>WACJ01000261.1:0-510000 GCA_008973525.1 Stenopsyche tienmushanensis | reverse complement strand
AAAATCCAGGACATTCTGCTGCCGAAGAGAAAGAAAACATAAGTGGAGGACCGTCCATGTGCTGTCCAAATGCATTGTCGTCGACCGGAGACGGTCGACATTGTCGGTCGGTGCCGATTTATATTATTAAATATTTTATAAAAAGGTCCTTATAAGGGCCAACTTAATATTTCAAATCGGTTATACTAAGCCTATGCGCATGATGTTCCATGAAATAATCTTAAAGACTGACATCAATAAATAATACAGTTGAAATCCTTATTATCTCAAATCTTCCTCCCGTAAAATAAATTAAAATTAAAATATCCCATACCGGTCTGAAAACTTTGAGAACTGTAGGCCAATCCATCGAATGATGACATGGGAGTATTTTGCATCATGGTATTCCCAATCACAGTATAGCATCGAACGAATCAGGGCGATTGTTGATGTTACGATTGAGCCAAACGCGTGTAAGAGGCGCGGCACGGGCGGATCTCTACGGAACTTTAGCCAATCTCGTTTAGCTCGTGACGGTGCAGCTCGGACTTAGTAATAAACAAAAAGGGCGGTACAAGAGGACAGAGGACGAGGTGGGGAATAAGGCATATATAGAATCGATGAATCGGGCGGAGCTCAGTCGTTCGCGATTGTTCAGTCGCGATAGTTCAGCCGATCCGTACGACAGCCCGCATTCGATTCGGACGCAGAAATAATACCAACGTCGACGACGATAATGATATTCATATCGCATACGATCATTGTCGTTTCTCGCTCGCGTAACCCACCAACACGACTGATCGAATAATTTAAATTTAAACAAAATTCATCTGCTGATATTTTTATTGTGTAATAATGCTTCTAACAATGAACCAATCCCTATAAGCAAACCCTGCAACCATGTACTTCCCGAGACCAGAATTTCCGGGGCTCTCTACTGGAGTTGTTTCCATTGATTTTCCGAAAAGTTCCGTTTTTCCTGGAATGACCTCTGGGACCGTCCGGAAAATTTCGGGGGATTTCTTCTTACGCTTTCTTGGGAGGTTTTCGTCTTCAAGATAATTTCATGGAATTTTCCAGGGCTTTTCCGAGAGGATATTTTTAGTTTAGCTTGTTAATGAAAATGTTATTGTATATTTTTATTGAATTTCTTTTTTTTTTTTTTTTTTTTTTTTTTTTTTTATATACAGATTTTGCTGAGCGCATCTATAAAAAACAAGAATTAAATGTATACATATAAATAATAAACGAAACAACATGCGACGATACGTGCACATCGTTTCGTTAACATCATGCGCATAGGCTTCGTATAACCGATTTGAAATATTAAGTTGGCCCTGAAAAGGACCTTTTTTAAAAAAAAAAAAAAAAAAAAAAAAAAAAAAAAAAAAAAAAAAAAAAAAAAATATTTAATAATTTAAATCGTCACCGACGCTATCATCTGTCTTCGGTCGAGGACCACGCGTTTCCAATCCTGAAACGGACGGTCGTCCACTTTTGCTTTATTTTTTCTCGGTCTTCTCCGGCAGCTGAATGTTCTGGATGTTTGGAAATGCACCTTCTTGTGTGATCATCACACTGGAGAGGAGCTTGCTAAGCTCCTCCTCATCGTTTCTGATCACGGGCTGCAGATACCTAGTGATGATTCTGGTTTTGTTGTCGCGAAGGACGTTGCCGGCCAATTCAAAAACTTCAGCAGCCTGATATTCCAGCTTGAGACCGGCTCGGTTCGAACGAGACATCACCTTTCCTTTCCCCTTTTCCGCCTTTTCACTTCCGGACATGTCGACATGCGAGCGAGCGAGCTTTCGTGCGGAAAACGAATGGAGTGAGAATCGCATTCGTGTCGAATTCGGGTCAGATTCTGCACCTTAAATGTTAATGGCGTACGTTAATCTGTATTTTAATCTTTATTTTAGGAATCGATGGGGAATTGCTGGGGATTAGAGTCCGCGCATGGTCGCAAACTGACGGAGCAGAAAGAATGACGGAAATCTGTTTTTCTATATATTTATTTCTATATATATATATATATATATATACATCATTCAAAATGGCACGACACGACATGTATTAAGCATTACAACTAGGGAATCCAATCCCGGGATCCCGGACAATTTTAGGTACTTAAGATTCCCGGGATTAGAAAACGTAATCCCGAAAATCCCGGGATTGATTTTTTTATCTAACAGAAATCGTATACCTCATCAACACGATGAAGGCTACTAAATCGAGACATTCCCGACGAAATCTGGACGCTAGGAAACAGTGGCGTAATTACTAATTGGCGAACTTAGGCGACGCATAGGAGCAGTGACTGTCTAATCTATGTATACATATATAGCGTACATGTATGTTTTTCAAATTGTTATAGAAACCTTTCCCTACCAGTGATGTATTTACTACACCTCGACTCTAATAATGGGAATATTGATATGAAACATAATAGACACGAGGTTCAGAAATTTTGTATTCCTCCGTAATATAATTACGAATCACATCAAAGTATAATAGTATATAATTATTCATCTGCAGCGACGGAAATAAATAATTTGTCGGGAAATCGGGAATTTTGCGAGTTTTAGTCCTTGCCTCAGCAAAAAAAGTATTTTATCAGTCACATTGATGGTATTTTACGGAAATAGGGGCTCATGCGGTCATCAACTAACTATCATTTAAATATCTGATGACAGTACCTCCGAGTGTGGAGGCTGAGCGCGCATTTTCAGCAGCAAGTTGTCTGACTTCCAAAATCAGATCCAAACTAAATGACGAAACACTAATGTTTAATGTTAATGTTACTTTATTTACGTATTCATCTGCATCGACGGAAATAAATAATTTGTCGGGAAATCGGGAATTTTGCGAGTTTTAGTCAGCAGAAAGGAATTTTATCAGTCAGTTTACTTCGGCATATTTTCAAAATAATATTTGAATTTTTTAGTGTTTTATTTATCTATTTTTTAATTGTATTTTTATCTTTTCTTAAATAAATAAAATTCTTTGGCCTTCAAGTGATTTTTTATATTGAACAAATGGACTTATTAGTAATTTTTGATCAAATTCATCAAGGTAATTTCTCAAAATATTGAAAATCCCAGTCCCGGGATTCCGGGACTGGTCCCGGGATTGTCTAATGAAATCCCGGGATTGAAATTTTGGCTCGGGATTGGATTCCCTAATTACAACCAACCATCACCCTCAACTCATCAATTTGCTACGATTGATACATCGTATTGAATTTTCATATGAAGAAGTAGTCTCATTGTCGACCGAAATTACTTTTGGATTTTTTTTTTTCTAAGAAGAATATCCAGCTCTTCACATGAAGCTAATGAAAATTTTGTTACAGTTTTTAACATCATATTTGTGTGACCTTGGTTTCTCAACAATAACTAATATGAAAACTAAACTAATACGAAAAACAAGAAAGACTTAGGAATTTAGACGAAGAACTGAGGGTAACTATTGTATATCAAATATTCGACCAAATATTTTTGATATTTGCTTTATTTATATAATGCTCAGCCTGCATCATATCGTACAATGAACAAACCAATAGATGCTCTGTCATCCAAGGGGTGACAGAGCATCAGAACGCATTCTTACAATTGTATTACAAATCTCCAGTACTTACTTGCAAATGTTATGAAGATCAATCATCATATCAATTTTGATGGTACAAAAAAAAACCATAGTAATCGTCGAATATTTCGGCATCCAAATTCCGAAAGAAGCGATGGAAATCGAAAAACAAAGAAACTCCACATTCAACGGACGAGACGACGGCACTAGCATACCCATAACATAACTAACAATTTTATCGAAAATTAAGACACCAGTAACAAAGCAAAAACATCTGAAAGTGCAAACAATCTACCAAGAAGCGACGGCAATGCTTAGCCCAACATAGCACTGGACGGAGGATGCTCACAAAGAGCATCATCATGGCGCTGGCAGTTATTCCGCGTCCACGAGTCCGACAGGAGACTCTTAATCTCGGAAAAATATATACACTCATCCCTTGATTTATGCGGTACCCATTTTTTACGTGGTTTCACTTTTACGCGATAAGAATAAATTTACATTTTTTTAAAAAAAAATCAAACATGTTTTGTAACACAAATATGAAAAATCTTCCTGTTCATTGGATATCTAAGAAAAAAGCCTGAATGACTGCTTCAATATTTACACAATGGTATAATGAATGTTTTGTCCCAGAAGCAGAAAGTTATTTGAAGAAGAAAAACCTTCCATTCAAAAATTCTATAGATACTCTTAGATAATGCACCCGACCATCCACAAGATATACGTCATCCAAATGTTGAAATTATATTTTTACTACCAAATACGACTTCCCTAATCCGACCGTTAGACCAAGGGGTGATTTCAACATTCAAAACATACCACATATAGCGGTCATATGAAGAAATATTATATAAAATAGAGGGAAATACGTCACTCACGATTTTAGAAGCCTGAAAAATCTTAAATTGTGTGTAATATATAGGATTAGCAATTAAAAAGTTAATACTAAATGCTCGTTGGAAAGCAATATGGCCAGAAATAGTTGAACGTAATCATGTAATTTCGACAAGAAATGAAACGTTTAACGGCATTTTAAATATAACAAGGGTTGGAGAATTTAGAAATCAGTGGCATCGATGAATTGTTTGTTGGTCAGGAAATACACGAAGAATAATTGATTCAAATAGTGTCAACCGATGAAAAAGAAAACGTTGAAAATAGCGTCGGTAATGGTAATAACATTACTAAATAACCTAATAAATTTATGTCCAAAGACATTTCAGAAATTTTACAATTGGCCAGTCTCTTAGAAAATTAGGTTTTAGCCACTGATCCCGTTTTTAAACACAGCCCATGATGGTTTATAAAAAAGTTAGATTTAAAATATATATATCTATATTCATATAAGTACTACATATACCGTTAAAAAGGTCCTTTTCATGGTCAACTCAATATTTCAAATCGGTTATGCGAAACCTATGCGCATAATGTTAACGAAACGATGCGCACGTATCGTCGTATATCGTTTCGTCTATTATTTATATGTATACATTTGTAACGTGGAGTTGGGAAATCCCCAACCTAAGAAACAGGGTTGCCGTGCAAGCCTGGCAATTTCCATTTCAAGGGAAAGATTTTCTAGAAGCATAACGATACTCGGTTAAATGATCCATCAATCCACTTATCTTAACGACCATAACAAAGACTCTTGTTGATAAAAGCATCAAATGATCGACCTTTCTGGAAGGACGATTAGCATTCCGTAGGATCAAATAACAATAATCGAATACGCTCGAAGCGCCATATCAATCCAGCAATAAGATAAGCAGCAATTACCATAAAAATTCCGATACAACTACGCAATGCAATTGGCGTCCAGAAAGATCGATGAAAGAGAAGGGGATCATTAAACTGTGTATAAAAGAGGTGCAGGGCACCATACAGCAGGTTCGCTTCGGGAGTCGAGCTTCGGCTCGACGACCGTCACAGTCAAGTCCGAAACTTCTTCGGGAGTCGAGCTTCGACTCGACGACTGATAGAGTCAGTCCTGAGTCCCGCGTCCGAGTCCCTGACGTAACTTTGATTGAGCGAGTAGTGTTGAAATTCGCCTCGCAACCATAGCCTCCATGAAGTACGAAGAATAAAATATTAAAGAAGAGACCATCTTTGAAACTCATCGTCCGAAGATCCACCATCCACCACCCCCTCCCCATTATTTGAATCCTTTTCGCCGACGTTTCGGGAGACGCGGCAGCCGTGGGCTATTAGAAAACCCGCGCTGATGATACCGTCGCGCGCCGGAAGGATCGAAGAAAGAAAATCGACCGGTCCGCGGCGAAGATAACTGGGTCCCGAAATTCGGCAGAGGGCGCCCACGTTACACATTTAATTCTCGTTTTACACGATGGATACGTTCTAGTAAAATCCGTAAACAAATTTTTAAAAAAAAAATATCAATAAACAATATCCATTGTTTATGTCCAAGGACATTTCAGAAATTTTACAATTGGCCAGTCTCTTAGAAAATTAGGTTTTAGCCACTGATTCCGTTTTTAAACACAGCCCATGATGGTTTATAAAAAAGTTAGATTTAAAATAAATATATATATATATATATTCATATAAGTACTACATATACCGTTAAAAAGGTCATTTTCAGGGCCAACTCAATATTTCAAATCGGTTATGCGAAACCTATGCGCATAATGTTAACGAAACGATGCGCACGTATCATCGTATATCGTTTCGTCTATTATTTATATGTATACATTTAATTCTCGTTTTACACGATGGATACGTTCTAGTAAAATCCGTAAACAAATTTTTAAGAAAATATATCAATAAACAATATCCAATAATGATTTTTATTAAGTATCTAAACTGAAAACTTCCCCTCGAGAAAGCCCCGGGGAAATTCATAAAATTATCAAGGAGACGAAAACGTCCCAAGAAAGCAGCGCAATCTCCCGAAACTTTCCGGACGGCCGTAAAAGCTTTCCCGGAAAAACCTCATCGGAACCTCCGAAAATTCACTGGAGCCGACCCAGATGAAGTGCCTTAGAAATTCGGATCTCGGGGAATACCTGTAGCCCATATCCAAAAGCATTACTGAGCATCTCAACAAAGAACAGACATACACCGTATGCGTGCATGTGACAGCTGTATGTGAGCTGCTCACGCCTAAATCATTTCTTGGCAGACGGTATGCATCATATGGAAAAATATTGTAAATCTAAAAGCACTTCATTAGCACAACACAAACATAATATTTGGGACAAATATAACAACAACATAAGGAGGCTTCTCTGACCTGAGCTACATGATTGATCCGCATATTCTGGAGCATGCCTGCCCGCTCGCAAATTGCACAGCATGGTGTACACAAACACGCGTCAAAATACATACACATCTATCTGGATTTCCCTGAATCTTTGGGACGGAAGAAAATATAGGAAGTCTTCTGTCCAACAAAAATAACAAAGTGAAAGACGAAATTCAGGGAGCTTACGTGATCTAATGCTCAGCCTGCATCATATCGTACATTGAACAAACCAATAGATATATCACCCACGGGGTGATAGTGCATCAGAAAGCAGTCTTGGAATTAAATTAGAAATTCGCAGTACACGAACATGGTATGAAGAACAATCATCACATCAATTTTGCTGGTACAAAAACCATAGTAACCGTTGAAAATTTCGGCATCAAAATTGCAAGAAAAGTGATGAAAATCTAAAAACGAAGTAACTCCGTATTCAACGGACGAGACGATGGTACTAGCATACCCAGAACTTGGCCAATAATTTTATCGAAAATTAAGGCACCAATAACCAAGCAAAAAAATCTGAAAGTGCAAACAATCTATCACGAAGCGACGGCAATGCATAGCTCAACATAGCACTGGACCGAGGATGCTCTGACGAGTCTGACAGGAGACTCGTAGTATCGGAAATATATATATTTGGAATCCTTATGTACCTCTCAAATAATTACTAAGCGCAATCGTATACCCGTTTTTCAGTGTAATTAAAAATATCTAAATTCATTCCAATAAAACTGAATTAAAATACATACACTTAACATCTTTAAGTGTGACATTGCAACGCATGCCGGGTATTCGCTAGTTATAAATAAATATAACCAAGAATCCTGTATGCTTCAACCGTGAATATTATATCTACTTCTAGTTTTAATTATTATTACTTCAATTAACCAATTATATTTGACAGCTACATAACTAAAATCCTAAAAAAAAAATTCTGGTATAATATTACTGTTTAAAGTGTGGTTTTTATTGCAAAGGTGCATAAAAATTGTGACTAACAATTCCCGCCAATATCAAACTCTGATGGCGACTTTCCATTTACAGAAGCTTATAACTCGGATATTTCTGGCGGAAATGAATTTAAAATAAAATCAGATGTACTTAAAAGTATTAATAAGATATTCTCAAAGTTTAAACAAATTCTAATTATTCTTTCCCTTTAAAAAAAATCACGAAAAACACTAAAAAATCTGCCTCCTAAACTGGTTTCCCCCCTTAATTTCAGAAGAGGTGAAGCTCAGAGATGAAAAAATCAGGAAACACAGAAGTTGAAGAAGTTGTGATTGATGTGAACCGATCAACTGAACAGCCAATACAGTTGGTCCATTATTGTGTGAAAAAGCAATAATTTTCAACACAAAATAAAACGGAGATTCCACTTTCAAAGTTCGGGCTGGTTTGAAAAATTTAAAAGATGACATGGTATCAGGGAACTTGAAATTCATGTGGAAAAATTCTGCTGACAGACCTTCAGCGAACACATTCATCGACACATTGAAGCTATTTGTGGAAAATGAAGTATTCGACGAAGAATTTATATACTATTCTGAAAAGACCAGCTTAAATTGGAAAAAACTACCCCAAAAATCTTCAGCATCAAGACGTTAAAATAATTCACCTGGGTACAAAACTAGTTAAAAACGTATCACTATAATGATGTGTGCAAATGCAACAGACACAGACTGCCACTGCTTGTTGGAAAATCAAAGAACCCCAGATACTTTAAAAATATCAAAAATCTTCCGGTTGAATATGATCATTAGAAAAAAGCCTAATTGAATGGTAGTTTTTATACTATGGCTATAATAAAATGGAATGATATGATTAAAAAAAATCCACCAAATGTTACGACGGCAATACAACCAGTGGATCAAGGTGTCTTAGAAACATTCAAATGTTTATATAGAAATCAAATGTTTCGAAAATTGTTGCTAGCAGACGAAAACAATGAAAAAACAGTTATTAACTTCCACAAGCAAATTCATTTAAAACCTTTTCAGCTCGTATGGCCAGACTGTCTGGCCCAAAGGATTCCCTCGAGCAGCTCCGTTGGCCAGACAGTCTGGCCGAAAACACATATAAACTTGTGCAAGCTGGAGTAGCTAATTGGTTTACACAAAATTTGGCTGGAGTTCAACAAAAATTTTGAAAAGACCTTTAGTAAATTACAGTAACACGATAGAACCTGATATAAGATACATTGCGGAAGCAAAAGCACAAATTTCGGTACTATCCTGTTAACGGGGGGGTTTGTTTTCACTATCAAAATAAACGGGTTTGCAATTTACCACCTACTAAAAAAGAAGCAATAGAATTATTAAAAGATCGCGGTGTCATTCTGAAGATATATTGTCAAAGAGGCCACGAAATGAATATCTACTATGGTTTGCGGATTCGCACTAATGCTTTTTGGTCAAAGTGCCTAATCGAAGTGCAAAGACATTGATGGCAGCAATTTTAGAAAATATTAAGCCCGGTATACTTGGACAGTTCGTGCGGACACAAGACCAAAGAATTACAACTGCATTTCAAAGTGAACCATAAATATAATTTCATCGATTCCAACTCCGGTGCTCACACGACACAGAATATCGTGAGAATGTGGGGATCGGCAAAATAGCGTAACAAACGCAAGTTACAGCACGTTAAAAAACGGAGAAAGAAACAGTTGAATAATTATTTTATTTAATAACAATAAATTTGTTATTAAATAAATTCATCATCATAATTAGAGTCCACTGCTAAACTATGGGCCTTTTCAATATCTAATATTCAGTAACAATAAATTCGTTATAAAATAAAATAGTTTCCAAATTTCTACGTGTTGAATGCGACGAAGATGTAACCTAGTGATTAAACTGCAATACAATGCAGATATTTTCAATTGCTTAAATAAAGCATTCAAGGAAAAAACGATTTTTTTTTGACATCCATTGACAAAATGACAGGATTTCGGAAAAAAAATAACTCTTTGGAAAAATCGAATAATAGAAAAAAATAGATGTTTCCTTCACTTAACGAAAACATTCCAGAGGGAATTATTTCCGCAATAATAGGGCATTTAACTTTATTGGAAGAACTGGATACGAAATCTATTTGCAACGATTGATACATCGTATTATGAATTTTCATACGCCGAAGAAGAATTAGTCTCATTGTCGCAATTTTCCGAAATGACCATGGAGAAGAGGAATATCCAGCTCTTCTACATGAAGGCACTGAAAATGTTACAGCTTTCGGCATCATATTTGTGTGAGCTTAATTTCTAAACAAGAACTAAAATCGAGAAAGACTTGGCTATATCTAGTGTAGCTATATCAAATATTCGACCTAATATTTCTGATATCTGCAAAAGTCAACAAGCTCAGATACCACATTAATTGATTTTTGAAGCAGGGAGCAGGGGGAAAAATGCACCCCCCCCCCCCCCTTATATTTGCCACCTAAAGAGAGCCTTGAAATATTAAAACAAATATTTTTAATAAAACGCGTATAAATATTATATATATCGCAGAAAAATTAACTATTATTTATAACTATTAATTTATTTTAAATATTAAACATTGTTTATATAATTTAACTAAAAAAGAAAACGTAATAAAAACTATGCCGTACCGCCACTTTTTCCCATGATCAAGAATGTACCATGACTTCAAAAATGTTGAGAGCCACTGATTTAGAGGACTCAAATGTTTTTTTTTTATTAAAAATGACAAAAAAAGGGGAAAAAAGTTCACTCAAAAACAATGCTGAGTGTGTGCTGCAAAAAAGAAGTTTTGAAATATATCACTAAAAAAATATTATGGATAACCTTTGTGGGTTTGGGTATTGTAAATATGTGTATAAAATACCATTCAATTTTGTTGAAACTATTATCAGAATAAAAAACCTATATTGTGCTTTTAATACGCGAGTTAGTGAAAGACTTGTAGAGAGATCTTCGAAATAAAATAACCGAATATATGGTAAATTTGAAAATCAAAATTTGATTAAATCGTTTTAGTTTTCTTCGTCGAGTGATCGCTAATTGACATTATACGTCATGGTTGGAGTCACTGTGGGATTTTAAAAATAACAAACGCTACATGTATAATATTTCAATTAACCACTGTACGAGTTTACAGTGTGGAATTCATGCTTAATGTTCAAAAAACATAATAAACTAATGTTAACATACAAAAATATAAACTTAAAACATACCCACCATCATGTAGTGAATTATGTAACAATTTTGTGCAAAGATAAGGAAATTAGACACTCATTAAAACTCACCGCTAGATACATATCAAATATCTATGATGCTAAACATTTAATATAATAAAGTCTAAATCAAAAACCAACCACGGTCAACTCGTTGAACAAGTCATCAATCGACATCTAATACATAGACCAATCTGAACCAACAAAAAAAAACCAATCCAAGGATGGTGCCATAGAGCAGTGCTCTGCAACCGGAGCCGATACAGGTGTGCCGCGGTCAAATAAGACATCATTCGTCAGAAGCTCTATGAACAAAGATAACTGGGACTAGTCGACAAAAGCATAACGAAGATAACTGGGCCCCTGTATTCAGCTGAGGGCTCTGGCCCATGTTACAATGGATACAATTTTACATGGAAAAGATTCGTCTTTACATACAGAAGAACACAACACAAGCGTTGCAAAAATGCCAAAGACTGTGAAAATGAAGCACAACAAAGATTAAATTCAATTTGGATTCTCGTGATGTGGTGATGAAACAGCTCCAAAGCCACAATGCATCATTTGCAGCGAACAGCTATCAAACAAAGCAATAACACCCAATAAATTAAATCGCCATATAAATTTAAACCATCCCAGTTGCATCAAAAGGGATAAATATTTTCAAAGGCATTTAGAACAAAATTAAAAACAGAAACAATTTATGAATTCGGCCTTTAAGGTTTCTGAAAAGGCCTTAGAAGCTAGCTACCATGTTGCAAAATTAGCTGTACGTCAGAAAAAACCACATACTATGGGCGAAACACTTATTAAACCAATATGCAAGGAAGTTGTTTGACTTATGCTTGAGCCCAATGATGTTAAGGAAGTAAATAAAGTTTTGTTGTCTGCCGATACTGTTAAGACTTATTCACGACATGTCAAGCGTTACTTTAGGAACACTGATTAGAAATTTTGCTGAAAAATTTTAATGGAAAAAGGCGCAGGTATCACATTAATTGGTCATTATTTTATAATAATTATTAAGATTGCACGAAAGTAATTATAGTATAGCTTTTATGTATGTATACTTAGGAAATAAAAAAATTAAATTTATTGTAAAATTGTATCAAATATTTAGGCCCTTTTAGTCTTTTTTTTAATGTACTATGGGGGAGAGGTGTTTAAAAATAAATAAATCAATATATATTATTTTTGGCTTTTGGTGTGCCGCGAAATTTGAAGTAGAACTTTGATGTGCCAGGGGTGAGAAAATGTTGTAGAGCACTGACATAGAGGATGATAACAACGATCATCAAATCAAAATTCAATTAACCGACAGAACTAAATATGACTGCACTATTAATCCACTAAAAGAAAAAAACACAGATTTTCACTCATATAAAAAAAAAAACAAAAAACAATATTTCAGGCACTATTGCTATTTTTTGTTGAACTGAGACAGAACTTTAACAGAACAGATTTACGATATCAAATTCATAGCGAGCACAAAAATTAAATTTGAGCCACCTCGTCCAAATATAGAAATTCCGCAATGCACTAGGTGCCAAAATTACTGACATATCAAGAATTTTTATTGCAAGAAGCGTCGACCACGAGATTGGACAATGTGCCAGAAAAAACTGATCAGACGACATCAAATGCGTTCTCTGTGAAAACAACCACCCAGTAAACTGCAAGGGGTTCGCAACATACAAAAACCTTCAAAAAACAGTTTACTGTGCTTAGGAACATACAAAATACCATGGGCCAAAGAGTACAGCCGGACATTACCTACTCTCAGGTCATGAGTAGAAATCAAACGAAAGCCCAAACTCAACAGATTCCCCAAAACCAATCAAATGACATGGCAAAATTGAAAGCCAAGAAGAAAGGGCTCAGGTGGGAGTACCATGCTAACCATACTTTCAACCTTCAACACCAAACTCTCGACTTCTCAATGCTAAAAATACCAATATGGAATGCTAATGGCTTGTCCAAACACACTTTAAATACAAAATTTATTGAAAATGGAAAAAAATAATGTTATGTTGATTTCTGAAACTCACTTTACAGGCAAAAATTGCACAACAATCAAACAGAAAATTGCAGAAAAACGCAAAATAAGAAAACTTAAAAGGCAAGTAACGAAATTGCCAGAAAACAAAAACAAACAATACCATGCTATAAAACACTTTAAAGATACCATCACTAAAAGCAAAAATGAAGCAATCAGTGACTATCTCAGTGGGCTAACCGCCACTGAAGCCACAGAATAATCACTGTGGAAAGTTACAAAATACCTAAAACGACCCCAAGTAAAAAAAAAAAAAAAAAGGAAAAACAGAATGGGCTAAAAATAGCAAAGGTGTAAATATTTGCTAGCCACTTGACAGAAGTATTCACTCCACACAATAACATGAATACTTAAGAAAGCGAAAATGAAATTCACCAGTTCCCAAATAAAAAAAAAATTAAAAAATCAACCATTCGCATTAAAAAAATCAAAAGGCGAGAAGTCTAGTCAGTCGTAGCAAAGGTCGTTATAAAAAAAATAATCTGGTTACGCTCGCTCATTACAGAAGAATGGTAAAGGAACTTCCTACTGGAGGATTTAAATTCTCAGTACAAATATTTAATAGGGTACTAAAAATGGGCTATTTTCCCCACTTCCCTGGGCAATTTATTTTAATCCAAAGTGGCTAAGATTATTCTAATCCCCAAAAGCCCGGCAAGGATATACACTACGCCAGGGATGTCCAACCGGTCGATCCCGAATTCCGTGAATTTTTAAAAAAATATATTACTTTATATAAATATATTTACAGCCGATAATGAAAAATAAAATCCCGGAGATCGAACTCTTTAACTCGACTTGATTCGTGTTTATCTGCTAATTTGAGTTTTAAGTTTGAAGAAAGAAAAAAGAAAGTACCTTAAATAAATTTCCTATAAGAATCATATTAGAAGTCGATCCCGAGACAATTTTAAATTGAAAAGTAGCTCCCAGGACAAAAAAGGTTGGACAACCTTGCACTACGCCAATTCATACAGACCCATCAGCTTACTCCTAATTTCCAAAATTTTTGAAAAACTACTACTGAAAAGACAAGCCAATAATTGAGAAAAACAACCTAATACATAATCACCAATTTGGATTCCATCAACAGCGTGCGACTGGAAAAAATATACAGGATCTTTAATAGAATTCACGAGGACTTGGTAGATAAAAAATATTGCTCGGCAGCATTCCTGGACGTAACTCAGGCTTTTAACAGTGTGGCATCCAGACTTGCTAAATAAAATTGGAAAACAACTGCCCACAAATTACTTCTTCATACTCTAATTATATCTAACAAATAGAATATTTGTAGCAATACAATAATAGTAAAAATTTGTTACTTGAATTAGTTTTACTAGGTTTCCTCATTGGAACTGGTGATGTATAAAGTGAGGTTACATAACGGTGTTATTTTTTTCTTTGTAAACACTTCCAGCACCCAATCCACACAAAAGACTGTATCTGTAAATTTAAGTTATTTTATATTATATTTATTCTGATTTTAATACAAAGCTCAATTGCAATATTCTTACCGATGCTTTTGTATTGCTGCAAAAATGCATATGAGCTTACGCTGAGAAGTAGAAGAATTGAACTACATACAATGACAAGTATGCTATCCCACGGTTCAATGTAAATGTCAATCTCTTCTAAAAATAAATTACAAAATAATTAGCGTTATTTGAGTATTTGTTCAAAATCTTATTTTTAAAATCAGTTTTCCTTCGCTGTTTATTTTAGTTGAAACAGTGACAACGGTGGTCATCGGTCCGACAGCATTTCTTGATGATATTTTGAGTTGATATCGACTGCCGGGTTAAAATTCTCCCAAAAGCATTTGCTTTTTAGGTTCCACTTTCTATAAAGTATTATATGAACTTTTGACGTAAAAAAAAAATATATCAACGCTATATTTTTTTCTAGTTTCGCCGAGAGATGATCTTATATATATTTAAGACTTGACTAAAAAATTAAAATTATAAAAAAAAAAATTTTTTCACTGGGAAATTGAACAACTAAACATGTGATCTCCCACATTTGCCCAAATTCTGCGGCCCGTAATGTGTTAATCGTGATGTATTTTGGAACTATATGATCCAACAAATACAGCTATATTATTGCCATTTAATAAACCTTTCTCCCAATGCTTTTGTAACGTTCTCCGATGATCTTAATTTTCATGTACAAAACACAACAAATTCAAAAATTATGACTTCCCAAAAAATGGGGAAAGTGGGGAAAACGTCTCCCTCTTTTGAGCAGCCATTATAACATAGTCGGAAAAATGAAGATCAGCTGCAGACAAAAGAGCAGCGACTTCTCTTCTGAAACGTCGTTTATTGGAAATATATCTCGGAAGGTTGCAGAGCCATGCTGCCGAGAAGGCGGGCGCTCCGTCCTCTATTTGCTGGAGTTCCATACGAAGACTTCAGCGGGGGAGGCGTCAGGGCCCATTCGGACCTTCATCTTCGGACACGATGAGAAAGTAGGCTGCACGAGGCAGCCCCAATAATGATAGCGATTGGCTCCGTATTGCAGAGTATTTGATAAAATTTAATTTTGCAGGGATGGTCAATGAAATTCTTTTATCCAAATTTATTTTGGGGCATTTGCTGGTTAAAAATGTTTTGTCTCTGGGTGGTGGTTTCAACCCTGTATCGCCAAACGAGTGGGGCGAGACTAATATTTTTCAAGAAACGTTGATTGTAAAGCATTCTCGTTGAAATAACGTTATTTTTTTCGAACGAAAAAAGGTGCGATAGTGTAAATTTTAATAATAGCGTTCAAGCGAGCCACGTATGAGATTGAAATAAATCACTTCCGTGAGTAATTTGAAAGGATAAAATTTAAAAGAGCGGCCTTACAGTTGCAGCGACGACCGCAAGGCAATCTCCATGCTCCATGGTACGTCTAATTTTTCGTGTACACGCCGACAATACACAAATAACCGTGTAAATAAACATAAAAATAAATAAATAACGAACATACTGTAACATTTAACACCTTCTGACGCAAGAGGTCGGCTTCTTTATCTTCGTCGCTGC
The DNA here is from genome assembly GCA_008973525.1 of Stenopsyche tienmushanensis. Taxonomy (NCBI): domain Eukaryota; kingdom Metazoa; phylum Arthropoda; class Insecta; order Trichoptera; family Stenopsychidae; genus Stenopsyche; species Stenopsyche tienmushanensis. The sequence goes on along the minus strand of WACJ01000261.1, from coordinate 493,883 downwards.
AGCCCAAAGGTCCTTCTCCGCGTAAGTCTGGTCGCCAACTGCGCACTGGGCGCCTTTTCTTTCCGTCGTCATGTTGGTATTACGTTGCAAAAATCCCCGATATCTTGGCAAAAATCCCCGGCAATTTGGACTCGCCGCTCGCTCCGATCACCGCCGGGGCTTCCCAAGAATCCCACACCCGACAATCGGCCGCCGATATGATGACACCTAGATGTCATCGTCCGCGTATCACTACTCTTTTGTAGAAATCTCTTCTGAAGATAGAAAATCCGAACTGATAGGCTTGCAATTTTTTCCCGGATTTCCTTCCGCGTTACAATACAAGTAAATAAAATAAGTAAATAAATAATAAATATAAAGCATAGTGACAACCGTGCGACCACAAAAGTATGAATGTGAATATTGGAGGTAGAATGAGAAGGAGGAAGAAGAAAATCAACATAAAAAAGTAAAGATCATCACAAAAGTAAAGATTTCGTACGAAGAGCATGTAGAGTGTGTACTGCAAACATATGTCATATTCCGTTACATGCTGAGAAATGTTTTGAAACTTATCATACAAAGAAACATTTTTAACCTTTCCCTTATGGGCGAATTCCACGAGCGTGGTCTTTTTATTGCGCAACCGAGCTAACGTTACGGACAGTGAGTCGAGCAAGACGAATCCTACCGGCTGCACCAATCTTACGAATAGTATACTTTTTTAGGCCTGATCTACACTATGGTGCCGTTGACGGTTCGATCTCGCTCAGATCCCGGTCCGATCAAATATTCTTACACAAGAAACAGTCAGAGTATTCAGACTATCGGATCGTTCCAATCCCGTTTTTTGTATGAGAATATTTGACCGGACCGAGACTGAGAGCGAGATCGAACCGTTACCGGCACCATAGTGTGGATCGGGCCTTAGTGTAGTTTTCTTCAAATCAAAGCTTATTTATCGTTATGGTGTATTTTTATTTCACTTTGGTTTTATATTAAATGCACAATTATCTATTAGTCATCTTGAATTCTCAATAGTCCACGTGCTGTCGCAAAAAGCGGACCGAAGATGTAAGAAATGATGATAGCTTGGCGAGTCAATGGAGAATAACGCTCGATGTATCGTCGAGGCTCCGACTATTTTTAGATTATGAAAGATTTAAATTGAAAAGTTCAAAGTTAATAGTACAGTCGGTGACTCGACGATGCTTTCGAAGTTTGGTAGGCATAAAAAGCGAGGGATAAAGAATACATAATACTCTCAATCTGTGGCTTATTAGATTCTACTGGGAATTCAGGATGGCGAGTACTCAGGAGCGCCCAACCGATCGATCCCGATCGACCGGTCGATCTTGAAGCAAAATTTGGTCGATCCCGATAACTTCCTTGAATTTTTAAAAAAAATATATGACTTTATACAAATATATTTATAGCCGACGATGAAAAATAAAATCCCGGAGATCGGACTCTTTGGCTCGACTTGGGTTACTTGACGCTAGTGGCATTCTTTGATTACGGTTCTCATGATTTCTTTTAAACATCTGGATAATACACTTTCTTAGAATATTTAACATTTAGCTTTATTACAATATTCTTCAATGTTGTTGATCCATAACACGTGTTTCAGCAATGAACAGCATTTAAGAAATATCTATTTTAGAAATATGTATGTGCACATTATTCTTTTACGTGCTTCTGTTCTATGTACATCTGTGGATTTGAGCAGACTGTTGTAAAATTATTGTAAACGAAGTTTTATTTTCTCGTTCCCTCTAGAAATAATTGTTTTTAAAAAAATGTGATATTTTTGAAAATGGATGCTGCGAAGATACCAAAAACATATCATTTTTATAACGACTGGGAAGAAGAATTTTTCTTCACCATGAATAAAAACAACAACAAGCTAATAAAAAGAGGTAATTTGAATTGACATTTTAGTTCCACGCATCAACATTATAATCGTGACTATCCTCAAAATTCAAAAATAAGGAAAGAACCAGTACATAAGTTAACGCTTTCCTGCGCGCATGTCGTCACTCCGTTCGTCGCTGCAACACATGAGTGCAAATAAAGCTCGCTCAACCTAAACCTCTCGCGCCGGATTAGTCCTATGCCTGCCGCCTTCAGGGACACAATAACAAACCATTTACAAAACATGGATCAAACACTCCCAAACTTTTCCGAGTAAGATAAATTCATTTTGGTTAATAATTCGATTTTTGTGATGCACCGACTTGGAGTAGATACATTTTATGAACATCGCCCACGTAAAAGTATTATGTACTTACGTTTCGGATTACCAATTTCGGCAAAATCACATAAAATAATGTTTATTCCCAAAATATTTTTACGTAAATACAATTTTTTTTCGCGGATCACAAGGTCCGATCAACACCATGCCCGGTCCGGTCAAATATTCTCATACCAGATTTTGGTTTTGATTTTACATCTTCAGGAATAAAAAAAGATATTGGAGATACACATATAGAATTTTTTACAAGTATTTGGACTGGGGAAGTTAATAAATTGTTGATAAAATGTACGAATGCTTATGGTAAAAAGTTTACTTTTACAATTTACCAAAAACAAGATACTGCATGGTGACCAAATTCAATGAAATAAATTATATGGAATTGGAAAAAATTTTTGGACTGTGTCTGCTCGGTGGGCATATAGGCTTTCCAACACTAAGAAAAATGTTTTCACGAGCTTCATTGTATTATCATCCAATATTTTCTTATATTATGTCGAGTAGAAGATTCGAAAAAATATTGAGATGTTTAAATTGCACGATAAATAACAATGACAGGATGTCAAAAATAAGTTCACTGTTGACATCGTTGTTTCGAATTTTCAAAATATATATTCTCCATCGGAAGAAATTTCTTTAGATGAATCTCTTCTTCGTCGAGGGCGACTGTGGTTACGGCAATACACGAAAGGGAAGAAAGCTAAGTATGGCATCAAATTTTATAAATTGTGTTCCCCAAATGGATACATCCATAATCTAGAAATCTATAGAGGAAGGTTATTTGATAACGAACCTAGAGGAACCAAAATTGATGCCTTTGATTGATGATCGTACTTAAATTGATGAATCCATTTCTCCACAAAGGTCATCATGTTTTTATGGACATTTTTTTTAATAACATTTCATTATCTACTAAACTATTAGAAAAAAGGACGCATACAACAGGGACATTGCGTGCAAATAGAAGAGGAAATCCAGCAGAAATAACAAAGAAGAAGGGAGAACACATATGGTTAAGAAAAAATAATATATATATTTCAAAATGGCACGATACTAGAGACGCATTACAACCAAATATCACCCTCAGCTCATCGAAAAAACTAACAGATATGGAATCATAAAAATAAAGCCCATTGAAGTTGTGGAATACAATAAATTTATGGGTGATGTTGACAGGTCAGGCCAACTCATAGCATACTATTCTTGTCCCCGAAAAACAATTCGGTGGTATAAAAAAATTATATTCCATTTGTTAGACATGTCAGTATTTAATGCGTGGATTTTATACCGCATTAAAATGGAAAAGGTGATAAGTTTTCTACAATTTAGAGACAATTTAATAGAATCCTTATTATGTATTGCCCATATAACAGATGGTAGAGAATTGGTAACTGTCACACCTACTCCAACAATAGGCTATAATACTCTAGTCATTTTTTTTGGAAAAAAATCCTATTCCAAAAAATTATAAAAAGAAAATATGTTATTTGCGCTGCAGGTGGTGTTCAAAAAATAATAAACGCACTGAGACTTCATGGAGATGCCAAACCTGCCCAAAAAAATCCTGCTCTGCTTGTGTGCTTTCGACTCCCGTTACTCTAATACAATAACACGAGACAAAACGATCGACCTTTCATTGTGTGTATTAGCGATGGTTTAAATAGTTTTATTATTAAAGAAAATACAATGGTTGAAAATCACTGAAAAGTGTAAAGAACATATTAAAAAAAACGTGTGGATCAATTAATTTAATGATGAATGGTTCGACGGCGATAAAACTTCGGTCTTATCGCTGGAATGTTATCAATAACAACGATTAGTGAAATCAAGAGGCAAACACGAAACAGAATAACTGACTCATTGTTTGTTTTGGCGATTGCTTATAAGCACTAATCGGTATTCATGAATATTGTCGGCAATCGGATTCACGAAACCAATTAAAATGACGATAACGCGCGCGAAAGCGTTAAAGGATGTACTACACTCACAGCAATCATTTTTTAAGAAAGTTTACAACAAATCTACATCCGCCACCGTGGCATCGTTACGTGTCACTCATATATTGGCCAAACACTAGAAATCTTTCGGTGATGGTGAGATTTCTAAAAAAGGATTTATATCAGCTGCTGAAATATTATGTATTTGAACATTTAAAAAATGAACGCGATTCAGAGTATGTAATTATCAAGAAACTCTGTAACGAGACGATTAGAGCTTTTAGCATGTGATAAAAAAATACAGTTAAAAAATAATATTAAGACTTGCGCATACTTCTCACTTCAGCTTCGTGAATCGCTCGATGCCAGTCACACGACGCAATTAAGTATATTTGCACTTTAGTCTTTCCTCATTGCAGCACAAAAGAAGAACAGCTGAAAATGATTCCTATTAAAAGAACATAGGGGGAACATATCTATAACATTTTTAAATGCTTCGTTATATCAGAAGAATTACCACTACGCAAACTCGTGTCTATTACGACGCACCTTCGATGGTCTGCAATGAAAACGGGTTTCTTGCATTTTGCAGAACGAAGTAAACAAATGTTACGAAGACTTGCTGATACATAATGAAATAAGATGGTCGAGTAATGGACTCGTTCTTGTTCAATTTTGGGAGTTATTACCCGAAATGAAAACATTTTTAATCGAGAAAAAGGATGAAAGGTCAAATTATCTCCAAAATAAGGAATGCCTATTAAAACTAGTATTTTTGGCAGATTTAACTTCTGAATTAAATAAAATGAAGGAAAATCCAAAACCATTATTGATATGGTTTCATCTCTAAGTTCTTTCAAGATGAAATTGAAACTATGAATGTCGAAACTGCGAAAAAAGGATTTCACCCATTCTTATAATTTAAATGATGAGATTGGTGAAAATCTAGAATTATATAATTACGAAGAATATATTGTCGTATTGGAAAAAATATTGGTTCAATTCGAAAAGAGATTCGCAGATTTTAAAAATCTTAATACAGTTTGCAGCTTCATATTATCACTGTTAAATATGAACGAAGAAAATGTCTTGCTCAAGATATAGCAATGCTATTTTCATTGAACAAGTGTGAGGTTGAATTGCAATTAATCGAATTGCAAAATGATATCACAATTCAACTCTTCTCATATATGGAGGGTATTGAATCCAGAAAAATATTCAAACTTGAAAGACGTCTATCTCTGAATTTCATCATGCTTTGGAAGTACATACATATTTATTCGAATCTTCATTTTCTCATATAAATTATATAAAATCCAAAGTTTGGACTCATTTGACAGATAAGCACCTCGATGACTGCATGCGCTTGGCAACGAGTGCTTATCAACCAGATTATCTGTAGATTGCCGACGACATATGATGTCAAATATCTCATTAAATTAAACATTTGAATTGTCTTTGAATCCAAAAAAAAAGTGTATAAATTCTGTTCTTTTTTTTCCCCTCAAAAATGAAATGTATGTTGTATATGTATACAATAAGATGAAATATTAAAAATACTAAATTTTAATTATTTTGTAAGCACACCGTTTGAAGAAAGGAAATAAACCACCTTAAGGCGTCTTCTCACTTTAGGCGCCTCAAAAATAGGCTATTTTTGGGATTTTTTTTCGAGGATTTTCGCTAAAAATTATGGGATAAAATGGATCTTATGTAATAAACACATCTTTTAAGTACATGAAAAAAATTTTTTTTATATTTTTGAACAATTATTATAATAAAACAGTAGCATCGAAAAACCCGTGTAGAAATGTTATGCTCGTGGCTTGTTGATGGTATCTCCGAAATGGATCATTTGAAACAAAATAATAAAACAGTTTTAGATTCAGTATATCAGTGGCTATAGCGCATATCATCAGATTTTTGATATTTGCAAAAATAACAAAATGGCGCACGTTTTACGAAAAAGTAAAAAAAAACGCGTTTTTTTGCAGTTTTTTGTAAAAAAATATTACTTAAAATCAAATTTTCAAAAATCTGATGATATGCGCTATAGCCATAACTATGAAGAATATGTCATTCAAATTTCATGACAATCGGCCGGATAGTTTCTGAAATTTCATCAACAAGCCACCGAAAAACCTTGTTTTGAGATAAACGCGTTTAAAGTTTTGGTTGCAGAAAAATTGCCCAGACACAGCTGTTGAAACACTCGTTGTTATTTTGGGTATTTCCTCCGAAGATGTTCATAAATCGGTTTCAAAACCTCGTGAACATCCTCAGCTAGAGCAGAAGGATGTTTAAAAGTTTCTATCTGATTGTTTTTCACCACTTTCTTATACTTGCACCATGAGTCTGAACCATACGTATGGAGCTGGGTGCTCTCAGGTAGTCACCTAACGGTCGCCCAAAAATGTAGTTAGACTCGTCCGATCTTTATGAAATTTCGATATAACATTTTTGAAGATATGTACTTTCAAAATTTAAAAAAAAATAAGAATCGATTTTTTTAAATTTGTAAAGTGAGAAGACGCCTTAATTAAAATTCCTATGAGAATCATACTAGACGTCGATCCGAGACAATTTTATCATACAAAGAAACATTTTTAACCTTTCCCATGAAATGGCTTGAGAACCAAGAAGAGTATAATTCAGGATAACTTGTGTTTATATTTTAAGAGTATTCGGGACTTTGCAGCTTCTAAAAGAAGAGCTAGCTTAAAACAAAAATTAATGTGTTTTTTTTTAATTAAAAAAAAAATTATATGTGTATGTACGTAAATCTAGACAAATAAAAATTATTCATACTTTCACTTATGAAATTTATGATTTATTTGTGAGTTCACTGGTAAACTTTCTAAACATTAAAAAACGTTCAACATAGAAATCATTGAAAAAATATTGAAACACACTTGTTACTTCAAAAGGTTGTACATCATTGGAATGTGACATTAAAATACATAGAAGATATTAGATACATACTTGGCAAATATTATCGCTTAATTATATAAATTTGCATGAAATTGCGAAGTAGTTTATTGTACGTTATAATTGACATGGTTTATAACAAATGATACAATAAAGAAATGCACAAAATAACTGTATAGTTATTTTAGGCTAATAAATGCAACTCGACGAGATGATGGATTAAGTATTTTAAAAGAAGGAAGACGGGGAAAGAGCTCCAGAGAGAGAGTGTGGTTGGAGTGGGAGAAGCCAATTCTGCACGAGCTGATGTCGAGCGCCAATCCTCATTAGTATTCATGATTCACGCCAAATCATATTTTGTGTCGATCTTTTGTCTTCGAGTCCTTCCCCACCCAAAGATCGAGCTATATTCATTATTTGCTCGTTTTCATTCAATTGTTATGTACTCGACATCGAAAGCATCGCCAAGCCACCGATTGTGCTATCAACTCTGAACTTTTTCATGTAAACCTTTAAATCTTCCATATCTACAAATGGTCGGAGACTCGACGATGTGTTATGTAATCAACATCCTGTTTAATATCTGTGTTTCTATTTAAGATATTTAATCTACTTTAATATGTTTGGCTAATCTTCAACAGCGATTATAACTTGTATCGACCGAAGAAACTTTATCTTTCGTTTTTATGCTGACCAAACTTCGAAAGCATCGCCAAGCCACCGATTGTACTATCAACTTTGAACTTTTTCATGTAAACCTTTGAATCCTCCATATCTACAAACAAGCGGAGACTCGAAGATGCATCGAACACTCTTCATCCATCAGTCACACATAAAGCACTTCGTCCATCTTTCATACATAGAGTATTATTCTCTATTCACTCGTAAAGCTAATATTAATTCGTGTTAGTTCTTCGAGCTATTGATTTACGATTACGACATACGATTCTTACATACTGTATATTGTTAAATTAATTACTAATAAATACAAGTTGTTTAAAAGTGAAGTTTAACTGAAGCACCACCACTCCATTCACTGTCCATAACAAAATTTGGCACAGCCGGTAGGACTTGCCCAGTCCAGCTCGCTGTCCATAACACAATAATGAAATTGATTTGGACGCTTTTAATACGATTTTGGGCCAAATACATCTTTTTGACACAGAAATCAATCATTTGAATACAGTTTAACATAGAAAAATCTTTCCATGCTTTTAATAACGAGTAGTCGGAATTGGCATCTAATTTGTCTACAATCGATTTAAATGTATGGCGTATGTAATTTGATTTGAAAGCTTTAATTATACCTTGATCTAATGGCTGAATTAACGATATGGTGTTTGGTGGTACAAATATAACTTTGACATTCGAGTGATATAAATCTTTTGGATGACTAGGCGCATTATCAATAATTAACAAAATTTTAAAAGCGAGATTTTTTCTGTGTATATTTTTGGACATCAGGAACGAAGCAATTATAAAACCAATCTTTAAATATAACTTGTGTCACCCATGCTTTATTAGCCCTCCAATACACAAAAAAAATTCTAAATTTATTCCTTTCATTGCATGTGGTTTTAAAGCACGGTTGATAATTAACGGCTTCGTCAAAAAATCCCCTGAAGCATTACTGCAAAGGAGTAACGTAATTCGATCTTTTGAAACTTTGAAGCCAGGAGCAGATTTCTGTTTTATATATGAATGTTCGTTGTGGCATCTTTTTCCAATTTTGACCCGTCTCATCAGCGTTAAACACTTGGTCTGCTGCATAACCTTCCCTTTGTATAATTGTCTTAAATTGATTTATAAAAATAGTTACCTTGTATTTTGATTTTTTAATGAAAATAGTCTTTTAAATCCTTCAAACTATCCATTACTAGCGGTAAATGTTTTCTTATTATTTATTTAGATATTTATAAACAGCTTACGCGATACTACATAGAAAACAAATGAAAAAAAAGCACATCACATTCTTTTTCTTTTAAATACTCAAATAATTCGATTGATTTTCTTTTAATCAGATGTCCATCCAGGGGTACATTTTTTTGACGACAATCTTCAATCCATTTTATTAACAGTTTTCCGTTCTAGCTAATAAAATATTTTTTTACACGAGCAATTTGATTTATATTGACCGATGATCCAATGTAAATCCTTTTTCGTATTTTATATTCCTTTTTTTGAATCCTAGAAATTATAGATCTACTCATATTAAATTCTTCGAATTTTTTTATTAATTTCTCCGCATTTTATAGGTTCCAAAATTTGTGCTTTTTGTTATAGCAAAATACATTAGACAACAAGGTTAAGAAATAATAATAAATCCATGAATATGTAATTTGATAGTTTTCTTTCACAGTTGTAAAGGATATACATAAATTCAGTATAATTTAAAAACCATAAAGTATTGAATTACAAATGAAAGAAATGGACGCTAACGGGAATTATTGTAACAGAGACCTTATTATGTTATTCGATAATATTATTATTAAGATTAAAAGATATGCACGTACATATTACATAATTAAATACTTTTACTATTGTTATGTATTCAAAATCTGTTACAATTAATTCAATTGTGTAAACCTATTTAGGTAATATTGGGGTTAGGCGTTTGTCATCGCCTTCGGCAACTCGTAAATGATCGAGTCCTCCCACTCCTAAAAACACGAGCAACAGCCTATATAAGGGGCTGCATTTCAATCCTCACCCTCTCTTCCTTTTACTTATTCCACACTCTCTCTCTTTGGAGCTCTGCTCCCCGAACCTTGACGGTATCTATAGACCTCGAGTCGCCGTCAAGTCGTTCCCAACAAATATTCGTTATTTGTTCGTATATTCTTCCTTTAACTTACGTTTCCGTATTCAGTTGTTTAAAGCATTAATTGTTGTACTTTGTTAAATTGTCTCACTACATCCAGACAATAAATAATTTGTTACCACGATTCTGTTTTTAATTGAAATATCCACCGTCGAGTACTACATACGTCTACGAAGAAGAAAAATACGTAACACTATTTAAAATTAAAATGTTTGAAAGTCCCTGAATGGCTCATTAAAAATCATGTGGATGGATTAAGTTGATGATAAATGGTTTGATGGCTATAAAATTACGTCTTATCTTGGAGAAATATCTTTTTTTCTCTGGACCAAAATGCACGTCCACCTCGTTCCAAGGCTACAGCATCCTGTTGACTCCTTATTTTGCCCGCCTTCGGTTAATCCGGGCGGGTCTTAATAACAAAAAGTATGGCCAGCTAAAAGCCAACCAAACTGTTGACGACAGAACATTTTGGTCCACGCAACAGTATCTTTCATTGAAATTATAGTTTTACTCGAATCAGTTAGTCCAGGGTTAAACTTCACAATATTTGCTAACCGAGTTCTCAACTGTATAGGAAGTATGGATTTCCACTAAAGTCAAGATTTTAAATGATTTCACTATCGTTCTCTTCTCCAATTTCTTCTTCTTCTATCTCATCTTCGATATCAGAACTATATTCTACGCAGTCTTCTTTGTCAGATATGTTACAGTCTTCATTCTCAATATCGCTGTCACTGTCATTGTCGCTATCAGAGCCTTGCAAAATTTTAGATAACTCCTTCATCGGAAATATATTTTTCTGCCATTTTCAATGATTAGGTTAAAACTAAAATCATTTGGAAAAAAACATAGATTAATATTATATATAAATATTGGTGGCATAAGAATATTAGAGTTAGTGAATAGCACCCTTTAACCACTTCCCCAGCGCTGACGCGTATACGTGTCCAACCCAAAGCGCGTACATATGAACATTTTAAAGTTGCTGTTCAATTTCCGGCGTTGATTCAAATACGAATTTTACGACAGCAAAATTTAACAAAACAAGATGCCTTGATGTTTTGAATAATATATCTGTACTTGCATGTACAATAGAAAAAGATGCACGAGGATTGAAACGCATCCATTTAACTCAACAACTGAAAGGGTAATGCAAGAGTTTTGGGTATGCCAGTAGGTAGGAAATGAGGATTGAATAAACTAACGCATCTCACATGCATTCACACGTATACAATACTCAAACAATGTTTGTATTTTATTATTTTCTCTTATTTGTAGTTAAAGATGATTTTTTTAATTTTATATTCTTTGGGAGTTTTTCAACAAATACCAAAAGTTTCAAATGCATAGTATAAATATATTAGAGGAGTTATTAAAAAAAAAATCGAAATGATGTGAAAAGTAAGTTCCCCATCGTGACGAAAGGGTTAAACAATGTGACTATATTACGACAGTACTTTAAAAAGCAGCATAGCAACCGAAAGGTTTAGACGAACATGATGATAATCACCTCGACGAGTGGCAATGGATCCTCAGTGCGAAGGGCCTGCGTTAGTTTTTCATACGGGCGTTGTTTATGGCGATCGTTAGTTGAGATACAGAGTTACAGCCTGTCTCCTAATAAAAATAAAACAATTGAAAGTGTATTATGAAATTACTCTAACATGCCTGATCATGCTATAAAGTGAAAACATCAGATAGGGACGAAAGACTATTGTCAAGTTGTCAGCAATACTAAATTCAGCTGAACTATGTGATCATCATGGAGTCATTATGTATTATAGAATGTATACTTAAATACTGAAATAATTACTCGTCTACGCTTTTGTATTTTGATGTAAACCAAGGACGCGTTCATTGCGGTCAAATGCAGTTTTTAACGCTTCTCGGTGTTGACCTCCGTTTACCCGCCTCTCGAGACAGAGGCGAAGGGAATCCCTCTGAAATTAAAAAAAAAATGTAAAATCATTTAAAACAATTATGACGATATAATGGTAAATAAAATGGTCACTCGAGCAACAAAATGTGTAAACTGTAATAGCTTCAGATAGGGACGAAAGACATTGTCAGGGTGTCAGCATCATTTTTCTGCTGAACTATGAAATCATCATACGCAATTCGCAGTACACTTTTTCGAGAATCAAACGTGTGCTTATAAAATAGACAATATAAAAAATGGTCAATACCTGAACAAGCTTCGTTCATGTTGTTTCATGTGTTTAAATGTTTCATAATGGGGAGTTTCTGGAGAGCCTTTGCTTTCTTCTTTGGAACTATTTCGGGGGCAGCATACACTCTATTCACTGCAGCGATGATCATCTTTAAGACTGTAATACAAAATATATACATAAATTCAACTGAAAAAGATATCAAAACGAATTCGTTAACCATTTTATACTTTTATTGTGTTATGTAAATTTTTCGTTAATTTATATCTGACTCTTCTTTGTAATTGCAATACACTCTGTCAATTTTGCTTACCATTCGTATTTCATAATAACAATTCTGACACGTGTTCAATATTTGCTTACTCTTTACAAATCCAATGAACTTCATATTTTTGTATATCAATCATATTTCATAATAATGAATTCTGCTTATTTTTGCTAGAATAATGAAACTATTTACGCCTAATTACGTCATACTTGTTTTTTTGTATTGTAAAATTTACACATGCCCATACTTGCAAATAGACAATTTTACTGTTTAAATAGTCAGTGCCTCGACGGCACATAGCTGATTCATTCTTCGATTTTTCTTACGACCATAGCATTTAATTGCTTCATTGACTCTGTTGAGTCAATTTATATAGTTACATTTTCATCATGTAACTAAACGAGGACAGTCCTGAAGGACTCTCTTCCCGGCTTTTGAACTAAGACCTCTGGTCTCTGTTGCTATATGTGTACTCTTACATTACTGTACCATTTGAATCTACAATAAAATATATACTGAAAAAACTTAGTTTAAATTATAAGACTTCCCGCAATCATCTACAAGCTTACACTCAACAAGGAATCAACCTGCCTACACAAAAGTTTATAACAAAATTGGCGCAGCCGGTAGGATTCGTTTTGCCCAACTCGCCGTACATAACAATTAACAAAATAGTGATATTAAATAAAACTCTATTTGTAACAGGCTAAAAAATGAGGTTATGTATTTTCGGCACGCGTGCTAAAAGCTGCACGCGGCTTAAAAAAATCTACATAATTATAATTTAAACCAGTCGATCTCTATTGTGATGAGAAAAAACATGTTTCAAATAAAAACCTAAGGTGAACACCGACTAAATGCAAGACAGTAGAACAAGGCCCGATCCACACTATGGTGCGGTTGACGGTTCGATCTCGCACCGATCAAATATTCTTACACAAGAAACAATCAGAGTATTCACACTATCGGATCGTTCCAATCCCGTTTTTTGTATGAGAATATTCGACCGGACCGAGACCGAAAGCGAGATCGAAACGTTACCGGCACCGTAGTGTGAATCGGGCCTAAAGGGAGAAGTTCGGTCAGGATGGTCCAAGTTAGTGGTTAAAAGAGCATTCGGCGCGACCGGTTCATCGAAAAATGTAAAGTTCCGTCACCGGGGAGTGCTAAAAAGAACCAAGAGTCAGAGCTTACCTCGGCTGACGTCCGCGCGGGAGGAGCGAGCCTTCAAAACGGGCACGTGCTAACGGTACGCGCAGCTACGCGTCGCCCACCGTATCGATTCCTTTTCGCCAGTCTTCAGACGATATTCGTCTTTTAATTTCTTTACGAGTCAATATTGAATGCACATTCGTCCTATTATTATTATTGCATATGCAGTGTATTGATGCCGTTTTTTTAAATTTCAAATAATAAAATACATATAATAAAAAAAGATATTTGCAAAATATAAAAATCGTTAAAGTAAAGGTTATATACGGTTTTTAAGAAATTAAAATAAATATAAGGGAGGGTTCAAACGGAAAAACGCAAAGAAAAATAATTATATCCGATCTGATAGGCATTTGAGATCGAACGACGCGACCTTCGAGTCGCAACGACGAAGAAGAAGTCGACCTCTTAACGTCAGAAGAGCCTCGAATGCTACAGTTGTTATTGAAACCGTAAGCGGACATAAAACATGCTAATGTGCTTCCCGCAGCTAACAGTGGATTTGAATTGTTTTCGCTTGATATTATTTAAATGAACACGCTACTATTTTTCAAAGTGAAGAACAAGCCAAACAAATCTTCGCCGCGGCTAGACTCTCATGTCAGAAGAGAACTCGAAGAACATAGAAACTCGGCCAAGTCAAAATATTTCCATAAGTGCCTAAAATGAGTAAAAACATACTCAATGACTATTATAAATTTTCCTTTATTATAATATTGAAATAAAATAATATTAGGACATATTTAACAACATTTTATTGAATTTAAAAATTCACTTTTCCATATTATATTTGATATCTATAAATATTAAATCTACGTATTTTACTAGTACTAGTTTATTCCCCGTAAAAAAATCTTTCACTTCATTTTATTGCGATAATTAAAAAGATGTAATATAATATATGTTTAGTTTATTTTTAAAAAGTAAAACCAGCGGGTTTAGATGTCCGTTCGATTTTCGATAACAAAGATATAATTCTTTTAATTGTACTTAAATATATTTTTGAAATAAAATTTCCGTTCCGGTGTCGACGGATTTTTTAGTATGTTGTTTATAGATACTGGCGAAAAGGAAATCGACGTGGTCGGAAGCGAGTGGCGCCCCTGACGGTCTTTTTCGTGGGCCGCACGTGCCGCGTGGACGGCGCTTTAGGTGAGTTTCAGTTTCCGCATGTAAATATGTCAACTCTCGGCTTTCCTCGGCGCCTACCGATAGTCGAAATCTCGCCGAGGCGCCCTTCGTGCCGTTGAAATTTCCGACTTGGAAAACGCCCGCTCGACGCGGGGTATTCTGCCTGACCGTAAACTTAGGTTATCCTTTGCGAACTTTCTCGTAGTCTCGGTTTATTCGACGTTCTCGCATTTGATTTGTCTTCGTATTGCATCAACTGCAACGCGCATCAAACGGGGTTCACATTTAAAACATGGTTGTCATTTCAACGTGCATGCCCGAATTTTAAAGACGCATTTATTCGCATCGCAATGTGATTCATATTCGATGACGAAATATCACTATTGATTTATTGTTTTTCGCCAAGAAGAGCGAGTAATCCTAGTCGTGAGTTAACATTTTGCCAGAATTTAATTTGCCGGAAATACATAACCTCAATCTTGTAGCCTGTTGACAAGCTGTTAAAATAATGTAGTTTTATTCAAGCGGTCGAATCATAAGATGATTTACTGTACTTGTTTCGATAACTTTATCGAATGAATTCATATATATTCTTTGTTTTGTAGCTTTGAAGATGGTCGCCACCGCAGCGGAAAAGGTGCCCGCTGCACCAAAAAAAGTTGAGAAGAAGGAAGTAAAGGATGGCAAGAAACTTCCTGCCGTACCCGAGTCTGTCCTAAAACACCGTAAAAGGAGAGATGCTAACCGTGCTAAGCTCGTTCAGGTAATATTAATTTTTCAAACTGTCTTCGGTTTATTCTTTTTTTTTTGTTATTTTTTATGAAAAGTACTGTGAATTGCATATGATGATTTCATAGTTCAGCAGAAAAATGATGCTGACACTCTGACAATGTCTTTCGTCCCTATCTGAAGTTATCACAGTTTTAGACCATTCTGAAGTATTTTACTTTTTTGCTGCAATAAAAATGATCTAAACTGACGACGCTTTTAGCTTACCATCAAAAGGCGCACGAGTGCCGCTAAGAAACGGAAGGAGATCTTCAAACGCGCTGAAAGATATGTACGCGAATACAATCTCAAAGAGCGAGAGGAGATCCGCATGAAGAGACAGGCTCGTCGCAAGGGTAACTATTACATCCCCGACGAAGCTAAACTCGCACTCGTGATCCGTATCAGGGGTATCAATCAGCTCGCACCCAAAGTTAGTAATTGTGTATTTCATTGTTTATTTGAATCGTTTCTTGTTTGCATGAATATTAATCAATTTATTTATTTTAGGTACGTAAAGTACTACAACTCTTCAGATTGAGACAAATAAACAACGCTGTATTTGTCCGTCTCAACAAAGCTACTCTAAACATGCTACGTATTTGTGAACCTTACATTACATGGGGATATCCTAATTTGAAGACTGTCCGAGAGGTTTGATTTTTTTTTTACATTTACTACTTTAGTAATTTTATTGCCTTCATATCGTCGACAATTTTAAAGAAACGAGTTTCTCTTTTTAAATATTTTATGAGACTTTTTTCATTACAGCTAGTATACAAGCGCGGCTTTGCCAAAGTGAACAAGCAACGCATTCCCATCACGTCCAACACGATCGTCGAGAAGCAATTGAAACGATCCAACATCATCTGTGTTGAAGATCTCGTTCATGAAGTTTTCACTGTCGGCAGCAGGTTCAAGTACGCTTCCAACTTCTTATGGCCGTTCAAACTCAACACTCCCACTGGTGGCTGGAGAAAGAAGACCACTCACTACGTCGAAGGCGGTGACTTTGGCAACAGAGAAGACAAAATTAACTCTCTTGTCAGAAAAATGGTCTAATTGAAATCTTTTACAGATCGTTTGTACAATATGTGATAAGGTTATAAAATAAATAAGGAAAACCGAAAACTTCTATTATTCCATTCCTCTTGCTCTTAATTTACGAGCTATTCTTGATTGAGTTACATTAAATTGTGTTACGCTGTAGATGTCATCTGTAGTGCATCATTAACAAAGGGAATTCTCAGTGAAACTGATTATTTTTTCTGTTCTGCAATATGTACAGAATATCGTGATCTTTGGATTGTTGAAATGTTAAGTGTTGTATTTTTAATTTTGTTTGAATTGTGCTTTATTTTGCAAGTCTTAAAAATTTTAAAGAGAAACAATGTAATATTTTGGTCACTGAGTTTATATGGGAATAATGCCTGTAAAAAGGTGGAGAAAATATTGGTTTTACAGTGTCTACTAAAAGTCTTTGAAATAGCAGTATAAACTAGTTTTTAAGCCTTAGAAATATGCTTGATCACAATCCATAAGTACTGAGCACCAAAATTAGTGCTCACGTCACCTAAGGATCTTAATCTGACTGACTGCTTGCAATGTACATTTTATATGTAACTAGTGATTAACCGACATTCGTTTCAATGCCACAAAAGTTTTTTGATTCTATTGAAGTGCTTTTATATATTTTTAATTATGCTAAAAAAAAAGGGTATACGATCACGCTTAGTAGATATTTATTTGAGAGGTAAATTAAGAATTCAAATATACCTCTTTTTGAATCTCCTGTCGGACAAATGGATGCAGGATAACTTCTGGCACCTTGGTGATGCTTCTTGTGAGCATCTGTCGTCCAGTGCTGTCGATGCACAATGTTGAACCATCCATTGCCGTTGCTTCGTTACAGATTATTTGCACTTTTAGATTTTAATTTAAGATTAAAATTCTTAAATTAAAATCTAAAAGTCTTCTTAATTTTAGTATTAAATTAAAAAAGAAATAAAACATCAATGCATTTTAATAAAACTTTTAATAAATACAACAACTACTCGTAACTTCAATTATTTATTAAAACATATATTCGCTAACATTGTTTAAGAATCGAAAATATAACATGTGTCAATTTATTGTATAAATAATTGTTAAACAATATCTTCCATTACTTTACAACAACGTTCACACGGTTTGTTTTCGTCATTAGAAGTGAATCTTCTGCATCTTTTGCATTGTTTGCTAGTTATCGGTTCTATTTGCAGTGACCATTCATCTTCATATGGTTTTGCTTCGATCAGTTTAACATTTGAAACTTGCAGAACATCACACAAATCGCCCTCGCAAGCTTCTTCGCTATTCTGCATCGACACAAGTTTATCGAATACCTCTGGATTGGCTTTTATATTTGCAGAATATGCCAAAGTATTTTTACACAATAATTTCTTACCGAGATCTTTTTTAATATCAAAAATTATATCCATCAAGTTTTCAACATAAGGTCTCTCCCAAATTGGTTCAGCTTCTCTGTGTTTCGTTTGAAAGTACGGTACATTAGTGTCATTTACAGGGTGATAGCTCCATGCTTCTTCGACGAGGTGAGGTAGTATCGGTCCGAGTGTTTGGAACAAATGAAGCAATACATGATTTAATACAATTTGACAACTACGCCTTTTGAGGGAATTTTCACTACTACAATATAGTCGATCTTTAACAGCATGGCAATAGAATGTGGATACATGATTTGAAGTAAAGAAAAGTGCAGCGGATGAAACTTTGTTGAACTGCATAGAGTTATAGTATATGTTTATTTCTGTTTTAAATTTATATAATAGATGTAACATATATGAATCTAAGTAGCCGTGCTCATAAGTATTATTAATGGTGGTTTTGTCTAAATCATTGATACATCCGAGAAGGTATTTTATCAATAAACGTAGTTTGGAAACATCGGTAAAGCTTTCGTTGAGAATATTATTGTTTACAATAACTTGTGAATGTTGCGTACCGTGACTCGTTACCCACCATCTAAAAAAATAACCAAATCTTTAGATGAATATTTTCTTTTTTGCTATATAATTTTTATAACAATTCAAAAACAAACCTTAGAGTATCAATACCAAAAACAGGATTTTTTTGTTGATTTTTACCACCAGACACAATAGTTAGAGGATCGATAACATTTCCTAAAGATTTCGACATTTTTCGCCCATTGGAATCAACGGCGAATCCATGTACAAATATGGTCCTGAAATTTAATTGCTATCATTTTTTATTCTAAAAATTATAGTTATGAATATGTCATTTTAATTCTGAAATACGATACTTGTAAGGAGCCGTTTCTTTGAGCGCGACACTAGTCATCAGTGACGATTGAAACCAACCAGTGAACTGATCTAAACCTTCCAAATATACATCAGCTCTTTGAGAATTCAAGACGTGCGACCATGAAAGTCCGCTATCGAGCCAAATATCCATTATATCCTAATAAAAAATAGATTAATCCAAAGCATTTATATTTTTATTTAAAAAAAGGTTTAGGAAATAAATTTACCTTTCCTTTTTCGAGTTGATTTACACTAACATTGTTTTCTTTTAATAGACTCTCGGGAACAATATCAATCAACGAATTTAACCACCAACAATCTGTACCTTGGTTTTCTATCAGTTTACACATATTTTCTATCATATCTCTAAAATGAAATGAATAGATCCAAATTTAAAAAATATTTAAAGAAATATGCATTTTTAATTATCAAAATGCGCACTTATTAACCAAAGGTCTGTCATTATAATAAACGACAGGTATTGGCGTACCCCATAATCTTTGCCTTGAAATGCACCAATAAGGTCTTATCTGTATAAGCTTAGCGAAAGTTTGTCGGTATTGATTGCTACTTGCAGATGGTAAAATATTAACACTTTCTAATGCATTCTGAAATAATATAAATAGAACATGACATATACTGTGTATTCTGCTTTACATAAAGTAATGGAATTATTATATACGAACTAAAGCTTTATTTTTTATAGCATCTGTATCGATAAACCATTGACTCGACGCTCTGATGATAACAGGTTTTTTTGTTCGCCAATCCAGTGGATATGAATGTATAAACTTTCCGCTATATAATATTTGATCACTCAATTTTTCCAATATTTTTTTTTGAGCTTCCCCGAGAGCCGGCAGTCCGTCGATCCAACGGCCTACATTGTTTATTTCGCCTTTTTCGTCTACGTAGCATTCCTGCGTGTCGATTGCACGATTAGTATTTTTTGTTCAAAATAAATTTATTCTTATAAAAATTTCAACAATTAAATAACGAGTACATACAATTTTTATATTATTTTTTAGCGCCACTAAGAAATCTTCGGGTCCGTGTGCCGGTGCAGTGTGTACAAGACCAGTGCCTTTATCGGAAGAAACGTGTTCGGCGGATAAAAATGGCAAAACATCTTCTTTGAGAGGGTGATGATATGTCGCATCAGATAAATCATTTCCTATACATATATAATAATTTCACTAGTAAACAATCCTCGTAAATATATTTAATAAAAGTACATACTATTCACCTGAAATAACACCCACTTCTTCTAATGTTCTATTTAAATTATTTTCCAATTGATCTCTCAGAGACGACGCTACTATGAACAATTGTTCTGAACAACTATCTTTCACCACACTATACTGTAAATTTTGTGAGTAACAAATTGCTTGATTTCCTACCAAAGACCATGGCGTTGTAGTCCATATAACGGCAGATATTTTATTACCGCTGTTGATAATACAATGTATTAATAAAACAAACAATTTAAAAAGTTTGTAATAAATTATACTAACTTTGAGAGTGTTCTAATTTTTTCAGGAATATTAGCAAGAGGAAGACTTAAATAAACTTCAGTACTTTCGTGTTTTTCATCATATTCCAACTCCGCTTCGGCTAAAGCCGTCCTGCATACGATAGCATTGTCAAATATTTAAAATTTGTTTTTAAAAAAATCACAATTAAACATGAAAATATTTAATACCCAGATGATGGCGACCAATATACAGGCTTTACGTCCCTGTAAACGAGTCCTTTTTCATACAGGTTAAAAAATTGCCTTAATTGATTTTGAACAAATGTTTTATTCAATGTTAAATAGCATTGATTATCCCAATCTGCCATTATTCCCCAATTATTAAATGCCATTTTTTGTTTCTCCACTGTTTTCAATGCGAAATTACGTGCGATTTGTCGAAGCTGTACAGGCTGTAAAGACTCGGATGTGCGATTCTTTTTATCTGCAGTCAAAGCCTTAAGCTCTATCGGTAACCCGTGACAGTCCCAACCTGGCACATAATGCACTCTCTGTCCGTTGATTATGCGATGTCTATTAATGACATCCTTAATAATCTGAAAATATATAAAGCCATTATTGCACATTTGCATTAATAACTTCAAAAATATATTTGTTATATTATAACATGTTGAAATATATCAAACCTTATTGATTGCATGCCCCATATGAAGATCACCGTTAGCGTATGGAGGGCCATCGTGTAAAATAAAATCTGGCCCTTCTAAATTTTCTCTTTGCCATGCATATAGTTCACCAAAATTATGTTTCTATAAAATTTATTATAATTGAAATAGGCATTTTTAAAAATATTTATTTTTATACGTGGTTGTGTAAAGTAGAGGGAAAAATACTCGAAAAGTTCATGCGGTCTTGTGAAAAAATATCAGTTTTCAAATTTTCATCTTGTTGGGGTAATCCAAGAGTAGTTACAAGGCTGACTGTTTTATTATTTTATTAATATAAGAACACACTCTTTGAGCTTACTTTTCATTTATGATATCAAAAAAGATAAGAAAATTTGAAAATCAAAACAAAATGAGCTTCCAAAAACTGTATGAGACATCTACATGTAATTGATTATAATCGAAGTAAAATAAAAGAGACATATTTTGCAATAAGGTTTACTTCTTGCGGAAAACTTTGAAGTTTTATTCATCTTTATTGATATAAACTTGTGCATATCATCATTATCAAATTAAGATTACTTTTTGTAAATGAGTATCATGTTGCACCCTGTGTGCAGCAGCTATTCTAGCTGGAAATTTCGTATTCGGTAGAAGCACTGCTCCCGTTATTCGAGCCCCTCGAACTGCAGCAGCCATCCTAACCTAACTAAATCTGACAGATTCAAATGTCAATAACATTACAATACTAAAACTCTAAATTTGGGATGCTTTGCTCTAATCAAACTCACATTCAAATAAAATATGATTTTAAAATCAACCACGTTTAGTATTATTAAATTTTAAGCGTATAATTCTCGATAGATACTTTTATTTTATTTTTTATATTAAATTCAATTATTCGTGAGTAACTATCCGTTGTGTAAAATGAGGTGCTCAATTTCAAATAAATCAATTTGCACACTTTATCACATACCAGTTTTTAACAAAATTGATTTTTAATTAAAATGTTTTGTATAAATTTTAATTTAAAAATAACTTTAGGAATTAGTCATTTATTAATATACATCTTAATATCTCTAATGTGCTTTGGAATTATTGTAGGGACAGGGGTGTGATATTCATCAGCAATGGCTGTTTGTAAGCTCTTCTGCATTCACAAATTCTGAAAAATGGATCTTCATAATGATTTCATCTCGAGAATCTATCACAGATGGAGTTTCACGTTATGTGGATTTATTTAAATAATCACACATATGTATAATTTGTAGAATAACCAAATAAATTACAAATTTTTGTGCCATATACATACGTAGATCTATATTAAGATATCATCATCATTCAATTGATTGAGGTTTAATAGGCATTGTGTATTTGCCTGATAAAGATTCTATTAAAAAACAATATTTTTATGCACACATAATGAAATCTTTTATTCTTGTTTATGGTATGAATTGTAAATATATACATTTTCATAATTTTTTACTTTAATCATTTTTTAACTATAATATTTCTGAACTGATTATTAGTATAATATTTTATAAAGAGCCAAGTTCTTTGAATTGTGCATTTATATAGTAAAAGGCATACTTGACTGCCAATAACTTAGCAATACATAATAAACTATATTTATTTTATCCCAAAATGATTAATTTCAATACAAAACTGTAAAGGCTAAATCAGATAGTTTTTCTATATTGCAGCTGAATATATGAATGTACACCCATCCCTCGCTTAACACGACACTCGTTTAACACGGTTTCAGTTTTGTTGAAAAAATATATGTTTCGACGTTTCGTAGATGTGCACACAGTTGTGCGAAATTCTAAGAATAACGGTAAGGGTATACAGGAATAGAACTGCGCATTTCAAACAATAAATAGTACTTAGAATATATAGACAGTACATCAGACATTTAGTCTCGCTTAACACGGCGATCTGGCAGAACCTATCTTCCGTGTTAAGCGAGGGATGGGTGTATTTATTTATTCTTGTTTCTATATACAAGTTTGGCTCTAGCGGCATAAATGAAAATAAATTATTATACATTGTGCTTCATGAATATTTCAAATTTTATATTCACACACAATTTTTTTGGCGTGGTATAAATAAACTATATTTCGATTTGATTCTCAACATTATAGAGATAGAATCAATTTGAGAATTATTTAATTTGATGAATCAATTTCCAAAATGAACACAAAAAAAAGAATATTAGTGTAGAGTTTATTTATATAAAAATATGCATTGAATACAAGCAATTAAAATGTTATACAACATATATCGATGAGAGTGAAAGTGAAATGTTATAATACAGTTTGAAAAATCGAGATAATCATGTAAGGACGAACCGGTAGTACTTCTACTATGCAGCTGATGAATTGAGGCATTTCATCGCGACTTAATTTCACAACACAGATCATAAATAAAAATACTTAACACTTTACATGACATTTTTGTATTGTTTTCTTGAAAAATAAGATACATTAAATAAACATTTTTTTGGATGGCAGTACCCTGTTTTTTATGAACATAAAACCTCATATAACAATAAACAGTGGTATTTGAGGTTTTACTATACATGATTGACTCCACTTTCATAATCACCGATGCAATTGTAAAAGAATGTATAAAAAAAAACAGAAAACAGAAAATCACATTTATATTGTAAAAACTCAAATACCCTATACTGTTTTTATTTATACCACAAATCATTAAAATTACGAACATAGATTCATATAGTTTACAATATAACATGAGTTCAAGGTACAGTCAAATTAAAATTCAACAGGAATATATTAAATTATAAATGTACGCTGAATAAAAAAAAATAAAACTTAAAAATAGTACAATTGAAAACATTAAAGATATGTGCTCATATATCTTTTAAATAATAAAGAACTTTTATCTATAAATTATTTTTGAGCCGAGTTTGATAAAATTTTATACTTAATAATTGAACATGGATTCAGTACTCTCAAATTGGATGGGTATTGTTGATGTATATTCAATGATTTAACATAAACGAAACGTTCCCATTACAACAATGATCAATGAATACAATGAAATTGTAAAAAACTCATTAAATCATTACAAAGCGTTTCATTTGAATAATTTGCAATTCAAACATACATTTTAAGAACTGAATAGATTCAACGTGAATTGGAGCTCAAACTTGTTAAACTTTAACATAAAACAGCAACTTGACACTGCATAGATCAATGAGAAATAAAATCGACTGTCATACAGCAAATGTATTTGCGGACAGTGAAATTACTCTGTATTTAGTTATACATTTTGAAATAAAAATAAATCTTATTGTTAAGTCAATATTATAATGGTTGCAATCTATACAAGTAACATATATCATAATTGCTTAAATGAGTATCTTTTACAATGTGAAAGCTAATAATAAATGCTGTCATATCTGAAATATTGTAGAAATATGTACACAAGTAATGAAGATGAAAGAAAATCTGAAACGACTATCAAATGTGGCAATACGTGATAGGATAAATCGGTACCGCATTTATCAGTCTAATCACAGCCCATTCCTGATAGGCCGCAGCAATTAAGACGAAAATATCCTATACTTATATTTAGACTTTACAAGTCACATAGTGAATTTTACAGAATAAAATATTTGTTTATTTATATTTAATTACAGTAGGCAGATTTATAGTTAATCACAGATTCACTGCCTTATAGAATCGGAAAAACTTATAACTATTAAACAAAAAATATTTTTTATAGATGCTTTATTTTATTACCGAGGATCACGATTAATATAATTCGAGGTCGAGTGAATTCATCAAAAAATGAAAATAAATCTTAAGCTCTAGTCTGATATTCAACATTAAATCATTGGCGAAATTACAGTTGATACAATAAAAATTTGTTTGCATTCTGTTTTATAAATATATTCTCATAAAAAATTAAAAGAGTTGAATAAAAATTACAATTTGTAATACTGAATGAGGTCCACTTGATCTCCTTTATGGAAATTCAGCATTTTATTGCTAAGTGGAAGTAGTATTGCCTTACAAAGGCGTTACAAAACTGTATCGCTATAAAGCGGCGCAACAGCTCTCAATATTCAATGATTAAATTGCATTTCCATACATAAAATCAGGTATATTTTACTCAAATAAGAATATAAACCATAAAAAACCACAACTTCACAAAGTTGTTTATGAAATTTCTGGACAAATGCATTTTCACGATATCCACATATACACAGTAAGACCCCACTGTTTCATAATTATGCATTAGTATTGGGATCTTGGATCAATATAAAAACTTTGCAGAATTGATTTAAAAAAAAAACATTAAAAAAATAACAAAAAGGAATATATATATAAATATATCTAAGTGTTATTAAAACTCAATCTCATTCAATGTAAAAAATACTCAAACTGCTCGCCACACAAGGCGAACTCGCCTCACAATCAAGAAGGCATTGTTCTAGGACTAGGACCTTCGTGAAGATACAAGATCCAGTCAGAATTAATTTATTGAACATCCTGAAAACTGATTAATAAAACCAATGAAGAATGTAAACAATCCATTAGATTTTTGGAAAAACTACAATATCATGGATGTGGTAGACAATATCAATCTTTTCTGGAACGAGGTGATCGAGAAACATCTGAAAGGAGTATGGAAGAATGTCATGCTAGCTAATGATACGAATATAAAGTCAAAGGCAAGACAGTCTCGTTAATGAGGTGTCTTGCTATCGACAACTGCTTTGATGTTAAAACAAACAAAAAACTCGATAAATTGCCTTATTCTCTGTTATATTTCACTTATCCCCATTATTTATGTGTCAAAATGACCTCGTTTAATGCTGCAACTTATTTGAACATATCCCTCACTTCAAGCGGGGTCTTACTGTACATTTATGTGAATATAGATCACTTTTATAGATTGTGGTTTGAGAAAGAGTGATTGAATTTTAAAAACTCCTCAGAGAACCATTATACCGTGTTGATATGGAGCTGCTGTCTGTATTTGGATTTTGCACTCACAACATTTCTAGCACAGTTACATAAGAAATAGCCGGTATAAATAGTGTCAATTTCCATATTAATGAATGTTAAAAATATTTTAGTGGCCTTCAAATCTTCAGCAAAATATTTCAACAAATTCTCACACTCCTATTACATGACACTGCAAGACTAACGAGGACAGTACCTTGTATATATCATGGATGTATAATCCAACCCAATTGGCTCAGTTAACTATGTCGCTGTCCAAATTCCACTGTTGAGGGAATTAGCATTACCTTATTATTTATGCCGCTGAGAAGCATTCACCTGAGCCGCAGGAAAGCTTGAAAATGAACAAATTTCTAGAATGTTTAAAAGAAAGCTCACAACACTGGTGATGAAACATCTACGGCAAGAAGTGGGTGTTTAAAATTATATAAATAGGGCAAACATAAGCGTCCGACATTTAAGTGAGATTGTAAAGGAGCGATTTATGTTATATGGTTGCCAAAAAAAAAAAATAATGTCACCTACTCCTACATAAACAATGGTGTGTGAAATTTGTTTAGTAAATATTTTTACAATGGACTAAGTGAAGTGAGAGAACTTTGTATTCGTTAAAATTAATGTTTTTGAATGAATTTAAAATGTAATACAGAGTTTGATTCGTTAAAAAATATTTAAATTGAATGTAATTGGAACCTTGTGCTTGAAAAAGTAAAAAATACAATACATGATATAATTTTACAAGATGGCAGACATGCTCTAATAATCCGAATAACAATAACATTTATACAATGCAAAATGAAAACAAAGAAAAAAACTTGCCAAAATATCAAAGATCTTCATTGAAAGATAAACTGCCAAATTTTAGTCAGTCCAGTGAATTCCATATTATTATTTGGTGATTTTATTTTAAGCGATATATATTTAAATGTATGTGTGATATAAAGATTAAATTCAAAGTAATAAAAAGGTTTCGAGTGCAGAATGTTTTTAAATTTAATAAAATTGTCCGTTAGCGTATTTTAAAAATACTTAATATACGTAAATATAATTTTTCAATAAGAGATTTAAAGAAAAATCAACTATAATATCTATAATTATTCCCAATTTATCCCCGTCCCGCCCCAAACCCATTAACGTCACTTACATATTGAGCAACGATTCAAGACTAAAGATATTAAAACTTACATCATTGGTCATTTCAACTTATCACACAGCATTTTATATAATTAAAATGCAATCAATCTATCAAATTGGATAACCCTGGACAGTGTTTAGAAATAAAAATAATACGGAAATTATTTTTTCTAAATTGAATGCTTTGTTAATCTCTAATCGATGCGATACATTGACGGGTTGAGAGTATCGCGTTGATTATTCGCAACGACCAATTTATTAATCCCGATCTAAAAAAAATAATATATTATAGTTTATATTAACCTCACAGTCCATCAACTTTTTAAAGTTGAACGTCTCTCAAATAAAAAATGATACACGGCAAACGTTTCAAGACGGTTAAAAGCGCAGAGACTTGGCGACGAGAGCCGCCAGAGCTTGAGTCTTGTCGCCTCCGCTGCGCGTCAGTTCCGTCTCCACTTGCTCCCTCGTAAACCCGAGCGCCATCAGTTCTTTGATGACGGTCTCGATCGCCGACTCGGCACCGCTCTGCGAGCCGGACGCGGCCGTCGACGACGAGGCCGTGACGTTTCTCAGAGTCGAGTTGCCCTGCAGCAGTTCGCTCTCGGCCAGTTCTTCCTCGACGGATCTGCATGTTCTCGGGAGGTCTCCCTCGGCCAGGAACGGCGTTTCGGTCCCGGTCGTACCTATTCGTAAGACGTTACCTTTTAAATCTATATTGCACTGATGTCTCTTCAGCATGTCCAGTCCCAGGATCATGTCCATCGGTTGATCTTCGAGGACGGAAAACGAAGTGGTCAGAAAGTCTCGTTCGATGCGCATCTGAACCATGTGGATGCGACCGATGATACGTTGGATGCCGACGCCTTTGGCGATGCCCGACCATCGAGTGTCGACGAGTCGCATGATATTGCAGCGGTCGGCGCACGCCGAGGACATGATGGTGGTCTGCGCGCCGGAGTCTATGAACGCTTTTACGGGGAAACCGTTGACGTTGCAATTGATGTAGAGCATGACGACCGTGCCGAAAGTTTCGGGGTTGTATTCCATTGCGGCTTCCATGTTGGCTTCGATGTTCTTTTGTCTAATTTCTTCCGCTATGAGTTTCTGCGCTTCGGTGTCGAATGGGTCCGAATTGATCATTTTCCTCCGTTGCAGTTGTCTTTCGGTTCTGGCGTTTAATTGTTCTCTCAAGACTCCAGAAAATGTGTCCAGATTTCCACTGAGAAGAGCGTCGGCCAGCCGGGGATTGTTCTGTTTGAGAAGGGCGAGTTGGTCAGCGTTCGCCAAAAACATGTCTCGGATGACTTTGGGATCGTCTTCGGCCCCGAAGCTGGGATTGGAGGACGATCCGACGTTGGCGCTGTTGCTGTTGCTGGTGCCGGGAACTTGGATGGCGCTAAAATCGAGCCCGGCGAGTCCCGCAGACTGGAAAGTTTGGGCGGGTTGCGAGCCGGAAGTGCGCGCGTTCGGTTGCAAATGTTGTAAAATCACCATGTCTCCGTCCCGTATGCCCAGCTCCTTCATAGTTTTCCTATCGTCGTTTAACAGTCGACCGTTGAAATTGAGGACAATTTCGTTTGCAGGGAAACCGCTTTCGACTTCACAAAAAGCTTTGAAATTTTCTATCTCCAGGTCTTCGGCAACGTCGAGGACGAATATGTCGTCAGACAGGGTCGTCACGGTGATCTTCATGTCTGTGAAGGAACTAACTCGTCTGTACGAAGTGTGGAAATGATTGGCACCGAAGGGCACCAAACGGGAACGCAGCCACCGTTGACACCGGCGATTGCAAACATGAACAGGGTGACCAGTATCGTCAATTTTCCCACCGCACATTCGCATTTTCTAAACAATACCATCTTTACAAAATGTACTTGAAATTGATTACAAAAATCACAAACGAAAAACTTATTTCATTTCAACGAAACACTACCACATTTTCTAATTTGAATCATCTAATTTATCTTCATAAATTTCATATAGAAAATAAACAAAACGAAAATTAATTTCACACATAAATTGACTCTTGTCAAATCATTAATTCATTCGCATGCACATAATAGTATTTGAAAAATAATAAAAAATAAATACATTGTTTCTTAAATTGTTGGGAGCGATATTTTTTTAATGGTCACCCCCCATCAGACAAAGCAGGACCAAAATAGACAACCTCATGTCGTCATGAAAAGTCAGCACATATGAAATTTGCAAATGTAACTGTGATGAATTGCGTATTTCCACACTTAACAATAACAACACAAATAGAACATGAATTTTAAAATTAGACAACACGCATAAAAATTATATTAAATGGATGCTTTAAAGATGTTTGAATTTTTAAAAAGAAATGCTCGTGAATTATTTTTTAACATATTAAATGTTGAAGAGAAATAATTTTAATTTCAATCACATTTATTTCTTTCAAATAACATTTTTAAGAATTTATCAATAATCTATGTATTATAAAAATTAAGTTTATTAAAATATATTTTTTTAAATAGTGTTAAATTAAATTACAATAAAAAAAAGTATATAATTATAAGAGTAGTATTTAATATAGATATTAAATATTATTGTTGTTGTTTTTAGTTAAATTTTAATTAAAAACAAAAACAATATTAGCGAACACGATACAATTGGCGTGCTCGCAAATCCTTCATGTTTCCTTTGCACATGGCTACCATGCTCAAGCTGTTTTCCTAAATAGAATCACATCTTGATATCGATTATATTCATAATTTGTCACAATGGTATGGTCATTTTTATACTTCCACAAAATATTTTTGTTTTTTTCTGAATAAATTCACAAGAAAACGCGTTCGTCTGCATGTCATTGAATAAACAAACACGATTTGACAGCCAGGCTCGTCGACACGTGAACTAGTGAATAATTTTTTTAATGTATCGCGTAGTTTATGATATAATCAAAACTGTCGTCAGCGTTTATACATTCATTTCCAACTGCCGTATATGTTATCGTAATGTGTAACCCTTGAATATTTTTTTGTTGCAGGGAAAATCTAAGAAAAAGTTTATCGATAAAAAGAATGCTGTAACTTTTAATTTGGTGCATAGATCTCAGAGAGATCCTCTGATTGCAGATGAAACGGCACCTCAACATGTACTTGTGGAGGCTGGCGAGAAGCAAAATAAAGTAAAATTTCTCCAAGTATTAATGCGGACGCCTCATCATCGATCGATTCATAGTTGTTTATTAAATTTTCGTTTTTAGGGCGACGCTGAAAATAGACAGGAGGAACAACGAAAATGGGGAGTATTTTATGAAGACGATTATGATTATCTTCAACATTTACGAAATGTGAAAGAACTATCAGTTATATGGGCCCCGTCTGCGGTAAAACATTAATTCGTTGTTATAATAAAAATTTGAATTTTTGTATAGTAATTGCTGTTTATTTTTTTACTGAAAAAATTGCTTTTACAAATAGGGTCCGTCAAAATCAACTGAAAAAGTAAGCAAACCTAAATCTGAAGCAAACAACCAACGTTTGGTATTACCAAGTTCAGTGTTTGCCTCCGAAGTGGAAGAAGACGTGGGAATGCTCAACAAGGCAGCACCTCAAACAGGTATTCAAATTTACACACAGTTTCACCCGGACATCGGTGACGGGTATTCTTCGAATTAAAATAAAATAGAACAAATTTTGTTTAGTGGTATTTGTTAAAATAGTTTTTTACATTTTCTCTCAATTTCTGGCGAATTACTATTCCAGTTCTACACTCTTTGGAACGCTCCAATAATCTGATTTGGGCCCCTCAAGAAACTTTACCAATTCACATTGGATGATGATTGAATGAAAATACACACTATTTTTTAGAACTGGGTAACAAATTATATAATACAAATCTGATTTTCTTTGTAGGTCTCCGTCTCGACCTGGATCCGGATATTGTCGCCGCTATGGATGAAGATTTCGATTATGAAGATCCAGATAATTTGTTGGAGGACGATTTTATGCAGCTAGCTATGCAGAACAGTAAGTTTATAAAATTATATATATCAAATGTATGTTTATTTTGTGTACGAAAGCGTTCATATTTTTTTATTCAGAACCAGAGGAAGATATTTCCGAGGATGAAGAATACGATGATGATAATCAATCTCAAATGGGATACGCTTCTGACAATCAATGGAGTGATTCCGAGTCAGATAATGAAAACAACTTGAATCAAAAATCAAAATATTATGACAATGAAGATGCCAAGTCACGTTTTTCACAATATTCCATGTCTTCGAGTATAATGCGCCGAAACCAGGGACTCACGCTGCTCGATGATAAATTTGAAAAGGTCACTCCTTAATTCGATCTTAAATTGATGCCGTATTATTCGTAAACATTTTAAATTGTCGGCGTATTTTACAGATGTTCGCCGAGTATGATGATACCGAAATTGGTGCTTTAGAATGTGACGATATTGAAGGACATATGTTAGCAACACCAGAAGTGCTTTTAAAATGTGCCGAACAATTCCACAATCAAAGAAGATCGTATAAATTAGACGAAGATAAAGAGGCAAACCGGTGACTTAAAATTCATACTATATTCTTGTGTATTTATTACTACGTCCGTATCATGAAAAAGAATTGCATTTTAAATTTTCAGATTGACACGCCTACAAGAAGTGTCCGAAGAGGAAGAAATAAATGATGAGGATCTATTTGGAAAAGAGGAAAACGTAAAAGAGAAATGGGACTGCGAATCTATATTATCGACATATTCAAATTTATATAATCATCCTCGACTCATAGAAGAGCCTAAGGTATTAATCTGTTTTACTATGGATTGCAAAAAGTCTCTAAAATATATTTATTTCTATGAATATTTATTGTTTTTAGCGCACAAAGAAGATTCAGATTAGTGCTAAAACTGGTATACCTCTCGGTGTGTTAAAATCGGATGGAAACAAATTGACCATAAAGTCACTGGCTAAATTTAATACGCAGCAAGCGCAATTGGAAAGAGCGCAGAATCAAAATGATGATGAAGAATCTGTATGCGAATCTGTAATGTCTACTCTGAGCATTTTATCAATAAGACCAAAGAATGAAACACCAGATGAAAAGAAAGAGAGAAAAAAGTTGCTCAAAGAATATAGACAGGAAAGAAGAGTAGAAAAGAAAGCTAACATATTAGCATTTAAAGAAGAAAAGAAAATTCAAGATAAGATCAATGTGAATAATAGAAAAAATATTCAAGGAATAAAAATTGTTTGAATAAATTATTTTGGGAGATTTAATTTTTTTTCTCAATATTAAAATTCTTAGGATAAAAATCCTTAAAATGTAATCCTGTCATGTATTAAAACAATCCTAGTACTGAGACCAATTCCCATTCTTTCAAAGATATAAAAATCAATCAAAACCATTGAAAAGTGGCTTCAAAACTTTAGTCATTTTTAAAGGTTTCAAATGTACATGTTTATTTTCCAATCATATCGATTTTATCATAAAAAAATCAGCATTATACTTTTTACTGGAACTTATTGGATGCAACCTTCATATATATGATTGTCATTGGATAATCAGAGTGTGCCCAAATGAGGGACTTTTTATAGTAGGAAAATGGTGAAACTAACAAGAAATCACTTAGAAATAAAATTACCTTGTGTACTCATTCCTTGCGTTCCAGCATACAAACATTATGAATTTGAATTTTTACCTCAAAATCGTATGGCAATTCTGCAACCTTTGAATTTGAGTGTTATACATCCAGGTTTTTTGAAAAGCGTTTAGTAAATCCAGCTTCGGGAGATATTACAAAAACAGAAGTATCTTTAAAATAAATGGGTGTTTAATAAAATAGTACAAATGTGCCGTTCAATTATAATTCCATTTATTCTTGTTAAATTATATTACAAATTCTTAGTATGTACAAACACTTTATACGTACATGCTTTTTACATGTACACAAGTTATTTTTGTAGAAAAAAATCAATCTGTATAAAGAAAGTATTTCACAAAATTAAAGTGAATATATTAATAATTATTATAATTTTCTCACTGTGATTTCTAGAAAACCTATGGCTACAATATAAAATTAAAATACATTATAACCTATAATCAAATATAATGATGACTTTTCAGTATATCCTTTTGTTTTCAATACATTTACACGTGAAAATTAAAGCCAGTAGTCATCAGTCAGGTCTTTCCTGATTATTTCTAATTCACTGTGAAACATTCATTAATGCAAACACTATATATATATTATTTTGTAAATATAAACGGGTTAATAATCGCATCGACATTTCCAGGAGAAAATTTACCTCTTTCCCGATACTTTGGACACGTACATGGATATATATATATTTTTTAATAAAATGAATATTTGTATGTATAAAAAATGTATCCTATGGCATTATTTTATGTGGGTTTAGTCCCAAGTAACAGTTAGTGAACAGTTTTAAAAGTACTAATTTGATAACAAAAAAACAGCACAAAATACATCTGACCGAGTTGCTAATGAATTTCAATAGAAACCATTTGTGATAATTCCATGGCAAGCGACAACTTTGATAAACATTATTTGATTAAAAAGAGCATCATGTTTTGAATTATTGCGATAACAAATAAAATGTTAGATAAAACATCAGTCTTTACGTTTAAACTGAACAAAACGTATGATATGAAATTATTTTTTCATGCTTCGCGTATTAGAAAATTGCAAAAACAAAATAAGAAATGCTAGATCCGAGATTCACTATTTAGTCATCATGCATAATTCCATACTATTTGATATAATGGAATGATATGTCAGTACAAAAGAAATGATTTTAGGGTTTGTGCATACAATTTTGTAAGTATAATTGACTCTGCCTCGCGTGTCAGGATTTAATACAACAGAGTAAAATATAAATCATAATTCATGTATAGTTTATAAATACAATATTTAACTCTTAATATGGCCAGAAAAATATAAACATTTGATTTTCAGATTTTCACCGCATGCATACTTCGCGCTTAATTGGAATACTAGATCTAATGCATTGCAACTGGAGTTCGACGTTGACAATCATTTAGAGCTCCAAACCTTGATATGAGACACCTTCGGCTTCCGGACAGTCCACTCTGCTTCTCAAATGTTCGATCGTATTGTTGAAATGCTTATTGATTTGTTCAGTTTCGGCGGATTGTTCTAAGTTGGGCAATTCTTCTCTTATTTTTTTGATAACCTTAAATATAAAAATGATAGATTGAATGTGTTGTTTTTCAAATTTTTCTACATACAAATTAATCAATAATCGGTTACCATATTGAGCAAGCTTATTGTGACTTGAGTGTTTCCTCTTTCGTGGAAATAAACGTAATGATTCAAGAGTTCAACTAGAAGCTGGGCCTGTACAGCTGGATCCATGCATTGTGATGCGATTCTCGCACTCTTCTTTAAACATTCGACTACCCGTTTATCATCGTGCATCTGATAAAAATAATAATTTCACTAACATCTGACATGCGATCATAGAATAATATGCAATTGTTATTTTCATGAAATATACAGAATTTAGGCAAACGCTAGTATTTATAACTAACTTAATACGGATGCCGAATGTATCATTTGTTGTAAATAATACATACTTCTTCTTTGTTGGGGCCTTTGCCACTCCAGAAAAGATGCGAGCATGACACTACTCCTCGACACTGATCGGGTTTCTTTAATAATTTACTAGCAGCGAGAACACACTGCGTTCGGATCGGATCTGCATTTTCCTCTCCGAAGCAAACCATCTGTTCAAACGTGGCAACGATTAAAGTAATGGCAGCTAGCTGAGCTTTGGAATCGGAGATCTCGTCTTCGTATAATGAAAATGCTTGAGATAGGAACTCGTATGCTATAGTTTCATGTTCGGCAAATTGTATGCGATCAATAGCTAATGCACCGCTTAGGAATAATCTAAAATAATAATAATAATGTTAGACATTTTAACAAAATAAACAATCCAAAAATTAAGAAATATTTTCAACCTCAAAGGTAAGTCCGCTAATTCGGCTTTGATTAATTGTGTGATAGTGGAATGGCAAAATTTGAATATTTTCAGGCACTTTTTTTCCCACATTTCATCCTAAAAAAACAAAATATAAATATTATAGTAATTTCAAGAATTTATATAAAATTGAGCATCACTCATTTTTTGTGTTTTGTTGTTAAATAAACATTGTTGTTAATATGAGGGATGTCCAAAAGAAATGTCTCTTTCTATTTGAAAAAATAGATTTAATCATCATAGTGCTGCCACAAACAGTCCACTGCAGGATTGAGGACTCTTAATACGTTCGACGCCCAAATTCGATAGTCAGTGCGTAAACATAAGGGATAGCGATGCAATATTATAATGCACGGAATAAACATGGACGATATATGGTGCATCTTCTCTCCGGTATTGTTTTATCTTAGATCGATAAGCTTGACTCTACTCTTAGTCTGATCAATAAAAAAAAGTGAAGATAAGCAAGTGCGAACAGAGAAGGGTAGGAATGCAAGTTTCGAGATCGATCTCGAAAGATATTTAGACAGTTGTCATTTGAAAGACGTTATAAAAAGACATTCGTAAAGTTAACATTTGTAAATCATTCTGTTTATTTTATATTTGCATGTGCTAATTCTATCACACAGAAAATAAATAACTTGTTAAATCGTATTTAAATGGAGGAAGAAAAAAAAAAAAAAAAAAAAAGAAATCCGCGCGAATGCGTTAAATATCCTTTCATAGGAAAGGTTTACACCCATCTCGTATATTATGATATAATATACGAGATGGGTGTATATATTATATATATGAACGTTCAGCTACTTGGGCACTCGATATTGAAAAAAGCATGAGCCTCGAGTTTAATTTAGAACACTGGGTGAAAGTGTCGAAGGGCGCTTTCATGATCCTTTCGATAAGGAGCGCAAAGAATTTGTAAAGATTTAGCAACTCTCCTTGGAAAACAGTGGCAAACTAAAAAGGGTCCAGTTACTCCTTTCCTAGCAAGGCTGCTGCTGGGTTAGGGTGATTGGGTGGCCATGTGTGCTTTTTTTAGAATCAATCAATATTAAATATTATTTTGAAATAAATTTTATTCCTCAATGTTTCATGCAGCAGTGAAACTACCTTATTTGAAATACGTGTCCTGAAGTAACAGTTATTCCGAGAACAGTATATGAACTTTTAAAACTTTTAACGTCTATGTGAGTACTATCTTGAAAAAAAAAATTAAAATGTTAGTTATTTAACTTTAAAAGTATTGGAATTTTATGTAAATATACATTTTTTACAAGCGAAGTTTAAGGTTTGCTAGAGTCATGGAGTTAATGCGCGCAAAATTCTCCCGTTCGTTTGTATTGATAGATTAAATTGATAGAAACACTTATTTTTGTAAATAACATTTGGTTAAAATAAGTTGGCATGGAAAATTAAAATTACTACTGTCACTAATAAAATAATAAATTCACTACACCTCGACTCTTATAATTGGAATATCAATATGAAATATAATAGATACGGGATTCAAACTTTTTGTATTCCTCCGTAATATAATTATGAATTACATCAAAGTATGTAAGTATTCATCTGCAGCGACAGAAATAAATAATTTGTTGGTATATTGGGAATTTTGCGAGTTTTAGCGCGTGTCAGCAGAAAGGAATTTTATCAGTCGCATTGCTCACTTTGTCGATGTGACATTATGAGAAGAAAGTGCGTTTAAATTTCATAAACCACAACACGACATGGCAATGACACATTACCAGAAAGTATGACCCGAAACAGCTGTAATAGATATTACAAGCAATTCAATATCTACAGAATCCCGAGTGCCGATGCGAACCTGCAGGTTTTGTCCTCATCCAACAAAAATAGAGCTCGCTAGTTTGAAATATTTGTAAGAGAATGAAAGCAAACTAGATATTTCATTTATATTTAGTTTAATTTTGTTTTTATTTGTATTTGTCATTTATATTATATTTTTGCATATTTGTGGTATTCACACACATTCTGTCTTTATTCAATGAAAAATATTATGAAATGATTTGAAAGCACCGATCTAATCTACATGTGTCATCTTTTGGCTATTTGCAATGTTTTTTCTCGTTTTCAGACACTTATCAGAGCTAACATTACTAAAATTGTTACATTTCAACCTCAACTGTATTCAATAAAAGCAATAGTTATGAATATTTAAAATTTTCCTGTTTTTAAATAACTTTTTCACATTGTGTACTGAATACACATCATCAAAGCGTGCGGGTGCTTTTGGCACAGTAAAGGATATTTAAGTTAATATTACCTGATCTGCTAATTCTTTATATTTAAAAGCGAGTCGGTATGCCTGGAACAATATCGGTGGTAAGGTATGAGGTAAACGTCTAGGTCCTCCAAAAGCCAATTGTTTTTTCGCAAATGACAATATTTGGAATTGCTGATCAGGTGATTCTGACTTGAAGTGGTGTATCAATCTTAAAATAAAAAACCATACAAATTAGATAAGTCAGCAATCGAAACGATGAATCGAATCTTTTAACATTTGTATTACAAACAAATGATAATGTTAATATGACATATTTAAATGTTCTGTATTTATATACTATTAAAAAATTATATTCATATTGACCTTGCGAGTAGAGCCTGCTCTTCGACAAAATCCTCCGAGTCTTGTATGTCTTTTGGTTGATCTGTTTGGTCTTCTATTAAACAAGACAGCATGGATAAAACAGAATCAACCTAAAAATAAGTAAATAAAAAAAAAAACTAATCAAAACAAATACACGCTTTACATTTTATCTTTAAATATGTTTTGTGCAATTTTACATACTTGTTCCTGAGAGGTAATCAAGGTTCCATTTTCTAAAACACTAGTAATTAGATATACGGCTATAGATTTTCTACCAGCATAATCAAAGTACTTGAGAAGAGGTGCATAGTTTGCTAGTTTAATAACTGTTAAAATGTCTTTATAATGATCCACGGGTAGTTTTAATAATCTCATAAGTTCTTTCCAAACGTTAGTGTTGTAGTCTACCCTATAAAATAACAGCGCAATTTAGTTTCAGTATTTAAAAATACATGATTTATTAAAATGATTTGTCTTCCAAGACCATCGTCGATCAGTTTTAAAATGCCCTTATCCAATGAGAGTGTACTTTATTAAATAAAAAAAATGGGACACTATAAAACAACAATAAGAATATTTAATAAATATACATACTTTGTTATTTGGAGTTTATCGAATATTAATTTTGTATTTTGTAAAACTTTATCTATGTAATCAACGTTGGATGCATAACATTTATGAGCCAATCCAAGCAACGCAACTTGGAGGGAAACTGTATCTTCTAAAGGCATATCTTGTCTATTCTGTTAACAAAATAATGCAATTAATAAAATGCATACATCGAAAAATAAGTATTTAAAAAATTGCTTTCAACATAATATATTTTGTTACTTGTGTAATCGATGCAACTTGATTTGAGAAAACATCAAAGAGTTGAACTTCCGGAGGATTCGCAGTCGCTCCTTCATCATCGACTACTGTCAAACTTATGTTTCCATCGTTCCGCTGCAATTATAAATATAAAATTAAATATGGTGAATTTTAAAATAATACATTTACGAGCAGAATAATAGATACAAACTTGACTGTACGTGGCCAATCTGTCTATCAAAGCGATTATAATGTTTTTGACATTGACTCCCGCTTGCAATTCAGCGCATGATTTTAAAAACGGTTGAAGCGTCGCCAAATGAAATTCATCGGGAAACACCTGCAAAATACAAATTAATTACAAAGAACAAAACAAAAAATGATTGCATTCATACAAAATGAGTTTTGGGGCGGCATCCCCTATCTTAACTCTTTAGGGTCCGTGCCTGTGTTCTTGCGAAAAAGCAGATCATGCGTATTATAAATGATGTTAAACCGCTGTTTCTGCTATCATGCAAAAATGCAGGTATGAACCGCAAAGAGCTAATTACAAACTATAATATTACTCGTGTTTAAATAGTCTGATTATCATATTCAGTTAAAACAAAAAAACATATTACTTGAATAATGCACTCCATGAGATATTCTTGAGCGATAGCATCTCTACAAGAAACGGCTTGCTCTAAAATGCCGGGAAGAATGAGACGTTTGTACTGAGGCAAGCCTGCACTTTCGAGTTGGGACAGGCGAACTAGATTAGTGCCGACTAATATTCTGAGTTCCTCGCGTTCCCGTTCGCGTCTTTCTTTGTCTCTGCATAAAAGGTTGAAACGTTTAAGTCGTTATAAAAACAAGAAAAGAAGAAAATACATAAGATATATACCTGGAATGCCCTTGATGCTGCATTCTAACCCACAGCTTATTCATTTCGGCGAAATTCATCAATACAAAATCAATAGCATCTTTGATCTAATGGCATTAAAAATATGCTTTTATCAAAATTTCAAATGATTGTAATATTAAAAAACTAATATAATCAAATATAAATATGTTACCGTTCCCTCGGATTCGTTTTCGGCTACGGTAACATCAGGTAGAACGTTTCGCGTACACTGCAGCAAGTAATTGCGCAAAAACAAACCTCTCAACGGATGCTGTACACCTCTACACATCTCTACCAAGTCCTGAAATATTCATATTTAGAATTATAAGCGTGCGCAAATCGATTATCTAATGAGATTTTATCGGGCATTACTCACTTTCAATAGATCTCTTTTCAAGCTCGAATTCGTTTTTATGTAAACGAGTCCAACAGTTATCAACAAATAGAGCCTGGGAACTATGTTCCCCGCGTGTTGTACGAGTTCATAGAGATCGGCTACTTTTCGACCTTTTTGAAATTCATCCAATAAATACAATTCAAGATGTCGAAGCTCATCCGTAATTGCCATATCTGTTTTGTGGATTGTTAAAGAAGATATTGATACAAATCAAAATTTAAAATGTAGCATTTTCGATGAAATGTACTATACGTTGTACAAATGTTGGTTTAATCAAGTTATTATAAAATGTTATGTATAATGGATGTAGATTAATCACTATTTGATAGCAATTCTGTTTTTTTTTTTTTTTTTGTATAGATAATATATATTCACATGTTCTTCTTTTATTAGCATCAGTCTTGCATGCTGTTTCGCAACATGATCGCAAATGACTAAAATGTTACAAACGAATGATACTCGATTATCAAAATTTGGCAAAAGTAGTTCTATGCAATTATGAATCAGACAAGACAAAAGTGATTCAAAGAAATTAGTTATGAAGAGCGCACATTTTTCTCATGGAAGTCTATTAATTATTCTGTTTGTTCACTACAATATCGATGAAATTGACTCAAATAAAGATAAATGCTCACCTTAAGAGTGATAGACTTAAACGAGTATTATTTACAAAAGATTTAATATTAACGTTGATAGAGTTGTTGAAATATTTAGTAAACTATTATGCGACACCGAGGGGACCGTTTGCTCACTTCGTACAACAGTTCGGGACAAAGAGTAAGGATACAGAGTTCGTAGTAGCTCTTCGGCGAGAGCATCGATGTCCTCAGCTCTGCGAGCATGGTGGAAGCGTGTTTCAGGGCGTCTGTCAACTTCGATTTGTCCAAGCATCTTTTCATCTGCAACGCCTGAAAGTGAATACGAATAGAGCGACTTGGGGTTGAGACGAATCGAATAGTTTGTCAGATAGCAGTCGCGATTGATATGACGATTTTAAAAAAACGCGGAAAGTTAGGTTTCGCAGAGAATTCAATGGGAACACAGTCGAGAGAGGCGAGTTCTTTCAGTTTAGAAATGGCAGTTCTCCCCGGGATGACAATTTTGACGGGCGTCGATCGGCGGAACCGTCGAAGAGACGGGAAGGAGGAGAGAGAGAGAGAGAGAGGGGGGGCGGCGGAGCCCGAGAGGATCCGCCGTCTCGGTTCGATTCGACCGACCTGGACTTTGACGGAGCTCAGCGACTCGTCGAGGAGCTTCTCCTGTTCTTCCATCGGTGACGATTGATTTGTCATGTTTCCGGTCGCTGGGCGGACTTCCGGACGGACCGCCTGAGAGGGGCGGGGGCGCGGGGGCGAGGTATCGGGGCGCGGACGGCGACTCTCCGCCGAGTTGACAGCCGGCAGGGCTGACACCTGACACTTGTGCCCGACCTCCTGACGAACGACCGTTTTGGTCCCCCCCCCCCGCAGTTTGGAATTTATTCGTCGATAATATTAGTGAAATATTTTAAATGAGTTTAAATTTGAATTTAGAATTTACGAGGGGCGAGGCGCACTAAAAAGGGGCGGTCTCGAGTCGAGAGCGTCGGGAGGGTCATGGCCGTCGGCGGTCGACGGACGGACGCGAGTGTGGAGTTCGCGGCGGCGGCGCGTGGTCGCCGGAATGAGCGGCGGGGCCTGACGGGCGCAAGGATGGCGGCGCCGTGCGTGTCGTTCTCGGCCGTGGCCGTGTCGGCGCTGGGCCCCGGCGAGGCGGGCTGCCGCCCTCGGTGCGCGGGCGCGACGCTGTCGCTCGAGTACGACCCGGCGGGGCTGAACGCGCGCGTGTGCCACAAGGGGCGGCAGATGCTCGAGTTCCTGGTGACGGCGACGACGGAGTGCGCGCGGCTGCCGGGCGCGTCGGGCGCGCCCGCGTCGTACCTGTTCGCGCTGGACGAGGAGGCGCTCGTGTTCCGCTTCTCGACGGAGGCCGACTCGCGCGCCTTCCACCGCCTCGTGACGGACGTGCGCCAGGGGCGGCGCGCGTCGGCGTTCGCGCGCCGCACGGAGGACTCGTCGGCGGCGCAGTACTTCCAGTTCTACGGCTACCTGAGCCAGCAGCAGAACATGATGCAGGACTACGTGCGCACGGGCACGTACCAGCGCGCGATCCTCGACAACGCGGTGGACTTCCGCGACAAGGTGGTGCTGGACGTGGGCGCCGGGTCGGGCATCCTGTCGTTCTTCGCGGCGCAGGCGGGCGCCGAGCGCGTGTACGCCGTGGAGGCGAGCAACATGGCGCGCCACGCGAGCGCGCTCGTGGACGCGAACCGCCTGCGCGACCGCATCCGCGTCGTCGCCGGCAAGATCGAGGAGATCGAGCTGCCCGAGTCGGTGGACGTGATCGTCTCGGAGCCGATGGGCTACATGCTGTACAACGAGCGCATGCTCGAGACGTACCTGCACGCGAAGAAGTGGCTGCGCCCCGGCGGCAAGATGTTCCCGTCGCGCGGCGACCTGCACGTGGCGCCCTTCACGGACGACGCGCTCTTCATGGAGCAGTACAACAAGGCCAACTTCTGGTACCAGACGTGCTTCCACGGCGTGGACCTGAGCGCGCTGCGCGCCGCCGCGATGAAGGAGTACTTCCGCCAGCCGATCGTGGACACGTTCGACGTGCGCATCTGCATGGCCAAGTCGGTGCGGCACGTCGTCGACTTCCTCGAGGCGGACGAGGCCGACCTGCACCGCATCGAGGTGCCGTTCCGCTTCCACCTGCTGCAGGCGGGCGCCTGCCACGGCCTCGCCTTCTGGTTCGACGTGGCGTTCGCCGGCAGCGCGCAGTGCGTGTGGCTGTCGACGGCGCCGACGGAGCCGCTGACGCACTGGTACCAGGTGCGCTGCCTGCTCGAGACGCCCATCTTCGTGAAGCAGGGCCAGGTGCTCGCGGGCCGCGTGCTGCTCGCGGCCAACGACCGCCAGAGCTACGACGTGACCATGGACCTCGCGCTCGAGGGCACCGACGTCGCCTCGTCGAACACGCTCGACCTGAAGAACCCCTACTTCCGCTACACGGGCGCGCCCGCGGCGGCGCCCCCGGGCGCGTCGGGCACGTCGCCCAGCGAGGCCTACTGGAGCGCGCTCGAGGCGCCGCCGGCGGCGCAGCTCGCTG
Source organism: Stenopsyche tienmushanensis (assembly GCA_008973525.1). Taxonomy (NCBI): domain Eukaryota; kingdom Metazoa; phylum Arthropoda; class Insecta; order Trichoptera; family Stenopsychidae; genus Stenopsyche; species Stenopsyche tienmushanensis. The sequence continues at coordinate 450,963 of WACJ01000261.1, read as the reverse complement.
ACGGCGGCTACGCGACCCCCTACGACCAGCAGGCCTACGCCTCCGTCAACCCGAACCTCGTCAAGACGGCGATGCTGCAGGACGAGTTCGCGAAGCGCATCGGCGTCGGTCAGAACGGGGACGTGTAGCGCCGCCGGCGCGCCCGCGCGGGGGGCGCCGGCCCGCACCCGAGGCGCCGCGCCCGCTAGACGCGCCTCCCGCTCCGGTTCCATTTTGTGCATCTATTTAGAGAATCATTTGTAATTATTTTTTTATGCAGTCCTAGATGAAAAGGAATAGTTTCAATTTTTAAGACTAACACATAGTATTTTTTTATTTTAGCTACATAAGTGACATTATTGTGATTTTTATTATTATTATTATTGTCTCGCCGCGAGGCGGAGGCGCCGCGCGACCGCGTTGCTCAATTTGTGCGTATTATTTTTTAACCCCGAGAGTAGGCGGGCGACGTCCCTCGCCGGAGAGGAGCATTTTCATTTCTCGTTTTCGTCTCGTCCCCGGAGATTCTGTGCGTTCCTTTCGTTCCGCAATCTATAAATACGATGTAAATAAATAGGCTTAAAATCAATTCAATACTGATCGGTTGTGAAACAATACATTTTCCGTAATAGACTGTGCTGCGTATGCCTGCGTATATTTTTTGATCGACGAAATAATGTTCCGTGCCATCCTTCCGGAGGCGGCGGACCCCGGCCGGAGCGTTTCGTCCCCGTTGACGTTGCAATTTTGGCCGTCTCGAGACGGATCCGGCAGTCTTTCGTCGCCGTTTTTTTGCTCTCCGAAGGGCTGAGATTTGAAATTTGACGATAATACGAGAGGTCCGAGATTTATCGGAAGCTCGTTTCTTTGTATCCTTTGAAATTCCTGCAATTGTTTTGTCGTAAAACAGGAATTACAATCATTTTTGCATATTTTTTTTTGTGTATGTAGATAGATATCTATAAATTTCGCTCTCGGCTGATCGAAAACATGTTAATTTTCTATCTGCGGGAGCTCGCCGCGAGCGACCGTTTGACTAGTTCCGCTGCAAAACTGAAGGAATCTGTCTCAGTTTTCGCTCGGATGCGGCAGTCCGTCTTCTTCAGTCGAATTCCGGCCGACTCGAGATGGAAAATAAACACGTTCGTCAGCGTGGTATTTTTATGTGCGTCTCGGTAAAACTTGATTTTTGGAATTGTGTATAGTTAAAATTATGACAAATTGGATTTTATTTTCTCATGTTTAAATTTTTGTGCTCCGTGCAGTGTTTTACGTGTCAATCTGAACTTATCTCTAATCGTAATCGTTTTTTACTGGTTTTTTTTTTTTACTATTATTGGCGACGATGAGGTGGGAGCGTCCGTCTCTGCCGATGTTTTGAAGTGCGTGATCTAGTATTTTTTCAATGTATGTGTTGTTGCGAGAGAGCGGAGAGACTGTCGCGACCGGCGATTCGGACGCGCGGTTTCTTCTGCGACGTGAAAGAGTGTATACGCTTCTTTTCTTCTCATAATATTTATGATGAGGAAACTAATTCGACAGCTTTTATAGTTAAAATGACATTTTACGGAGATAGAAGTTGTGTTTTAGACTTGAGCTACACTTTTGGTGGTTATTTATAAATAAAGTGAATGCGAAAATGAGAATTTTATTTCATTCGCCTTTTGTCTATTTTTCCGAGCTAGTCCGTATCCTAAAAGATTATCCTTTCTAGAAGCCCTCTGTGAATTGAACATCCATGTCAATATTTTTATAATCATGTGAACGTTTAATCAATCATTTGTGACTCGAATGCCGACGCTACGCACGGATCGTTCCGATCCGATGTAATCCTATACGAAAAACACCTATTATTTCACTATATATGGGCAGAAATTTTGATAAACGATTTTATCTCTCCGTCCCACCGATTGAAAAATGAATAGCCTCATGTGAAAGATTTCCCTCAGAAGTGATTCTGGATTGACAGCTTTAAAGTACTATTTTGATTTCTGTAATAGTCGATACGTGTAAATTTACAACTTGAACGTTGACTATTACTTATTGGTATTTTTTAGATACCCAAAAATATTCACAATATTAAACGTCCGCGATGATGGAATGAAGATATTTCAAAATGATCATCTTGAGTCGACTTAGGTGTTTTTTTTTTCTTTAGAAAGTAAATAATGAGATTAATTGTCTGGGCAGAATGAGTGTTTCAAAAAAATAAAATAAATTCGTAACAAACCAGTTCCCGATTCCGAGAGCGATACTGATCAACCCATTCAGTTATCCCCTGGCTAGTCTTCATGTAAAAGGCAATGAAAAACAGTTCATTTAACAGCGGTGTTGAAATATTCGTTGACTTTAATGCGCCATTACTTAATGTTTAAAATAATTAGTCCTTTTTTTCAAATCGCATTAAATTGGTGAAACCAAAATTAATGTCGAAAAAAGACCTCGGTATTAAATTCAAACGAACTTTTAAAATAAAGTTATCAATTTAGTAACAATTTGAATAATACATTATGTCCCATTTGTAACTTCCTCTCTATAATATAAATATTATATTGTGTTCTATTTTAAGTTTATTACTATTATCCATTTTTGAAAACAATGACTCGGGGCTGCGATATTTGATTGCATTTATCGCAATCTCATGTCTAAGAACCCTTTTATGTTTTGAATACTTTGGAATTGCCCTTCACGTATGCATGAATTATTTTACTCAACAGTGACGTAGAAATGTTTTTATTCTCACAGTATAGAGATAGCCCTGCGTAGAATGCGAGAAAACCGCTAGCAAGCAGTAAAGTGATGTCGAGGTGCGTCTCGTCCCGAACGAAGGAGTCGATAGAAAACCCAGTGGAGCTATCGAGCGACCGACATTGAGTTTCGATAGGACTACTTGACTATATTTAGTATTAATCGCTTACAGATTGTGCTTGTGTAGACTCGTAAAATAACTTTCGTCTGTATATACATAAGCAAAACTCATGCTTTTCTTTGAATAAGCAGAACCACAAATATACAATTTTCAATTTGGATGATCCTTGCAGTCCTTCTTTTTAAATATTGACCGTTGAGGAGTCAATACGAGTATAAACATGCATAAAACTTAAACGACAGATTCTATCAACTGAGTTAGATCAATGTTTCAAAACAGTATTTTAATTTACCCAATAACTATTTATGAAAACAGTGCCACACATTTTATATATAATAAATAAAATCATTTTTCAGCTGGATAATATTTGTCATGTACGAAGTATATAGAAATTTAAGGTGTTTTGGTGTTAGTATATATGGTAAAACTCCATGATTTAACAATAACATAGTAAAATGATTTATTCCGTTCTAAGATTTTTTAATAAATATACGTCCATATTCTAAAGCAGTCTGAAAAATATTTTTTTCAAAGCATTTTTAACCATAGATTATGTATGAGCACAAATATAGTGATACAAACATGATTTTTACCCAGAAATAAAAGATTCCATTGTTGTTCAATCTATGAGATATATCTATTTTTCACGTTTTTCAGTAGCAACTTATCACATATATTGTATTTCAAAATTATAATACTTTTAATTGATATAAAATTATGGAAAACTGCTTTTTTTTAAATTCCATCATCAAATACATTTTGTTTACATAAAACACATTTGAATTGTTATAGAAAGAAATCTTTTAATTTGAAATTTCTATATAATTAGAGACCATTTTGAATTAGTGGAGTTGTACTGTATTTGTATTTTATAATTTTTCTTGAATTATTTGCATAAAATTTCATACAGTTAATGTAATGTTTTGAATTGTTTGGCGTTTCCCATTACTGGAAAGCCTTTTTTTGTCCTTTAAACATCGAATTAGTGGAGTTGTACTGTATTAGTATTATGTATAGAATTATACAAACAATAAGTGAAACGATCCATTTTAATATTCTAGTTAAATGTGTTAAAAATGCAAATTTATAAATAATGTAATAAACACACTTTTTTATATAATACTTCTTTAATGTTATATAGACAAATATTAAATAAATAATAATAATCTCACTACTACATCTACTGAATCAGTTGACTTTTATTAATCTCATCATCGTTGCTTAAAATATGCCAAGAAATTATACGGAAATATCTTCACATAAGATTAGTGATTATAAAGTGATGTTACACTTGTGCTTTGCATATGCAAATTAATCTCTCACCTCTCGAGTTTGAAAGTTTCTTTAGGCAAATAAAGAATGGAATTCATCAGATACATGATTCAAGAACAAAAACCTCTATATAAGTATAACAGAAAACATTTAAGTGAGTGTTAAAAAAAAGGTTATTTTGGTTGAGAAACTGACAAATACGACAGCCGAGGAATTACTTTGTGGAATGTACAATCAGGTAACGATATTTAAGATCGATCAATAGGACGGTCACTGACGTCTGCAATCAGATATGACGGAAATAAATAAAGTTTATGGTTGCAAATAAAGAAAACGATTTACAAAAGTCAATGTTAGTTCAAAAATTTTTAAACAAGATACTCATTATTTGAGTGAATTTGGATCACAGCAAGAATAGAATGGTGATATTTAAATTGGGTTCAAAACACAGATCATGATGACAAAATACATATGTTAATAACAAAACCAGAACTAATTGCAATTTTCACACAATCAATCAGAATCAGAGCATACATTCAATTTTGATGAATAAAACTAAGCAAAATCAGTTAATTAGCATTGAAAATATTTTGATTTACAGTCAGTCATTTAACGGTTTACATTCATGTATTCAATTTCAAATAAGTTGTCACGTCGCTAACTGTGTCTCTCTTATATTTACACAGTTGTTGCAATAATGCTAATTTTTTTGGCATGGTATTAGACGATTCGAGCTCATAGAGAGTGCATAGATTTAAAAGTAGCGTTTCGCTGAGGCCTCTGCTCGGATTAGAGTTTACTGCGTTTTCCATAACGCCGATCGCTTCTTTCAATTTGCCCGAATAGAGGAGGCAAACGGCCATATTATTCAACACCTGAAATGAATATACATGCCAATTACCTTCATATAGAAATATGTCAAATGTGAAATTTTAAAAAATATTACCATGATATTGGCAGGTTCCAGTTGATTGGCTTTAACCAATGCGTTATACGCATCGTCGAATGCATTTTGTGCGACTGCTAATAAAGACTGATCTACTAATTCTCGGGTGTCATTATCGCTACAAAATATTTATTAAATTGGATATGAATTGTTTCAAATGATTGAATATTATTGATTAAATTTATTTTAAAATTTACGATTTTGATTTGAGCTGTGTCGCTTTTCTGAAATGTGTCTCCGCTCCCGGGATGTGACCGGCTTGTAAGCATATTCGTCCCAACGCCGAGTGTAGAGCCCTCAAGGTATCGGGTCTGTTCCACGGCGGACTGTTCATCATACCTTCGACTATTTGGATGGCCAGCGTATAATCCTATGAAAAAATAATGCAATATGAGCATTTAATATAGGATTTATATTACTTGAAGATAGTAATAAAACCTTCATTTGCAGTGCACAGTTCACCACTGAAAATTGAACTCGCATTTCTCTTCCAGACCAGAGCTTTAGAGAATCTTGTCTATCTTGGCTGCTGATCGGTTTATCAGATCCTTCTTCGCATTTAGAATCATTGAGATTCCTTATAATCTAAAAACGCAAATAAGTGATTTTATTTTTTTTACTTATTACTTTTTTACTTTTTATATTAGATTACTTTTTATAAAATATATTAATATTCTTACTTTTCTAATAACATCCAGAAGACCGTGCAATCTAGCAATTGCTATTTCAGGCTTATTGGAATGCATAGGTAATTCAGCTAGCAGGAGACGAAAAGAAAAGGACGCCATTGAACCAGATCTATTTGGATAAATGTCTGGATAATACTGTTAAATAAAAACACCAATTATCATTATGATAACTATTTTTAATATTAAGGCATTTCAATGTATTCATTATTATATACTTGAGATTTAAAATCAAATGAAATTTGTCTTGAATGTTAAAAAATCAACTTAAAATTTAGCACAAAATCATACCTGAAAATAAATATCAGAATTTTGTAGATTATTAAAAGCTTCCGCTTCTCGTTCACATAAAGAATACATTTGTATTTTGACTAAAAGTGCTAATCTTGTAAACCACAATTGAAGTGAACGAGGTGAATGTTTACTCGGATGACCTGAGCGCCTTATACCTGCGTATGGAAACCAACTTATAAAATATTTTACAAATATATAAAATAACAAATATTATATGCGTAAAAAGATTATTAGTTTTTTATTAACCTTGACCATAGTTAGTTAGAAGTCGTGAAGTCAAATTAATTGCAGCCCGAAAGCAACCCGCCTGAATGAGTTCTTTCAATCCGCGTTCATCTTGCGTGACGTGTTCGCAACCCCACGTTCCGCGCTGAACGGCTTCTTCTTCACCTAAATGATGAGCAACTATGTTGTATAGCTCATCGCTCTAAAATATTCAAATAATAAATTAATTCAACAGCGTCGCATTTAAAATAATATTTGTAGCTTGTGATAGGTACCAGATCAGATTCTAGAGCGACTCCGGGCATTGTTAATGGGTATTTATCCAAAACAAAAGACCCAACTGGTGTTCTTTGAGCCTGAAATTGGAAATAAATTATTTTATGCATAAAATAGTATTTATTGTAGTTATTATTTTATTAGTTTCAGACCTGAATGAGAATTTTCATGGTTTCTTCCGATGGAATCCATGCATCTCTTTTTCTGTCAGTTTCATTGACACTCGACTGAGATTCCTATAAATAATATTTAAATTGATCAATAGATCATTGAGGGACATTCTTACCTCGTTGGTTAAAAAAAAACTTGTTTTCTTTGTGTATCAGAAAGAGCCTACATTTAAAAATACGTTCTATAAATTTCAAGTCAATATAAATAAAATCCACAACATTATAGGCAGACAATTAGAAGCTGGAGAAGATATGAAATTCAGAGCGCTTGCTTGGATTGGCGCGATGCTATAAGCCGCAGCAGATACGAGCTAGGATCGCGAACTTTTTAGCAAAATGTAAGAAATGTATAGTCTGTATTTATTACTTAATTGCCCAGTAAAAGATCTATTATGGAAGTAACAGTCTCAAGAAACGTCCTCAGTATGATTGTAAGCTCGAAGAGTAACACACGATTTTCAAAGTTAAAACCGAGGTGCAAAATGTTTAAAACAAGAAAATTTAATTGTGAAAAACGTCTTCATCGTATTGACAACAATTATCCAAGAATATAGAAACTTTTTTTTTAATTAACAATAAACTACAAAAAAGTTAGTAAAAACACACACTTTTCTTCGGTTGCTCACTGTTTTTTTAATTTTTTAATATTTCTTCCTAATTATAGCCTAAAACATATGCCATGTTATAAAAAATAAAAAAATGTTTAATTATTTTGCTGCAAATCACTTGTCCAAGACTTAGGACTTCCATTGTGAAAAAAGTCATCTTTCGCCCACCGACATACATGTCTTCCCCCCCCTCCCACTACCTAACATTGCCAAACTTTTAAAAATATTTTAATGCTCATTAAAGACACACTGAATATCAACATTCTGTATTTAATACTTACTTTAGGCCCAACAAGGTATGATCCACAGTACAGCCACATTCAAAACATATAATAAAGAAATTATTATAATTATATTTTAGAACAGGGGTTTCCAACAGGGTCCAGATAGACTCCTTGGCCCTTATTCAGCCATTTTGCTTGCCAAAAAAAGTGTCAGAACTATTCTCAAAAATTTTAACAGTATGTTTGATATGCAAAAAATATTCATTTTCGCTATGTTTTGATCACTTTTGCGGACACGGATTGTGTGTTTTAGTGATGGTTTAAAATTTTTTCATTTTCATGAATTTCAATAATTGATGTCCTAGATGAGGTGTAAACAATTTTGAAGTGTCCGCGAAAGCGCTAACAAAACACATAGAATTTAAATTAAACGCGACAAAAAAAAGATCAGATCATAAGAACTTGTGTGACAAAATTAAAGCATTTAAACGTAAGCTGGTTCTTTTTAGAAAAATAACAATTGAAAAATGAAGATTTAATCCAATTTCCAATTGTATCGTCAACAAATTATATCCAAAAACTGAATTTGAAACAAGATTTGTAGATTTTAATTCTTTGAAAGATATTTTTCTCAATAAAAATAGAATCAGCGCCTAATCATATGGAAGAGGTGACTGGAGGAAATGGAGGTAACTGAGATTCAAAATTCATCGGAGTCAGATCAAGAATTAATAACGAATTAAAGATTGGAGCTTCTGTTTTAGAACAATAAGTATAGAAAAATCATGTTGTTTAAAACACATGACTATTTTTCGGTTTCTCCTAATATATAAAAATACATTACCGTTAGTGATAATTTTTCCAGAGATATGTCAGATGGATTGAAACTCGGAGACATCGGTTGGTCAAATAATTGGATGTTCGATACAGAACTCGGTCCAATATTATCAAAGAACGTTGAAGGATCTGGTAGTGGCATCGAAACAAACGGCGTTTGATGTGCCGTCGATGCAGTCGGCGAGAAAGGATTTTCCATTTTATTGAATTGAACCGACGACTGCTTAGTTGAATCAGCAAACAGTTTGCATACGGCTGGTTCTGGAATATTTGATTGCTGTGGATCTGTCATAGGACTTTGATTTAAAATTGGAGATATGTAATCTGAAAATGAAGACATAAAATTAAATAGTAAATATTGTCATTTGTATGTTATGATAGTTTTAAAGTCTAGGCTCGATTCCATCTTTAGTTTCAATAGATAAAAAGGTACCCAAGTTGCCTATATTCGCAAGCGAATTGTTAATAGGGGTTAGGGGCGCAAGCGGGGCTCCCGACTGAGCCCCAGGGAGGCCGTCGAAAAAGGCGCCGCCGTCTTCGGCAGACCCAAAGTACTGTGACAGAGATGGACCAGTCTCCTGCGCACTCATCGTCTGTGACACATGACACTTCTCCGCAGCTGCTTCATACTGACCAGCACCGACGCGGATATCTTCCGATAACTCTGAATAAAAATTCTTTTTTCAATACTACGAAAATACAAACCACCATTTTCTGTTCGTCCATCTCTATCGCATTGACTTCAATCGGGTCTTAATTGACATGACATCATAATTTACAAACACTATTAAAAATAATATATTTCACAAACCTTTCTTAACTTTTTTGGATAACAATAATGTTTTGAACATTTTTTAGAAACGTATTATCTTTTCCACACAATACGCGCTAGTATTTAATCAGTAATAATATTAATATGATTTATCTCCCGATAAGAACAATGAATTGCGATAAAGCTGATTAAATATTTAATCATAATCTAAATGTCTGAACATGAAACTATTCATTTCTAAAACAAATGATGAATATTTATAAGAACGTATATTTATATTAACATATTAATTTTAAATATATCAATATATATAATTTTTTATTATTTTTTTTTACAAAAATGTGTTACGATAGGTTTAGCCTGTATTTTGAAACATTAAGGCCAATTTTTAAAGAATAACAAAACGTCAAACATCACATGCGCGTGTTGGGGTTATGTATGTGTTGTGAGAGTTATAAAGCCGCATTGCTTAAAAAAACACGTGAGATTAAAAAGTGTAAGTGTTTATACAACGTTTAGTTTTTAAATCCATTTTTTAATATTAAATCATTACAATTAGAAGGAAAATCATGTTTTAAATACATAACTTCTAATATTATTTTAAGTCATTGTCTTTTTATATGATTACAAAATCAACCACGCCTAAAATCAGTATACATAATACTTTTCGTATTCTGTTTTCATTCAGCAGCACATTACATTTATTGTCTATTCAATGATAAATAAAGATTTAGTTATAACTATATACTCAATCTCGTTTATTAATCTAGTTCTATTTTGAATTTCTATTTTCAGAGCGATGGGTAAAAAAGTTGATAAAAGATGGAAAACTGTTAAATTTGAAAATCTCAGCGCTAACATAACTAATGCAGATTTTGAAGGATTAGTTGGCATAGAAGAATGTTATGATTATGGCGTTACATGTTCCAAAAAAGGAAAATTCGCTTCAAAGGTAAATTATATTTTGTACTAGTGATTACCCAGCATGCGTTGCAATGCCACACAAAGAAAGAAAGTTTTTATGTTTTGATTCTATTTATTGAAGCGCTTTAATTATGCTAAAAATCCCATATACGATCCGCTTAATTTGAAAGGTAAATTAAGAATTTAAATGTACCTCTTTTCGATATTTCGAGTCTCCTGTCGCACTCGTGGACGCGGAATAACTGCCGGCGCCTTATGAGCATCCTTCGTCCAGTGCTGTTAATGCGTGATATTGGGTCATGCATTGCTGTCGCTTCATTACAGATTGTTTGCACTTTCAGATTTTTTTGCTTGGTTATTGGTGCTTTAATTTTCAATAAAAATGGTAGCCAAACTCTGGGTATATTTGTGCCGTCATCTCGTCTGTTGATTGCGCCTATTATTTCTTTATTTTTTGATTTGGTGGTAGGGGCATAACTCCAGAAGAAATTGAAATATTCAATAGCCATTTATCTTGAAGTGTCAACAATGAATACAATTTAAAAATATAATTTTGCAGTTATTGATGAATGTTATGGTTCTCAGTCGCGTTTATAGACACTTGTGGCAATTAACCGATTTTCAATTTTATTTTCAGTTTGAGAAAAAAAGGAAACTATTAAATAGTTCAACAGATGACAGTTCTGTTGCTAAAAAACTTAAAACATCATCTAATGGAGATTTTGTTGTTGATTCATGGGTTCCCAGTGTATCAATATCACCGTCTAAAACCAGCTGTGATTTAAAAACAACTGTCGGTAAGAATAAACAAAAGAAAAATAAAAAAGAAAAGATTGATGCAGATTCAAAGAATGCTGAATCTCAGCCGGAATCGAAGGACAATACTGTTAAAAGTAAGAAAAAAAAGAAGAAGAAAAAACAAACTCATTTGAAAAAATCTACATCGATTGAAGTTGAAGACGGTCTGCCTCTCGATCAAATGCAAGCTTGGTCTTCCTTTGGGATACCAGAACCAATATTACAAGCATTAGCTGATAAAAGATTTAAACAACCGACTCCCATACAAGAATTGACATTACCGGCTGCTATGCACGGTAACTTACCTCATCATTTGGTTGAAATCAAATTATATTTGCTTACAGTCTTAATATAAATTATTGAATTCCTTCACATAGGTCGGCGAGATATACTCGGAGCCGCTGAAACTGGCAGCGGTAAAACATTAGCATTTGGAATACCCATAATCAGTGGTATAATGGAATTAAAAGAGAAGGTATCGCAGGGAGAAAATATTGATTTTATAAAACTACCACCAAAAGTATCGCCGTATGAAGACACATCAAAACCGAAAATTATAAATTTTAACAAACTTTCGAAAGAGGAAATAAAAAATCTGAGAACTATAAGAAAGAAAAATAAAGGACGTTTTCAAAAAATGCCTACAGATTCAGATGATAGTGATGACGAACTTATCGATTCTGAAGACGATAGTGATCTTGCTGACGACGACGATGATAACTCATCTGAGTCAGAAAAAAATACTTCCAATGAAGAGAACGACTCGTCCGATGAGGATAGTGAGAAAGATGTAGGGAATAATGAGTCTGATGACAGTGAAACTGACGATGCTGATTCAGATATGGAAAATAATTCAGCATCAGAAATTGACAATAAAAATAGTTTAGATGAAAATATGGACATCGTTAAAGACAATAAATCTATAAAGAAGAATAATTCCAGCGAAAGTGATGAATCAATTTTAGAAAATGATCTGACCGATCAATTAATTAACACTGAAGGTTAGTTTATATATATGAACTCGTAATTAACATACGTTGTGATTTATAATAACTTATCCCATTAATTCTTTCTTTTTTAGATAATAATTTAGAGAATACTTCAGAAACAATAATATCAAATCCAAATTTGAAACCTTTGTATGCATTGATATTAACACCGACTAGAGAGTTGGCCATACAAGTTAAAAATCATCTTATAGCAGCGGCAAAACATACCGGTAGAGATATTAAATTGGATACATTTTTCAAGGTGCTCAAATAAACTGTTCTATTTTTACTGTTGTGATTTTCTTAATTAGATATTCGCATAGCAGTTGTCGTCGGTGGTATGGCACAAGTGAAGCAAGAACGTATTCTAGAAAAATGTCCGGAAATAGTTGTAGCTACACCGGGACGTTTATGGGAAATGATCCAACAAGGAAATGATCATCTCGCACAAGTTGCTGATATAAGGTGAAGTTTTTTTTTATTCTACTAAAACTCCTCTCTATTACAACAAATGTTATAGATATATTTTATAATAACTTTTCAGGTATTTGGCCATTGATGAAACGGATCGCATGGTTGAACGTGGACATTTTGAAGAACTTCATCTTTTGTTGGATAAAATAAATGATAATGAATATAAAAGAGCCAAGCGACAGAATTTTGTATTTTCAGCCACATTGACAATGGTTCATGAATTGCCATTCCATTTGAAAACGAAAAAAGTTACCAAAAAAGGAAAGGTTGGTTCTTTTCTATTAATAAAAAGTATTTCTTTAAGTAGTTATTTTCACTCAACCCAATATAACAAATGCTTTTATTTTAGATAATCAACAAAAAAATTGAAAAATTAACATCAGAACAAAAGTTGAAAAAGTTAATAGATTTATTGGGAATTTCAAATCCCAAGGTGGTCGATGTTACACAAAAAAATCAAGGTATATCAAGTTTGTAGTTACTTTATAAAAAAAATTACTGCATCGATAAGTTTTGTTTTTAATATTTTGTTAAAGGCTCGTCTAATACTCTGACTGAATGTCGAATAGTATGTCCGATAGACCAGAAGGATTACTATTTATATTATGTGCTCAAAAGACATCCGGGAAGAACCATAGTATTTTGTAATTCAATCGGTTGCGTAAAAAGGTTTGTCAAAAGCCGTTATTCCTTTACCTTTTTTCTAAAAAACAATTATTTACTAATTTTACATAATATTTTAATATAGATTGTCTCAGCTTTTTGGACTTTTAAGATGCGATCCGTTGCCACTGCATGCCAGCATGCAACAGAGACAGCGTTTGAAAAATTTAGATAGGTGCGTATATTACAATTATTAGTATTCATATAAATATAAAAAAATAATTGAATATTTAAGATTGATGCCAGTCATGTTTATACATTTTTAATTACGTTTAAAAAAAAGTGGTAACTGATAGCGTTTAATAAGTACTGTCAACCCTCCTATAACGTCGAGATAGGAACCGTGGTATAAGAAAAACCACTACAGAAAGTTAGGTGCCCATACAAAATTTGGGGTTAGGTCATATTGAATTCTCCAGATATTTTATTCATTTCACCGCATTATTCTTTCTCTGCATTTTATAGGTTCCAAAATTTGTACTTTTTGTTGTAGCGTAATACGTTCGGGTCCATTAGACAACATGGCTAAAAAATAATAATAAATCCATGAATATATAATTTGATAGTTTTCTTTCACAGTTGTAAAGGATATAAATAAATTCAATATAAAATAAAAACCATAGAGTATTGAATTAAAAATGAAAGAAATCGACGCCTACAGGAATATTTGTTACAGAGACCTCATTATGTTATTCTACATTAGATAATATTATTATTAAGATTAATAGATATGCATATATTACATAATTAACCGCTTCATGCTCGGGTTTTTTTTGACAAAAATGTAATTAAAAACATCAGGTTATTTTATTCTTTATTTAATAAGTATACATATTTTTAAAATTTCTCAGTTCAAAAAAAACTGGCGAACGTCACTTTATGTTTATCGTATGTAATGCGAAACAAGCGAGCAGCGCTCGGGTTGGTGCGATACGACACATGCGCTGCGCGCGAGCACCGTTCGTTCTAAAGCATGAAGTGGTTAAATAGTTTTATTATAAAAAATGACAATGATTGAAAATCCCTGAAAAGTGTAAACAATGCATAAAAAAAACGTGTGGATCAATTTACTTAATGGTAAATGGTTCAATAGTTATAAAAGTACAGTATTATCTTTGGAATGTTATCACCAAAAAAACGATTAGTGAAGTCAACAGACAAAACATAATAAAGTGCTACAGGAGAAGACTGCCGCAAAAGATAAGGAAAAATACGGTATAGTAATGCGCATTATAGCAGGGTTGACTGTATTTACTATATTTCGAATCTCTTGTCAGATTTATGATTGCAGATTAATGTTAATTAAAAAAATATAAATGATTATGTATGATTTGAATAGGTTCCGAGAAAGTTCTTTAGGCTTATTAATTGCGACTGATGTGGCAGCTAGAGGTTTAGACATACCGAACGTAGAACACGTTATACACTATCAAGTACCTAGAACAGCAGAGGTATGGAATAATACTTATTCAAAATATGTTCAACTTTCAAAAAAAATAATTTTCTGCATACAATTTTAATAGAACTATGTTCACCGAAGTGGCAGAACCGCCAGAGCGAGCAAGGAAGGAATAGCAATTCTTATAATGGAGCCCGGAGAGGTTCAAAATTATATGAGATTGTGTAGAACATTATCGAAAGGTACGTTAGAAGAAAATTATCAATTGAATATATTTTAATCAATCATGTAAATTAAAATCGTTTGTTTAAAATTTCAGCCGAAGATTTGCCTCATTTTCCCGTAACTGAGGCAATTTTATCTGCAACCATGCAAAGGGTCAATCTTGCAAGGGAACTCGATCAAATAGAATTAAAAATGAGAAAACTGAATTCCGAAATAGGATGGTATGAGAAATCAATGCGAGAGATGGACATTATTTTGGACGAGCGAGAAATGTATGTATTAATTTATATTTTTCTAACATATATAAAGTCAATATGAGTAATTTTATTATTTTCCATTTAAGGCCTCAGAAGTTGGAAAAAGACGTAGCTGCAGATCAAAGGTTGCTACTATCGACAAAGAAGAAACTTCTCAACGGCTTGCTCTCTACTCATTTGTTTCCGAAAGGTTATAGTTTCAAATATCCCACCAGTAATGATATGGCAAGTGAAGAATTGACCTTCGGGAAAAAGCAGAATGCTATAGAAGCTATGAAATCAGCCTTGGAAACCGGATTAGTCAAGAAGCTTAAAAAAGCTTCGAAGAATGAAGCTGCCTTAAAATTAAATAAAAAGGAAAGTGTTCGAGAAGCAGAAGAGCAATCGTCGAAAGGCAGTCAGAATGAAAACTCAAAGAAGTTCAAAAAAAATAAGTGGAAAAAAATTAAGAAATCTGAAATGAAATAAAATAAATAGTTTCTTAATTAGAAAAATTATTTGTATATCAATCAGTGATGTAAATACATTTTTATTTAATATCAGGTATCATTTTTATTGAGCCTTTGCACTTCTTTCATTAACGATAGGATATTATTTTCTCATCTCGCAATTCTTAGCGTTGATTGATTGAACTAAAAAAATCAATATTTTCAAACCAGTTTAGTTTCGGTTCGAAGCTCTGATTTAAGCAACCATTCCTGGTAGTAGCATGAAAACTTTAATTGTATTATAATTAAATCCAGCACTATGATTTAAAGCGACTTTTTTTATGAAAAATGCTTGTGATGTAGAAGTTGATCTAAAAAAAATGCAATAAAACTAATACATACATATTGAAATTTTAAATATTCCTCTGTTATGCTTTAATGCATTTTCTGTTTAAAATAATTATTTTTAGTGCGTTAAAAGATATATTTTTCTTTAAAACGTAGGATCAAAGATGACATACAAAACGTGCAGTTTTAATAGCTGGTTTCAAATGAAAAACATCTTTTGGAATAATCTTTTTTTTCGTTGTTCCGTAGCCAGACTCGACTATTGTATATAGTTATTTGAAATTAGTCAAATGCTCTCCTTGTTCTCATTTTATACTCTGTGTAAATCCAGGTGACGGTTTTGGTTTGTTACGATACTTTTAGAACTAACGAGGATGACAATCAAAAACAACTAATTAAAGTAAATGTTTCAGTTTAAATAAAAAAGCAATTTTTGCCTGCTTAACGCTACCTTATTTATATTGAATTTAAAAATACTTTAGATGTTTTTGAAAAATCCATGGTAGACCCGTTAGAAGTGTGTTTGTCGGTTAACATTCAACATTGAATATAATAATAATGTAGGGCGAAAGAATTAAACTGATTCATGTTGCGAATAAGTAATATTTTATTCATATAAATGTTGATACAATAAGATATTCAAACTGTTTTCTATTGATAATTAAATTCTCATCATATAGGATCTAACAATGTTTTCGTTTATAATATGCACGTTAATCTTCAGAATAATATATAACATTTGCTTTCTTTTTTATCAGGAACTAACAGTCGATATCTAGTCAGAAGATCAATTTCTCACAAACTATATATTTTTATACATCTTTTTCGTTCGCTTGTTTCATAACAAGATAGAAATGTTGACGCCTTCCTTTCGGAAACGATACACGAAAAGGAGTCACGGGGATAATAAAAGTTTTATCCCTTTCAATTATATTTATTTCATTTTCAAAATAACATTGAAAAGAAACATTGTTTTTTTTTAAATAAAGAATACACTATAATTACATATTTATAACTTAATTCAAAACAGTTAAAACTGCATTTATTTAATATTTATCTAACTAAAAAATTATTTTTACGATCTAAATAAATATTTACAAACTTTACATGTATAATTCGAGTTATATTTTAAAATATATCAACAGTATAAATATTTTACAAAATATTTGGTAAATGAAAGTAAAATAAAAATGTGCCCATAGGAAAATATGTGCAAATATTTTCACCGTGTGCGTCAAAAATAACAAAAAGATCTATTTTTATTTATTAAAAAATTAAAACAATGATATTTACATTCTTTCGGGGGATCCAAACTAAAAACATGCTTAATAAAAAATTAAATTAAAAGATGTTTCGTATCGTTAAACCGCATTATAAAAGGGACGAATCTTCAACGGCGTGGTGATTTACGAAAATGTATCAATGAGCGATTGAATGTTTTTTTATTTTAAATTAAGACGATGCTCGAATGATCATAATCGAGAGTCGAGTGAGTTTAAATGATTTTAAAAGGATGCGGGACTAACGCAGAAGAAAACATTCTCGACTTGTTTTTTATATCAGGTATATAATATAATCCATATTTTCTGAAATGTTATACACACGCGTGTCCTGAAGATTTATGCATACGGTTTGCAAAAAAAACATCAGCTATGATGCGAATGCATTACGTGAAAGGATACGTAAAAATACTAAAAATACATTGAGCATTGTTAATTCGATTTTTAAATACAGAATGATGACATTTAAAAAAAGCAATACGAAGGAGTACAGACTAGATATTTTATATATAAAAATATCAATACTATTTACCCTGTTAAATTATAGTAAAAGTACAGTATGAAGCGCGTTGCATTCAATAAAATAAAAGTGAAAAGGGAAAAATAACTATAAATACGATTTGCATAAATTAGTATGATTTAATCAGTCGAAAATTTTGCATCAGTCGAAATCATAATATATTTAATTTCAGAGCTACCGCATCAACCGACGAATGATTTTTGATCGAGTTTGCTTTAAAATAATGTTTCATTACGGTGACTAGCCTTAAACGTCGAGCGCACAATAACTAAAGGCTCAAATTTGATTTCACACATAAAATATAATTGTTAACGTGTACATTTACATATATTTATTTTTTACTATATGCTCGAGACATCGCATAGAACTGTTAAACGACATGCATGCGGAAGCAAATCATAAGAAACCCATGTCGAGTGCATTGTAAAGGGCTGCGATGTCCGAATGCCCGGATATCCTCCAGAACGGATAGTTCTTCGCCTTGGCTGCGGACTCTTCGTCTTGTCCGTCGCCGACCACCACATACGTGCATCTCTCTCCGAAGCGTTGTTTCACTTTCTCGAAACAAGTCTCCTTGCCTAAAACGAAACGACTCATTTAACATGCGTCTGCTGGACCGTTGATATTTTTATCGGTCGCAAAACAATAGACGGTACCTGTTTTTGATGCTGAATAAATATTATCTATCGGAAAGACGGCGCCCAAACCGAACAGAAGGACTTTAGCCAAAGCCGGCACCAGCTGGGTGCTCGTCACGAGGACATTCACACAATTATCTCTGCAAATTATAAAACATACATTAAACATTATAATTTATGCAATAAGATACTATTTGGCCTGATTTTGGTGCCCTCTTATACTTTTAATTCAAATATAAAAAATCTTAATTCCTCTTTTCTAGTTTAAAATTGAAATGATATAAAAATAATTTCGTATCGTTGTTTTATGGAAGTCGATTTACTAATTTATTCGGTAACAAATTGATTTTTATTTGCGTTTAATTTTAAAAACAACACTTTTTTTAGGGAAAATGTTCATTTTGATCGGGCACGGTAGGAATAGGTATATAAAAAATATCGGTAAAGGTTTAGTTATAAAAAATATGTCGAGTAATATTATCGATGACTGGAGTTAATCACTCGGATGCTGTTAGCATGGAAAGCGTTCGACCCTGTGTGATTTCTCAGTTAACCCTTTGGCTGCTAAGGTGCATTTTGACAAACGGAAATATGTCTGTATGTAAATTGCTATACGCACAGAAACGACTCGCATTCGAGCATTTTAAAACTAGTTTCACGATTGACGATATATCGTATTTTAACATTCTAAGAGTCAATCTTTCCCTACCGGTGATGTATTTCGTACAATTTTATAATTCTACACAAATTGTTACATTTCAACCTCAACTAGTCAATAAAAGTAATAGCGGTGTACCGAATACATATCATCGGTGGGTCGAGAACGAGTCTGTTTCTTTTGATTATATTTATTTTGGCTTTCGTCGTAGAGAATGATCATACCTAGAATTGATAACGTTGAGACACTTGCAAGCGTGCGTCAACCAGTTGTCCGTGGCGGCTTCGATCTCCGCCCTCAGCTGTAGCCATTCGTCTCGTTTCACAGGACCCAATAGTCCTCCGACGCTGAAATTTCAAACAACGAATCGTACAGCAGAAGCTCCGGGGCTGTGAGACTTCACAGTGAATGCGCGTGTTTTACCTATTTCTATAATTATTGTACGTGTCCTTAATTTTTCTATATCGGAAGGCCAGCTTTCTCATCCAGTCGACGCCCCCTCGCACGGTCTGATTGCAGATGCCGGTCTGGCTCCCCGGGGGCCCCAGTCCCTGCGCCGGGCCGAGAGCCTGGCCGGGGTTCAGCCCCTGCACGAGTCCCGCGGCCATTCCGGGCGGGCCGGTGTAGAAGCCGTCGTTTTGAAAATTGTAAGTGCTGAGATCCTGGCCGTTGTCGTCGGCGGAGACCGCGTCTATGTGCTCCTGGTCGCAGTCCTCGATGTCGTTGAAGAAGAAATGGTTGTCGGCTATGCTGAATATCATCTCTTCCATTCGGTATCCTAGTTGCGTAATTTGTTGTGAATCCTGAAAACGGCAGAACTTATTAGTAACGAAGCTTCGTTCGAACGACGGACAGCACAGAACGGGGGCGGCCAACTTATGGCGCATTGGAAGATTACATGTGCCACATTTCAATGTCTCAAATGCCCAAAATCTATATTGATTATTTGATTATACATATTTCTATCTCTTCGGTACATACATGTGATCTGTTTGCTCTTTTTCAACATTTAGATTTCTAGAATTTGGACTTGTCTGCTTTTTTTTTTAACACTATCCTCCACAGTGCAAAACAAAAGCGGAAATAGGAATAATAGTTGTTATTTATAACAAACGAAGCTCGCTCTCGGATCCGAGATAAGAAAATAATATGTGATTAAAAATATGTAAGAAATCAGAAGAAGACAAAATGTATTTGCAAAAAAATAAGTTGTGAAGATAATAGAATTTTAGCAGAAAAAAAGAAGAATAATATTAGCAATTTTTTTTTTCTAACGGAGAAGAAATTGTTAAGCCTCCAAATATTTGCAGACCATCTTGACAATTATTAGGCATTGGAAGGAAAACAGACGAAATTGCCATATCAAAGTAGAAAATTACGATGAACACTCTCGTGATGTATCCCAGCAACTGGGAGATCTTATCCATTCTTATACTTTCCTTTCTCTAGCTTTAGATCAATCGACGGATATACGAGGGTCTGATCAAAAAATACAGTGAAAGAATTTTCAGAGCCGCAACTGATGATGCTACGTCCATTTCTTGTCATATATCCGATAGCTTGATCCGCTGAAACAGACTATGTCAAGTTTGTACACGTTATGACTAGTTACCATAGCCGCTAGAGTGAGGTCGTGTTTATCGCGTCTGTCGCGCATCGTGGATTTCGAAAAACGCGTTAGCATTAAGCTTCGTTTTGAGTTGCAAAAAAGTATTGAAGAAGCTCATGAAATTTCAAAATCGGTGTGTGGTGAGAATGTGTTTAAAAGTGGTATGAGCGATTCAAAAACGGGAATGAGTCGGTTGAAGACGAGCAACGGCCGGGACGTCCGTCGACCTCAAAAACAGACGAAAACGTGCAATAAGTAGCAAAAAATTTTCGTGCAAACAGACGAATGACTATTTGAGAGCTTGCCGAAGAAGTTAACATAAACATAAACAGTTACGGGTCTGTCCTGAGCATTTTAATCTATAAGTTGCAAATGAGACGAGTGAGAAGTAAAATTTGTTTCCAGAATTTTGACGAACGAACAGAAGGAAAATCGCGTTTCAGTTCGCACGGTATTGAATGATCGTCTTCGAACAGATCTGGACCTCGCAGCTAAAGCTGTAACCGGAGACGAGAGTCGGGTCGACGGCTATGACCTCGAGGCGAAAATGCAGAGTTCCCAATGGAAAACCCCTAGCTCCCCTCGCCCTAAAAAGGCACGTTAAAGTCGAACATCAAGACCGTGTTCATTATTTTTTTCAATATTGAAGGCATCAGTGCAACGTTTTTGCATTTTTAAAAGAGTCGATGATGATTCTAATGTCTTGCCGATCTGGAGTAATTGAATGGTCAAAACGTGAGGATCCAGTGGCGGATTTATCTATAGGCGCAGAAGGCGCGCGCTTCGGGTCCCATACATTTTAAAGGGCCTATAAAAGTTTTCGACTCCCTGTGTAATTCGAGGAAACTCAGAAATTCCGCAAAGAATATGTTCATCCTTTGAAATATACGGTTTCACTTTTGAACATCAAAGCTGAAAAATCAAACCGGTCCCGCCAATATTCCTATTTTTCCAACCCCAACCGTGAACGCGAGAAGGAAAAAGAAGACGCTCGAAGAAGAGTTGTCTGAACTAGTATGTTGAAACGTGTCATGTAAAAAGTCGGCCACCCGCGGCAGAGAAAGAAGACGGTACTTTATGAAATTTGGTAGCGAAGCCTCCCGTAAGCAGGGTGTGAAAAATGATGATGGTCTCGTCCAAGTCCCATATGAAGACTCGGTCGGTGGCGGGCTCCGGGACGGGCTGCGACGGGGACGCCGCGGTCTGTCTTCTTCCTCGGCCCCTCGTCTTCGCGGATCCGTCTCTGCGCAAACAAAATCGCATATAAAACGGGAGCTCTTTGACGACTATCGGATTCGACGCCGTCGAGACTCGAACGCACCCGGTTCCGGTGGCGCATCTTCGGCTCGTTTCGCTCTTGACGGGAGACAGGGGACTCGCGTCGGTCAGCGAAGGCAGCCCCGAAGACGGAGATTCTGAAAATAGAGCAATCGAAACGTCAGAGATGGACGCGATCGTACCGACGCGGAGGTTCGGCGAGTCGAATGCGAACCTGGAAGGGCAGTGGAGAGATGATAGGGCGCACTCCCGGCCGAGCTCGGCGGGCTGACGGCGTAGGCGGCCCCTCCGTAGTATCCGCCGTAAGTCGCCCCCGCCCCGGCCCCGGCTCCCGCGCCCGCTCCTCCGCCCATCGATACGCCCCCCGACACGCCCGCGTCGCCGTATCCGCCCGATCCGTACCCGCAGTAATCCTGTCAGACGAAAATATCGATTAGCTCCTCGAACTCGGGTCTCCGGCTCGTCCGTCGGAGGAGCTCCCGTCTCACCTGCTGCGCGCCCGAGAAGCTCTGGGCGGAGGCGGCGAAGGGGGCCCCGTAGGAAGCCGCGTAGGGGTTGCCGTAGGCCTGGACCCCGCCCAGGGCCGAGCCGGCGCCGGGTCCCGAGCCGCCCGCGGATCCGTAGGGGCTCAGGTACGACGGCGCTCCTTTGCACGAAGACCTAGACGAAACGCCGTTTATTTGAGTATCCTCGTCACTTTCGAATCGATCCTCGTCTCCTCGAACCGTAAACTCACCGCGGCGTAGGAGGCGACGTCGGGTACGAAGAATACGGAGATTGGGCGTAGAAGGACGCCGCCGAATTGACATGGTAGGCGGCCGCCGACCCTGCTGAATATTGCTGCATACTGGAAAAATAGCAATTCAAATCTGAGACACAAATATCATTGAAAATGGACGCTTTCTCCGACTACGATTTAATTAAGCTCTGCGATAAATCCCATAGTTTGGAGATGTTTCAGGGCCCAAAAGGTGACGGAGGTCTCGCCTCTCGATACACCGCGTAATAGTGAAACGAGAACAAAATTACGATGTTCCTTGTACTGAGAGTTGATTCTTTCCAGTTCTATGTATGCGATGGCAAAAGATAACAAATCACAACAGGCAATTTTAGTAGCATTTAAAATTTAAAAAACTATAATTTTTTTTTTGAATAATCACATATGAAACTATTACACGCAAAATGAAAAATATACAGACGCGCAAAATATGTCACCGCGTCGAGTATACATTTTTGACCGTAGTTCGACGTCTATGAATCGCCAAGCCGCACTTTTGGCGGAAATTTCTCGCAAAGACTTAAACTTTTGCTGTACAATAGATGCGTTTTGCGGAAAATCGCACAAAAAAGCTATGACTTACGCAGAAAAAGCGAAGATACGTTCCATGGATTTTAAAAACCGCATAACTTTGAAACAACTATTTAAAATATATTCAAAATCACACAAAAAAGTTAATAAAAAACACTAAGGCGTAAAAAATTTTTTTTTTTTATTTACTTTATTTTATTAAAAAAATAACATTTTTGGTAAATTTTTAAAGATGTCTGGAATCTGACATCTCTAATGCCAGACATCCATTGCAGAAATAATAATAATTTTAATTAAAAAACTATCATAATTAATACAAAGTGACTCGATCTTTACTTGCTTTTAAACCCACTTGCTTTGTTTCAGACTGCGATGTGAGATCGATCAGGCATTTTTTTCCAAAATATTTCCGTTTCATCGTCGTTGAACATTCGGTCGGGACTATTTCCACCATCTTCAATAATTTTCTCTAATGCCTCTGAAAACTTTTCGGCTGCTTCTCGATCTGCCGACGCAGCGTCCCCGCGGAACTTCAAATTATGAAATGCGTTCCTTTTTAAAAATCCGTTCAGCCATCCGTCACTAGTTCCAATTTATTCATAAAACTTAAGTGCTTTTTCTCGAAGTAAATAGGCACGTATTGGGAATATTTATTGGGTTAAATCTTCAATAAAAAATCTAAACACTCGTTCTGTTTTTTTTTTCTAATAATGTATTTCTCGTATAATTTGGGACTTAGTTTAGTCTCGTCGAAGATTTTCTTATTGCAATTTAATTTTTCTTGCTCATTGCTAATTGCTCTTATAGTAGATCCCCTCGAGTTTAAATGTTTACTATTGCACTAGTTCTTTATCCTTTTTCACAAAAAAATCACATTTTTTATGTACACGTATGCCATATGTACGTTTTTATAGACCCAAAAATATATTTAAAAAAAATCGCATTAAAAAATCGCATAACAAAAAACACAAAAAGAAGTTTGAGCTTTTTTTGCATTCAAACAGTTAAATCGGTTGATGTTTTTTTGATTCAACATTTTTTGATTAGAATTTTTATTATAAAATTACGATATTTTAATCGTAATGTTTCTGTGCAAAAAGTGACAGCTATTAAAAAATGTCAAAAACTGTAAGAAAAACTCTGATATAAATGAGTTTGAAAGTACTGGTTTTGACCTTCCAGTCTTGGGGCCTCAATCTAATTGTATTGACAGAATGACGTTCCTTCATAATCACTCTTGGATTCAGAATGACCAATTTTTTATGAAAACCAATTTTGCATATCTATTTGTTAATATCGACGAATATATCTGTAAATAGTTTAAGAAATACTTTGGCTGATTGTTAGTATAATATTTTCGTTTATGGACTTCCATTGCAAAGTTGATGTTTAAATGAAGACTGTTCGGGTGCATTGATATTTCCGAGCAAATTTAGCCTGACTTCTTGGTTTCGAAAATTCGGATTTGAATGACTGATTTTCAATTTACTAATTAATCTTATCATTATTTAGCCACATGTGAGAGGTAATGGAATACCGACCATGGAGATTGTCCATTTCCGATAGATAATATGCTATAGATTTACACTTTGCAAATTTACCGTACCTTATTTTAATCATAAAATGTCGTTGAATTGACTCATGACCTAAACGTAAAGAGCCATAACTCTCGATGACAATTTGAAAACTAACATTACCGAAGAAACGTTGAATATTCGTTTCTATTTTCTTGTTTTCAATATCATCGATGTATCAATATTTGAAACACAGCCTGAGTAATAAATTCATCGATACAGTTGGGGTCATAAATTGAAAAGTTTAGAAAAATGAACTCGTCTTGCGCAAGATTGTGTCATGCCTGCGTCGGTAGACACTTTTCAATCGATAGTCAGACAGTAAACACTTTATTAGGCAACCTTTGCTAAAATTCATGTTTCTTCATCGGAAAAGCTAGTCGATCGATCGGTGAGAAGTTAATGTGCAAAAAGACTACCGTTCACAGTGCAAATTCACAGACTCATAAAAAGTTATTTGGACTATTTAAAAAATGATCGTTTGGAACAAATTGTAAGCCAGGATTATGTGATTTGTTGCTAAAAAGTAAAATTCCATATATCGTTAAGTGAGCGATCTATGTGTGAGAAATACTA
This sequence comes from Stenopsyche tienmushanensis, assembly GCA_008973525.1. NCBI lineage: Eukaryota > Metazoa > Arthropoda > Insecta > Trichoptera > Stenopsychidae > Stenopsyche > Stenopsyche tienmushanensis. Next base: position 425,858 of record WACJ01000261.1, on the reverse strand, counting down.
TCTACCCGGCCTAACAAATCAAGGTAAGTGCAATTTATAGATTAATATATTATTTCCGATGTACATAAACTATACCTACGACCCGATGCGAAATCCTACGAACTTATTGAGTGATATTTTAACGTCACCGACGACCGGACTCGACTAAAACAATCCAACGAAGAAGAATAATCAGCATCGACCAACATAATGGTGTTATCTTTTATCGTAACGATTAATGTTGTCGCTGCATTCGATGCATGTCGATTATAATTTAACAGCAGTATTATAATAGTAAGGATAGCTTTGTTTTTTAAATTCAATCTCAGTGCCCCGATAAAGCGACAAAACGATGAAAACAAAAATTGAGAGTGCAATCGACATCAAATACTCTTTGCGATTGGTTTTTGTTCACTTTTCATACGTCATAATAAAATATGTTCATAAACATACGCTTTAAAATGCATCTGTCGTCTTCCAAAATGACGCATTGGATGCATTTTAGCATTCGAGATGGCATTAAAACTCGGATTTCATACGGAAAGGTAGCATTTTGATAACCATCTTGTAAAGAAATATAGCGATGGGGATGGGCTATTAAAATGTTTCATCTAAATTAATTTGTCTCGTTGCAACGATCTGTAGATTATTTCATGTTATATTGATTGATTCTATTTTGGAACTAATTTCCTTAGATATTCCACAACGTTGAGCATCCGTAGCCTTTGAAATCTTTACAATTGATGATGTCGTTCGAAAAAAGTCATCATTTTTAATATTAGAAAGGAAACAATATATTTTCCATTTTTTAATCTTCTTCGGATAATTATTTGGCTGTTCCCACAGGGATTGAAGAATCATTGTTTTTCATCTGCTTTTCAAAGAATGAAAGAATAGAAGAAAGAAAAACGGTTTGTTTGAGATAAACGAGTTTTGTTTTATATATTAGACCGGAGCTCCGTAGCATTTAATCTTCCACGGCACAAAGATACACATAAATTACATTAATACAGAGTTTCTTAAACTTTTATACTATTATTATACCGAGCGGTTATAATGTATAAAATTATGAATTGTTATCATAATTTTAATCGTCGAACAACACGAGCTATCAGCTCGGTGTGCTCCTTGTCCTCGTCGAAAGCTCTCTAAACGTTCTCCGAAAGGTGGAAACTGTTCGATTGTAGTCGGTTTCATTTTTTTTTTTCATAAGAAGTACAGCTTTGCTCAGGTGGCTAGTCGAAAACACCACTAACACTTTGTTGCTTAAAATGCAGGTTTTCTTTTCTTCAGTTTTATCCAAAACGAAGATTCTGTCACTTAAAACTTCAACGAGGCCTACTCGCGAAAGTCTGATGAGAACGAAGAATTTTTTTTTTATCAATATCAAATTAATTTAGCCATATGTGGAGAATATTAAAGACTTACAGGTGCTCAATTCTTATGCGTTTAACCTCTGCTAGCTTGATGTTTTTATCTTCCAAAAATAAATTTAGTATCGGAAAGAAATTATCTTCTCTTCTTCTACTTTCCTCTTCTACGGTTTTGATCTTATTTGGAATGCTCCCAATCGTTCTGTCAGTAGATGGCATCGCGATCTTGCATGGAGACGGTCAGTTTATTAGGCTAATTTACGACCTGAACGGCCTCTTTCAATATCCAAATCTTCCGACAACCTCTCAGAAGCAAGATTTTCTTTGCGGAGAAAGCAACGAAACAATATTAGCAGCGTATCGACCCTTCGAGTAGTGAGTTAATTTAAAATCTTCACAGTCTCAGATGCTACACTCGTCTGTCCGCCACTCGACTGCGAGGATCGCGGCGGCGCGTGCGAAGCTTACATTCAACACTCTCGTCGCCCAACGTGAATCGGTGGCGTTTCTCGCGGGGCTCAAGTTCGACAGTCGGAGCGCAAACAGAGGAAGGAATAGCGATGCGATATTATAACGCGCGGCATGTGGCGCAACTTTTCTCGGCTGTTATTTTATTTCAGATCGATAAGCTCGACTCTGTCATCAGTCAAATTAACAAAAACGAAACGAAGACGAGCAACTGCGAACGGACGAAGGTATCGTGCGACGCACGCGGGAAGCTCTCCGTCTCCGTCGCCCGGGCGCGGTTGCCGAACTCCGTCTCTCTCTCCGACCTCGACGCGCGATCATCCTGTCGTACGGAAACAAAAGTTCCAACGCGACGTCGGCAGACTGCGAGTCGAGGTCCTCCGTCGCCGTGTCGAACGATATTATCGTACCTGTTGTAATAGTGGTATGCGGAAGCCGGCGCGTCGAAGGCGGCGAGAGCGTCTCCCCCCGCGTAATAGAGCGGAGCCGCGGCCCCCGCTCCCACCCCCGGGGGTCCCTCGCCGTCTCCCAGCCCGGGGCTCCGCACTTCGCTCTTCACTCCGCCCCCTGATTGTTAAAAAAAAACAGACATTTCAAAGGGTGACACGGACTCGGACGCCGACGAGAGACGCCGAAGCGAGGCGTACCTGAAGTGTCATTCATCAACCACGCCACGGCTGCGGAGGCCGCGACGGAAGAGCAGAGGCCCTCGCCTCCCAGGAGGGGACCCGGAGAGCCCCCGCATCCACCCGAGTGCTCGACGGAGAGCAGGCTATCGGTCGGGTTCAGGCATAGGGGCTGGCAGTCCGAGGGCGAGAGCTGCAGCGAGGACGGCGAGCAGGAGACGTTGGCGGCGTTGGGCAACAACGCAGCCAACGAGCAGTGGCTGAGGGGAGAAGCCGAGATCCGGGGAGAGCGGGGCGAGGGCGCCGCGAGGAACTGGCCGGGGTCGCAGCACTCCGCCGGGGGCGACGAGGATCCGCCGAAGTAGAAGGCGGAGAGCCCGGGATGAAGGTGCTGCTCCCGCTCCCGCTCCCGCTCCCGGAGCCCGCAGCCCGGAGATCCGCAGGTCGACTCCGACCGGCTTCCGCACGGACTCGGATGCTCCGCCGATAGTCTGAAACGACACAAGACAATCTCAGTTCGGCGCCTCGAAAGAGACGATTCGATCGGTCGAATAGTTCGCGAGGTGACTCCGTCGCCCGCCCGCCGAGGGATCGAAGAGCGAGGTCTCGGTGCCGGGACGTCGACTGAAATGTCGCGAGACGGAGGCGAAACGAAAGGGGCGCACAATAAAAACGTTATAACTTTCCGAAAGAGCAATAAAAATAAATGTTTACGGGAATCCGCGCTGAACCGGTTTTATTTTATTTACCCGCGCACTACAGGGCGTTCGGTCTCCTCCGAATCGGACAGCTGACGCGAGGGACCTTCGCTTTATTTACAAATTATTACTAAACTCAACGCATTAAATGTTAATATAAGTTTTTAAAATTGTCAACATTAAAGCATTCGCCGTTTTTGGCGGAGCGATACTCGTAATGATGCACATTTGCAATTTATCCAAAGCAAACGAACAAAACGGTAGAGTAATTTATAGCGAGTAAATCGAATGCGTTTGATATGTAATAAATTCGTTTAAAATATTAAGTCACCGAGCCTAGATTTCTATTTCTCTATTGGTACGCAAGCCACGGTTTGTTTTTGCTAATTACACCGCTGTAACGCTTTAAAATAGACTGCAAAACTAGAGTACAAATTTGTCTTTAATACGTTGGCTTGTTGATTAAATTTAGTATTTGTAAAAATTCCTAGGTGGTATTTGATGGGTTAAAAATGAAGATATCGAGCTAAAAATGATGATTTACTTATTTCAAGATGTGGACAAATTTCTAATTTTTTACAAAATATATGTGACGGAAGTAATTGAATCCAATTTGTGCCCAATTACTGTAAAGCATTTTATCCAACATTTCAGCTTTTATTGCAAAAACCATTTTCAATTAGCGACTGCAAAAAAAGTACACGCCGGGTCGGTAAGTAAGTAATACAAGAGTTAATAAACGGAGAGATGTAATGCGATTCGCGAGCTGCGCCGGGTTTCCGAGTGTCAAGATCGTAGCTGCGACGTTCGAGTGAGATGTGTCCCCGCTTGAGATTTTGCGTATATTGTAAAAAACATTTTTCGAACGTACGACACCCGGCGTCTCCTCTGTGAAATGGGATATAATGTAAACAGAAAGCGAACGAATTTAAGCGCAATTGCTTCACATTTTTCGTCAATAGAAACTAGAATTGCATACAAGATAAAATTATTTAACAGTGAAGCGTTCGTTTACAATTAACACATAAAATACGGACAATGAGTTCGTTTCGTTTCAGCGACAAGTGATTTAGTGCGGATTTACAAATTATCTTTTTATTTCGAGCAAGCGTGAAGCATATTTCAATTCGCTTGTACATACATATATTTATAAGTAAATGAAGCATATTGTGTTTTGTGAACATAGTGTCTATCGAGATTACGGTGGCACAGATGAAACTCAATCTCGAAGTGAGCTGCTCGCGACGCGGCGAAGACGGCCCACGGCGCGTCTCGCATAAGGGCCATATTCGGTGGGGAGCGCGGGGACAATAATAAATTATGAATAAGGGATTGGCATAAAATGACGCCTGAGAAGTTTATTGTTATTCGATTTTTATTTGAAGGCGGCCCATTTTCGCTCGGTCCGTCATATCGTCACGCGGACTCGTCGCCTGAAGGATCGTCGCGGTCAACGAGGAATTTGTCGAATTAATTTATTCCCCGAAAAGGGTGAGGTCCGCGACAGCTGGGATCCTCGACCCTTCCGCTGACGATAAAAAGTCGATCGCTGTCAAATGTGGCAATCGAGCCGGCGACATACCGCAAGCGGTCACGAATTAAAATCATTTTTAATCTTTCAATGCTTAAACATTTAACATGTTTTACGGGGCGGCAAGATGATCTACGGCCTTTGCGAAGGCGCAGAGGCCGCATTGCTTGAAATAGTTCGACACTTTTTAAAGTAAAACAGACCGCAATGGCTTGAATATCCACGAAAAGTGAATCTTGGATCGGAAAGAGAGGGAGACTCGTCTGTAGCGTGTCACAGAACGATCGCCACGCCAGCGGCGAGTCTATTTTATTATGTATTATACAATACACAGGGCGAGTTTTTGAAACTATACATTCGTTTCAGTATTGCCGTCGTCGACACTGTCGCGGTCGCATCGAAGGATCAGACCGGCGAACGTGTCACGTCAAATAGATATAAAAATTGATTCATCGTGCGGTCGCCGACGGTCAAAGCTGTCACGATGCAGCGTATGCATCGCAGGTCGCGAAACTTTTGAGGGGTAGCTCTGCCCTCGAGCGGACGAGCGGAGGAACGTAGACAAAAAAAATACTCTAGATGTCTCGCTCGGAACGAGGTAACGTTTGACCCGGCTCGATTTGCGCGGGAACCTCGAGTCTCGCGCTCTCTCTCGATCGTCCCGGACGAGCTCGCCGACGAGGATCTGACGGTGGTCATAGATTTACTTCGCTATTGATGTTTTCGGCTGACAGAACGTCGCGGACGTTCTCTCTTCGCCGTCTTTCGAACCGAGACGTTCTCGGTTTCGAGTTCGAGTTCGGGCGTCTGTCGTCTCCCCGGGGCCGGAATTAGCCGTCAGCTCGTAGCGGGCGCGTCGGACGCCCGTTTGCGGACTGACAAGTAGAGGAGTGAAAAAATAAACAAACAAATCGACGAATCCACGAGGGATGGAAATAAATGAGGAAACAAAGAGATGACAGAAACGGCTCCGGGTAAATAAATAACCAATTAAAACGGCGCTTTAGTATCTGGGCCGCCGTAAAAACGGTGCAGAGTCAACACGGGAGAATAGTAAATTAAGTCATCGCGCGCTCGATGTTTACAGTCTGAAAACAAATAGTCCGATCGTTCGTAGCGACGCATAAACTTTATCGAGTTATTCCGCCTATTGTGTTTTGATATACGAACGTAATTTATTATATCCACTGGTTAAACAAACAGACTCTACAGTTTTACGAGCGGCGCGAGCGTCCGACGCACGCGGCACCCGACCGAAGAGGGTCGACTATAAATCGACGCTCGAATCGACCGAGGGATGCTCTCCGGAGACGATTTTTTCGGTTTTTATTTCGGTTACGTTCCGGCGGAGACGACGGTTTCGGTTCGAAGTCCCGAGTGAAAAAAATTGCTGCCATTTTGTGTGCCGATCTGTTCCGCCGCCGGACGCTCGGCTCCGAAGGGCGCCCGAGGAACATTGACATCGATCAGTGTGCATCTGCGGAGCCTCAAAGCTGAACATTGCGTGTCGCAACAATTTAAATTGGCGATAAATGTCGATTTGTACTATCAGGCCCGATTCACACTATGGTGTCGTGAACGGTTCGATCTCGCTCCGATCCCGGTCCGATCTTTTATTTATAAATTTTTGCTCGCGGGTCGATCGAGCGTTTGAATTTCGACGAAACGACGCCCAACAGTACGATCTTTTTGTAGACGATTATCCGAATAAAAAGGTGCAATATGCTACCGTCGACTCTCATCGTTTACGACGCGCACTCGTGTTCGGTCTCATCTGCTCGTCTAATTGCCTGTCTGTCGATGAGCGGGCATTGTTTTGACTTCCTCGCGGGACGATCGCATTTTTCGTACGAACGGGACCATCGAAAAGTGTTTCGATACGATCCGCGTCGTCATTCTGCGCTCTGCTATTAGACTTCTCAAACGGACCGTCGTCGATCGCGCGTACAGATATTACGCGGACGCAGTAGCGTACGATTCTGTCAAATCTATCAGTAACTCTTTAGCGAACTGGCCGCAAGTATTTTGTTTACGCGTGTTACTCGAGGGCGGGGCTCAGTTTGATCGAGCTCGTCGATATGGTCACAAATAAATACATTTGAGTTGATATTTAAGATTCGCTGACAATGGAAATTCATCACCATCTACGCGTTTTGCAAGGATTATCGAATTTGTCAGACTATAGAGTACTGCCCCCGAATCTCTGTAGACCGGAACTCTTTAGAGAGGGATAAAATGATGAAAATGATGAGATAACGTCACAAACGCAACGGTCATAGCAGTTTTAAAAAATAAAAACCTTTCGGCGTCGTCGATCATATTCCATGTGAATTTTTGCGGACGCTGCGGGTCCGCCGGACTGGAGGGCTCGCGCATCGAAAGGACTGATTCGCATTCGATTTAGCACTCTTCGTCGCGGAAGAAGCTGCCGGCTGGTTTTCCAGCTCGACCGTTCGCTTCGGTCGATACATTCGTTTCAATTTAAATGTATTTCAACTTGTGATTTGTTTTGATTGTTTTGTTGATTTTAAAATTGGCCGTCGACAGATGGCATCGGCGAAATAGATCAGAAACGAATGCGACAGAAATAGCGAAATCCAGTCGCAACGCCTCTCGTCCTCCCGCCGTCTGCGGAGACGACGGCTTCGTAAATTGCGATTCGAGTTCGGATGTCGGGGGTTCTCCTCGGACGGTGCACCGACGGAAGACAGACGAAAGCGTCCCGATAATTGACACCTGCTCGAGAAGAACCATTTCGACGGGACGGGAAAACGCCCGTCTTCCTTTTCCTTTCCCTTTCCCGTCGCTGCGACCGCTAAATTTAGCCGCGCAAAAGGAAGATCGACCGAGGCGGTCGGGTCGAGTCCGGTCGGAAGGGAAGTCGGCCGCAAGATGTTCGTCGTCTCGGAGACGTTTAACGAGGCCGGCACCTGTCCTCCGGGGCGCTTTCATCTCTCGCTGACACCGAGACGCAAACGACAGACGTCGGAAGCGCCCCCGGATCGACGAAGACCGATAAAGCGCGTCACGATCGGACGTTCCTGTGTCAAAACTCCGTCATTTTTTTGTAAAGTCTGAAAAGTGGGACGGCGAGATTCGGGCCGCTGAAGGCGATCACACAAAAACGTCGCCTCGTAACCTTTCCTTCTCGGAAGGACCGAGGCTCTCGCGGCTTCGCATCTTCGTCTCCCGTCGACGTTCCGCAGCGCAGTCGACTCGTTACGATCGAGCGAAACTCGACCGCTCGTAACTTGTCGCACTCTCGACGGTTTGTCGAAATCTAGCACCAGTTTAAATATTTCATTTAAGGGCCTCGAACTGTCCTCGAAGAGATAGTCCGACTCGAGACGAACAAACGAGATACGAGCGGACTCTCAAACGAACTCTTCACTTCTATACAGTATTATTCGATATCGAATATGTCGTAAGAAACATTGACGACGACTGTTCGAACTACTCCCGAGTTGGGACAACATAAAATCGGTATTTTTAAAAATGTGTACGGATCTATTAACAGATATACTAACAGATGTACTAACAGATTAAGCTTGAAATTCATAAATTTATTCAAACGAATTGCCCGAATTTTCAATTTAAGACAGTTATTTAAAACACATAAACTATCGTCTCGTTAGAAATGCTGTATACAGTGTGCTCTCGATTATCTAGAAAAATAAAGCCAGAAACACTTATTCTGGTTTAACTATGCCAGGAAGAAAGATTCTTTTCAGCGTGGAATCGTATTTAATGCACTCCGAAGAGAAAGAAAACAAATGATATGTTTAAAATATGTGGATTATTGGAACATTTAAATGTTTTGAAAACATCGAGGAACCGTTCGATCGTGATTCAAATGATCCAGGATTTGAATGCACGAACAATGCAGATATCCTTTCTTTTGTTTCTAAAAAGGAAGAAAATGAAAGTGACACTACAAGTAAAGATACATTAGTCGAAACGCTGCTAGATTACGCTGGAAAAAAAATCTAAATTATATTAGAAATTTGTCCAAAAACAAACAAAAATTACAGTTTTTTTTAGTATACTTATACGTATTTTGGTAACGGTCAGTACTAACTACTAACGGTCACTTATCTGCTTAACTATGAGCGTTTTTTCTTAATAAATATGATACTATATTCAAAACTGAGTAGAAATTTGATGATTTGAATTATCCGTGTTTTCCAGTTATTCGTTTTCTTCCTCCCCGAAATTAGCCCGAATAATCGAAAATCTACGTAAAAGTACAACGTACGAGTAAAATTTCGTCGGAAAGCCTTTCAAGTTCGACGATGACATTTCAGTTCGGCGAGCGTTCTTTGAACCCGGTCCTATTTACTATGTTTGAGAATGTCAAGTTTGCGTATTTATGAATAATTTATTAATATTCCGTCGAAGCTTTTGCAAGATGCAGTATGTCAATTGAAGCACGGCGCTAAACGCAACATCGGGCGATTCTGGAAGTGTCCGGAAATGGACAGCGAATATCATCAGGCTTCGGGGGAAGAAATGCAGAAAAAAGGTTTGCCGACGCGCAGAGCTCGTGACGGTCTCGCTGTGGCACAAATTTTGTAAATTCGTAAGAAAGTTATGCGAATAGTCTCATAATTTGGGGACAAATGTTGGAGCAGACGAATGGCGCTATTTATTCACTAGGACGGGCCGTTTTTGCAGAATCCTAGAAAAAATGATAATAAAAAACGAGTCAAAGCTTTCTCGTGCGTCTTGACGCCATATGTCATCCTGACCCCAGTCGAATAGTTCACTCGAACTATGACACAAATTTATTGCGTTTTTTAGACAATTTTTTTGTAACGAGTTACAGAACGAGCCTCGAAAAAGTGAGAACTCCGCAGAGCAATAAACGCAAGCGCGGAGACGATTGATTCAAATCTAAAAATCTAGTCCCAAAATCAACGCGCGCGTCTGAAACGCGGACGTCTTCGCCGTGAAGCTTTTTCAAATACAAATTTGGTTCGAAATTCCTTCGAGGGTCACGTTTTTAAGATTGAAATAATTCCCAGCCTGTTAAAAAAATGGAAAAGGCCAAATATGTGTGAAATACGTCATTAGTGCAATATCGGGGTAATTTTTGCCCCCAGAAACCTTTAAATCATGCCAAGGGAGCGCGGTCTGAAGAGTCGCGCTTTTTTAGTCTCATTCCGACGATAAATCCTTATTACCGAAGAGTCCCTCGGAGGGTGCCGTGTGACATTATTTAGGGGTTTTTCGTCACCAGAGCCGGTGTCGGGTTGGACGGGAGCACCAATTAGTGACGGATCCGTTTGTCTGATTAATCGCTGCCGGTCGCATGTGGGTTGAGCGGAAAAAAAAATCGAAAACGTCACTCCTCAGAGCCGATTGTAAAAAAAATGCTCAAATTGAATGTATTTACAATCTTTACGTTTCAATTGACTCCGGTGAGACGAGATGTTTTCTTGCGTTTGTTTGACGCGTATCTAGTTGGACGTGTTTATAAACAAATCACGTACAATGTGTCCAATAAACACATGTTAACACGTGTCGTTTTGTCAAATTGTGTAATTCGTATGCGGCGTTGCGCGCGGGTTAAAAAATAAAATCACTCACAGCGGGGGCGCAAAATTTTTGCCATACAATGACGAATTTTTTTTTTCTTTCGTAAATAGGGCCTGAATTTTATCAAGATTTAACATATTTTTTTGTCGTCGAAAATAATGGATTATAGGCTTTTATTTTGGTATAAATCCGGAGGCATTCTGTTCGACGCCCGACGCATCATTGTCCCGAGACGAGTAGGTGTCGCTCGTCAAACTGTCCTTTGTCGAGTTCTCGAGGATCGAGGATATCCGCTAATCCTCAGCGGACCGGCGAAGGGATGCTCAACCACTCGCGCCTTACGCGCTTTCTTCGGATGAGAATCGGACAATATTGTAGCCTCCGATGAATTAATATTTTATTTAAGAAATTCTCAATCATTCAACATATACTCTAAATCTTATTGTTTATGTTTATTTGAATTTATTTAACTCGTTCGTCGCTGCGTCCACCAGATATGCACGTCTCCGAAAAGTGAATTTGGCATCTCATTGTTACGTAATTCCATAACGACTTGCAAACGGTAATTTTACGAACGTCATTCTATAATGTCTTTCGGATGGAAACTGTCTAGATATCTTTCGAGGTCGACCTCGAAACTTGTATTCCTACCCTTGTCTGTATTATCGATCTAAGACAGAAGCCCCGCGAGAAACGATACCGATTCACGCTGGGCGACGAGAGTGTTAAATATGAGCTTCTAACACTATGAAGATTTTAAATTAGCTCGTTACTCAAAGGATTAATACACAAGAGAAAAATGTAAAGATTTCAGAGAGTCTTTCACACTGACTAACTGATTTAAAAAAAAGTATTGTTAATTCAATCGAACTGAGTATCGTGTTTCGCACCATTATCATTACATTACAAAATGAAAAAAAAATTAATCAGAGTTTTTTATTTTGAAAATAATTGATATTGGACTTTGAAGAACAGGAAAATACCGGGCCGTTCAAAATCAACTACGAATGTTTTAGATAACGTTTTTATATATATGTATGTAATATTATCGTCACAGATAAATTGTCATCTTGCAACACCTCATTGAGAAGTCGCCCTATTCAATATGAACTTTATAAACGTATAGCGCTTAAAAAACCCAAATTAAACAAATCGAATAAGCGAAAAAGACTGACTTGGGCGTGAAAGCTGCTGATTTGAAAAATGTTTTTTTTTCATAAAAAGAAGTCTTCGTTCACCGAAGAAATTCGGAACTCGCTTCGGAAGCGCCTGCAGTACTACACACGGGGGTGGAAATGTGGCGATGTAAGATTGTTTCGGGAGTGAAAATACTCAAAGAGGATTACTTGAAAATATTTCATAAAAATGCAGCGCACTTAGGACTGCAAAATTTCAAATTTCAGAAAGATAATAACCATAAACACGTTTCAGAACACTATACCATTTTTTATACAGGAAAAAAAATCGGTCCGGTATTTTAAAAAAATAAATTTTCCACACATAGTCCCCAGACTTGTCTTCGATCCAGGTATTGTGGAGATGATATCGATCGAAAATTGTAAAATTCCCCACTTGTGCCAGCATGCTTTGAAATAATAGCCTACGAGAATAACGGAAAGATTTATCAAGCGATCGTTCAATTAAATCTTTACAAATGTATGCACCGTAGTAATACTTATCGAGGGTGGATATATATACTTATATAATATTTTAGTAGGAATAGTAAAACACCTTTTAAATGTTCAACATCCCTGTTCATACGGACAGAGATAAGCTACCGTTGAATACAGATTTTTTTTTCACGACGGAGACTGTTCATTCGGAGCACCGGCATTGTCAGCGGGACAGTGGAAATCTTCACGCGGAACCTTCGGTCTCGATTGTCAAGCGTCGACACGTTTTTCGTTTTAAATATGGGCTAATCTCCCCGATAACGAGAGCGTCGGAGCGATTCAGCATGCCCGACGATTTCGTAACGTATATTATTTTAATTGGCAGTCGTCGCGCTGAAAAGGTTAATGAGTTAATCGAGCGCGTCCGTGAATATTCAAAAGTGTCGGCGAGCGCTCAATTGCAGCCGCGCTTTCGTACCGGGACCGATTAAGTCAGGGCAGTTCAATCTGTCGCACGACTGCGTTCCGTTATTTCGCATTCTTCAGCAATCGCGACCTTTTCGACTTCTTTTCGAAGACAAAGTTATATCAATCAGCTCATCGTCCGCACTGTCACGCGTCGACTTGCTTTCGTTCCGTCACTTCGAGTCGAAATTATCACAAGCACAATAATAGAAAATATGCGACTTTTCAATGTCTTCGTCTGAATTACATGAGATTCAACGAGATTTTATTTTATTTCTGCATACGTTCGCTTCTCGATTCGCTTACGGCTTTCGTTCGCGTTCGCACAATAGAATTATAAATTAGGAAATTTAACTGAGGTGGCGCAATAATTGCTGATGAACTTCATATTTGATGTAAAGGTGATTTTCTTTCGAGGCTTTATCGATGTTTGAGTAAATTTCAAAAAGGTTAAAAGCTGAATTCGTCTACTGATAGCTGATAAACAAATTGGAATCTTTAAACGCGTTTTTCACAAAACTGCATTTTTCAAATTTGTTGCTACGATATCTCAAAATTTATCAAACAAATTTGATTGACTCGTTCTGACTGATCGAGGTGTTTGTTTATTTCGTTTAAAAGAAGTCAGGAAAAACACCAAAATTAAAAAAAAAGTTCAACAAGATGCCAAAAATTTACCTTTTAATATTTTTTAATAATTCTAACATAAAAACTATTTCATATTTTACGGATTAAAATTTCATTTGAATTGTTTATCTCCGAAGTAATAAGCCCGCAATCGTGGCAACCGAGAGAGACATTTTCCGACGATGAGTGTCTAAGTTGTCGTGTATTTCAGCAATGAGAAATGATTACGATTTGAAAAATTGTAAAGTATGCTTGACATATGAATAAATATGTGGTAAAAATTTCGAAGTTGAAGAGTCTCTATTCAGTCACAAAAATGTGATGACGGGACGACCTCCTCGACACTGTCGCGGCCGCATCGAAGGATCAGATCGTCGAACGTATTATTTCAAATAGACGTAGCTTCAACGGTTGCATTTATAAAAAAATCATTCACCGTATCTATCGATTGTATATGCATATGAAAGATGATTCAACATATGCATCGCCGGCCACGAAAGTGTTAATATTTTCCAATCGTCATTGATACATTTTCGTCATCGTTTCGAGTCGAAGATGTTCGTATTCTTTGCGTATTCTTCGATTATTTTTCCGAGATTCCGTTGTTATATATTTCGCATGGAAATAAATCACTCGCCTCGACATTTTCACGTTTGAATTTTAGAATATGTCGATAGTTTTTATTTGATGAAACATTTCACAGAGAATAAGGTTAATGCATCGACGCATTTGGGCCACATCAGAACGTCTCTTGAGAACCACTGACAGTGATTGGCAGACGATTCGACGTTTATTTACCGAGTTGCTACAATCGCCGTTCGACGATGACGACGCTGACTAGAAGAGAGTGCCGATTTTTAAACTGTCAGAACATTTTTCTCTCTTCGAGAGCGAAAGAACAGTCCGGCAATGCGTCGGGAAGGCGAAATTTCGAGACGCTCAGCGTCGCTCGAGCGGTATGCTTTCGGGCGCCGACCATCGTTCGCGATGCGCGCGTCACCCGAACGAAGATGATCATTTTTTAGAAACGAAGGGTCGATTATTTTACAGAAGTCTTCGATCGACAGACGTCCTCGGAACGAACGAACATCGCTCGGTCTCGGCCGGGATGCGGGAAAAGTGATTGTATTTCGACCAGTGTAATGGAACAAAATGATTATCTGTCTGGAGGATGGCAAATTTACATGAGCGTTGATAAATGAGAAAATGATCTCGCAGCGTATTGTTCTGGTTCTCGGAAAACGATGACACGTATGAATTTGAGAGCTCGGGAATGCTATTTATAAATTCAGAGCGACGAATGCAGTAATTCTGAACTATCTGCACCGAGTGGGCGCACCGAGGTAGTCGGCGGCTTATCGAAGATCCCGTCGATTTACAATCCGGCTTAGCAGATTAGGACGAACGGCGAGTGGAATTATATTCGCAAATAAACGACATCGATGTACACAAATAAGTCGAGGATGGCGAAGTAGATGGATCAGTTTGTTTGTCGCGGAAGACGAGGAAGAAGGAAGAAGGAGCGCGTTGACATTTGTCAGGCGTCGTGCACATCACGAGCCCCGAAGTGTCGTCCATCAGCCTGTCGTCGAGCCGACGACACTCTTGTACCGCATTAATTAGCCTTGTCCGTGGTCCTGCTCCGCTATATGTCCTCGTCTCGGGCTCGTTTCTCTTCTCGCCTCGGCCGGCCTAAAAAACCAGCTCGAAATACGATAACTCGGTCAACGAAGACTCCCCGGTCGCGTTTCGTCATCTCCGAAGTGTCTTTCCGCGAACAGTTCGAGAGCCTCCGTCGGAAGCGATCGATTCTTTATAGAGATCGGCAATCGGATACGAACCGATCCGCACTCGGCCGAGGAAAAGTAGCGATTCATTTCCAATAAGACAATTTCCGGTCGGACTGACTCGTTCAGTTGACACGTCAAAGAATCGCACATCATTATTTTAACTACGACGAGATAACATCAAATTTACATCTCGTTCCTTCCCAATTAACAACATATTTGATTTGCTATAATTATTATCCAGTATCGATCGTCAAGATCGTCAACGTTGTGTTTCTGATAATTAATTGATTAATTCTCTTTTCTGAGAAGTACAAACAAGATATTCCAATTGCATCGAATAAATCTGTTTAAAATCACCAAATTTATCATTTGGATATCATTAGACTACTATTATTTTCGAACTTCTCGCATTTTTGATTTGGATTCCAGCTCACTTTAATTCTTCGTTCGACTCGATCGTTCCACATCGACGAATACTATCGCTCGATTCGCTTCCACGACCTGTAGATGATATGTATCAATGTCTAGATAAATTATTGATATGTGGAAATATTTGTTGAATTATAATATCATTGTAATAAATTATTGAAGAGTTTTGAGCCGACGAGAAATTATCCTGAGACTTTGGTAACGTCGAGGAATATAAAATTGAATATCATAGCGACGATGATTTATAATATAAATATCTAGCGAATTCCAGTTAAATGCATTCAATTATTCGTCTCGAGATGCCACATCAGCCATCGGATGTAGACGATCTCCATAGATTTTGCTGAGGATTTCCATGCGGCAGTTTCGTATCGCCTTTCACATTAACGAGCGAGTGGCAAAATTATTATTTTTAAATAACTATCTAAGAATCTGTTGCAAATGAGTCGCCCGCCTGTCTGATTCCGGATCGATGCGATATTCTAAATTTGTTATTTAAATATGTACATTTTTTTAATCATATTTTTTGATAATAAGCGTCTTTTTATAACGAACTAATATATACTCGATTCTATTGTTGTTGAAAAAAAAAATGATATTTACTGATTTTCGGTGATAACATATATTTCAGCGATTCTCATCGTTTAGCTCCGTCAATTTATTCATAATGAATATAATTGCTTCAGAATGAATGTTTCGTGTCGACGACTCAATTAAGGAAACGATCTATCTTCATTTGCGTTTTTTTTTTCACCGCCGGAATATACATTTTGAGAAACGCTGTGCGAATTGGCACATCGGAAAGCGCGTCGACGGAAGTGGACATTGACAGCCGTCGAATTCGACAATTGAGCCGTTTAATTGTTATGACATTGTTTATTAGCGTGTCATTAATTTAATTCGCTAACCCTCGCGCGACACGAACGCTCGTAATTTATAACGGGGGTCAATGGAGAGGCAAACTGAGTTATTATTTGCGAACGGAGAAAAAAACGAAGGAGAGCACTGGGACTATTTATTTTCCAGTCTGTCAAAATTTGTCTGTTTAAATTTTTGCTCCGACTCACTCGCCGCGATGATTAATAGGCGAACGCGATTGTTCTACGACGCATGTTTTATGATTTACATTTGCGAAGATCTTTGCGAAGAACGTTCGCGGAACTCGTCATTAAAAAGATATCTGTTATAGTTGCAAAAGAAACGATCGTACCTGTCGGTTGAATCTGAAGATTCGACGTCTGTGCGAGATCTTTTCACCTGAAATATATGAAATAAATATTAATATTAGATATTTTGTACAAACTCAATATTAACAATGACTACCTTGACCCAATAAAAACCACTAATAATGAGAAACTTTTGACAAAAACTTGTATTTTCAACGAGCTGACGTATCAAAACCAAATTTGGAATGTAGTTTCGCGTAGATCGTTTTAAAAATTATTTATGGTAAAATTAGTGAACCTCAAGCTTCGAAGAATAAAGCGAAGAAAATCAATCATTTTTGTACCAATAAAAAAATGAAAATGTTTATGGATTATAAAAAATACAAATTTTTGCTATAAAAACTACATATGTACACATTTAGAATAGCAAATACATTCATATTTTATGATTGAAGACACTGAATGTAAATTATTCCAATTTCTTTGCTCGTATAAAACCTGTGGCAGAACTTTACATGATCTTGAGAAATTAGTAGAAAAAGCTAAAGCTAAAGCTTGCTAAATGAAATGAAAGCGAGGGTCAATAAATCGACTCGACTAATTATGTCGTTCGCGAATCTCCGCCGGGACGTCGAGTCGTTGGCGATCCTCGAACGAAATTCGGCAGATCGTCCATTTCCATAATATATGGCAGTCGTTATAGTAATCCGTTTTTTATGAGCGACTTCCTAGGAGCACACAACGTTTGGCACGAAATACGGCAGTCGATCTTCTCGGCCGCACACCGCGTAAATATGCATTTCAATAAATCTATGCTCCGCGATTAATTTCTACGATAAGCCAGATGTAACATACAAAATGCGATAAATAAACAAGGAACAAACGAAAAAGAGCAAAAGGGCATATAAATTAAACGATTTATCAGTTTGTTCGTATCGGAATATCAGGAATGCCTGGAAGGTGTCGGGGAACCGCAATAAACTAAGGCCAAAACGTGCGAGAATGACAGATTGTGCTGGATGCCATATATCTGGACAGGGGCTCCGAGATCCTCCAAACATATTCACCCTTCGAACGAGAAGGCTCGGGGAAAAACAACACGGATAATCCAAATCATCAAATTTCTACTCGGTTTCGAATATAATATCATATTTATAACGTATTTTTTTTTCATAATTTAAATACTCATTATTTATTAAGAAAAACTTTCATAGTTAAGCATATAAGTGGCCGTTAGTAGTTACTACTGAACGTTACCAAAATATATTTGAATATATTTTTTAAAAAATTGTAATGAATGTTTGTTTTTGAGATATCTTAAACAAATTTCTAATATATAATTTCAATATTTTCTTAAACCTATTATATTTAAATCCTTTTTTTTTTCAGTGTAGTCTAGTAATTGTAAGTGTAATCTTTCAATGTTTCAACATAATTCAATGTCGTTTTATGACTGATGAATCTTTACTTGTAGTGTCACTCTTGTTCTCTTCCTCTTGAAAAACAAAAGAAAGAACATCTGCATCGTCCGTGTATTCAAAACCTAGATCATTTAAATCACGATCGAACTACTCCTCGATGTTTTCAAAACATTTTAAATATTTCAATAATCCACATATTTCAGATATATTATTTGCTTTCTTTTTCTTCAGAGAGCATTAAACATGCTTCCATGCCGATAAAAATATATCTGTATAATCGAACGAGTGTTTCTGGATTTACTTTTGATCGAGATTGCGCGCTGCGAACCCCGCTCCTCGCTGTCCGACGCTGCGTCGATTGACACTATGACGCCTCGGTCCATGGGCTGAATCGAAGATGTCATTGGGAGGAAAAAAATTTGCAAACATAAATCCATTGCTGCTTTTCAATATGGTTTCGTTTGGATGAGAAGGAGCATTGTCTAATAAAAATGTTGCTTTTTATGGTGATCTTCTTGATTCCTCCTGATGATGATTCCTTCTTTTTTAAAAAATCTTGCACCTCTAAAGCCCATTTCTTTTCGAACCGATCGTCAAATATCTGCCTATTCATCTGCATCCCTTTCTGACTATAATATAATCGACAGGAAGATTTTTCATTTCAGTCTCTTCGAAAGATCGAGGTTATTTTGCCTTCCTAGTCACTAAAGTTTCATTTTATTTAATAAAAACGGGCATTTGTTTTGGTAGTAGAATCATTCTTATCGCTTTAAAGGGTCTCCTTTCTTTAATCTCGACCTGTCCTCCATATTGTTTTTCTCATTTTCAAAAAAAATATTCATATTTTTCAGGCACGAATAGTCCCCAAACTGGATAATCCACATCCGGACGATCGAAAGTACGCTGTGTTCTAAGTGTACGTTCATTTTCAGACTTCAAATTTGACATCGAACGATTCTCCGCTCCCGCAAGTGATGTGTTGAGATAAAAATGATCGGCCATAAAAATAATCGATCGATTTGTGGCTCATCTTATTCAGGTGCAAGCTAACAGTGGAGTGTCGTCTTCGATGCTTATCTTATCGTTTGAAGTCAAATGACGTGTTTTGTCTGGATATTTGTTTACATCATTTGATGCGCTCTCGCAAAACTTGAGATACATTTTAAATTCAATTCAAAAGGCAAAATGGAACGGACGCACAAATATTCGATCGACGAGTCGGGCAATCGAGACGTCGGGATCGGAGCTCGTCGGGCAGACGAGCGTTCGCGTTTCGGGTAAATCTAATTCGAGTCGGTTCTGGACGTCCTCGAGATTGAAAGCACCTGGTTTACGTTTCCTGAGATTTTCTACCGCTCGAGTGGTTGTGTGTGGCCAGTACGAATTCCTTACACCTTCTGCTTCGGACCTTTTTTATAGTCTTTTAAGAGTATTAACATTATTTTATTCCACTTCTCGGCCTCCCCCCGCGTCCGAACTCCGACCGGCGCTAAATCCGACGACGTCATTCAAGGAAGGAATGAATACGGCAGCGCTTCCAAACCTCGTCCGCGTCGTGAATAAATATGACGGTGCCATATTTGATTCGAAATGAAATGGCAAGTTTGCGACGGAGGGTTTTGTCGAGCGCCAATTAAACGTCGAGCGACTTTTTGATGGGAAACGACGATAAAAAACGAGGCATCGAGCGAAAGGAGGCGCGGAGAATTAGCGCGAGCCCCGGTTGGGGAGTCCAGGATATATAGTGTGTATTCAGGATTTGACACGGGCATATAAAATACTCGCGACAGCGGTCGTTCCGAGTAGCCCTATCGCGAGCCCATCAGGTCACAGGAGGTAAATTTTGTGTTTTACACGAGTTCATAGCATTGCCCCGTGGATATATTTGTTTTGTGGGACGTCTGAATGAATCGTCCACGAAATTAAAGGCTGCGACTCGGAGGAATCCCCAAAACGGACGCGAGGAATTTGTCCGATCGCCTCGGGTGGCTCGCGCCTTATTTATCGAGCTCGCCTCGTCGAGGATCGATCGAATCACTCTATCGAGAAAAGTCATCAACTCGACTCGTCGAGATTAGACTCGTATAATATATACGAGGAGTGTTTAAAACGCATCGATCGGAAAGGCAGAAAGGTCAGAGTGTCCGCGGAAGGCGAGCAATTTTTGAACCATTGATACATTAGCGGACAAAAGTATTCACCGCATGGATAATATGTATATAGATTGTTTTCATATAAATCAAAATTTAGAATAAAATCGAAATTATCGATACTTGTCATTATAATCTCAATTGATACAAGCACGTCAGCTTAAAAATATTGATAATTCGTCGATGTTAATTTCAGAAGTGCAAAATTGCGAAAACTTCATATTTTAAAGGGTATACTTAAATATTAATCCTACAGGAGCCGGCGTATTAAAACCAAACTCGGAATGTAGTTTAATAAAGTTTGTTTTATTACTTTATAGTGGTAAAATGAAGGAAAACCAAACCATACAACAAATATTTTAAGCTGCCACCTTGACTCGAAAAGGTTTTTTTTTTAAGTTTTGATCCTACAGAACTAGTCGCAATATTTTTTCAATAGTACTTTAATTAAATCTAATATTGATTATATCCGTATAAAATAAAGCTTAACGTGTTTTTATGGGTGTATAATGTTGGAACGATGAAATGGAATTAGTTGGAAATGCATTTTTATTATACTTTATTGAAACGAGCAGCGCTGCAACGAGGGGATGGCACGGGAGGCGCCCGCCACGGGCGCGAGTGGACTTTGGTTGCGAAACGTAGAATACCGACTCGGTCGAGAGTTGCACGTGGTTTTTATTTCACTTGACCGTTCTACTTTAAATGAATCAACACTGATTGACTCTGGCCTGTTTCATAATATAATATATGCTAAGTTGTCTAAGGCCTCTTTTCTTCGTTATTGCTTAAACCTTGGGCCCTTCCCAGCCGGCATGGACCCGCAATAAAATTGAGACAGCAAACTTTCGACATGCCGGAGCTCTCACCCTCCTGCGCATGGCGTCCGAACGCGAGGCACTCGTTTGTCGTGCCAGCGGTCCGAAAAGTGGACCGGTTGAACACACAGATCTTGTCGCTACTCCATACTCTTTTAGAACTTTTTGCGGTATTTTCGGGGACGCACCAGAGATCTCCCATGATCTGTGCTCTCCAAATGAGATCGCAAGCGAGTCTAGACTTCTCCTCGCCCATAAAACCTATATGTTTATTTATTTTATTCACTTTTAATTTACAATATATCTTAGCTAGTTTCTCCCTCGCGTTCAGAGTCTAAGCGGTCACTCTGAGTTGAGATTGAGCGTATCCTCGTGAGCATGGATTTTAAATTCGGGCTTTGCACATTGCTGTGCATCTTTTTCGAGCGGAACATGCTCCCGAATAGCGGAACCGACAAACAGTTCGAGTCAATGGAGGGTTCCCGCGTTCTTTTGTCTCAGATATGAAGTGATAGACCCATTTTTCATCCATGGTTATGAATTGATGCAAAAATTGGCTTTATTGCTGTGAAACATCACCAAACACTCGATTGAAACATCGCCACGATGCTGTTTGTGATCCGTTGTGAGCAAACGCGGCACTATACTTGCGCACAGTTTTCTCGTGTCCAAAAATTCAGTCATATGCGATGTACAGCACTTTTTGTACAGCTAGCACATTTAGAGTCGACAGTTGTTGAATATTTTCTTCGCCATTTCTGGGACGGTTACTTCATTTGTTCGAGCACTGTGCAGTTCGTCTCGATAGTTCGTATGGCTTCGTTTAAACTCTGCCACCCGACATCTTACCGCTGTAAACTAAGCAGCATACTGAGACTTTTCAAATACAAATTCACTGAGAACGTTTACTATCGATGGTACTATCGAGTACTTTCGGGACTATCTTCAAACAATGTTTTTAAAGACATATTATAATAGTATTTAATATATCGCATTTATGATAGTAATAGTGAACTCTTTTTAAAAAATTGGAATTCCGTGGGGACGAGGGCGCAAGTTAGATATTTGCCACGGGCGCTTTTCACCCTCGTTACGACACTGACTTTAGTAAAATTGGGTTCATATTTTAGTATATAAAAGGTCAAGATGGCAGACCGGTTAAAAGCGTATTGCTCGTTCGCGACATCGCCATAACGGAACAAAGAATCGAACAAACTGCAACGAACGGTCGTCGAATGTCCAACGCGTGGCTCACATTTTTCACCTTATAATTGGTATTTTCTTGGATTTGCACGAGTGTCAAATATTCAAATCAAAATTTTTAATGCGTTCAAAGGCAATATGAATGAAAATTATAGCATTTTACTTGTAGAATAATATTACTGTTGACAAGTTTAGCTGTAAAAGGATTTTCCAAAATGTCTGAAGCCTCAAGGAAAATGATTAACATTTGCAACAAATTATTGGAAATTCCTTGTTTATTATATATTTTTATTTTAAGGGCTCGCGTCTGAGCGTTCTAAACCATAACTCGGGCGATCGTGAATAATTCATGCTCGAATATCGTCATTCAATTTGCAGGGAGGCTTCGTCTACTGTCGTCATCGGACCCGCGTACTGTGTCTAAATTGCAGCTTAAATAACAAACAAAAAAAAAATCATAAGAAAAACGATTGCGGGTGTTAAATGCAGCCTTTTATCGATAAGTTTAACTCGACGGACGGACGCGCACGTCGACATGAAAAATTTATTCCCACAGTCGTTAACAAATTTCATTAATTACACTATAAAACTGAGTAATGAACGATTATGAATATGCATGAGTTTATTTTGTCGTTTGAGAAAAACAAAACCGGTCCGAGTGCGTAGAAAACGATTGAAAGAATTTGGAGAAACAGGACGATATTATTTTAAATCTATACAAACATCCGTCTCGCAGGTTCTGCTGGATTTTTGGGACCGTGGGGTCAAAATGCTAACGTGCAAGGGGCGGTCGACGAAAAGCTGAAAAGTGGTGCTGATTTGGCAGTGCTCGACTATATTGTGTGTGCCATTAGAGTGCTCTTATTGGAGAAGTCAAACCTTCGGCTCTAGCATCTTGTCTATGAGGTTCACACATCTGGCGACTGATGCTGGGGAACCAGCGGTGCTCAGATAGTTGCAAGGCAGTAGGGTCACCATATTTGGCTCGTTTGCTTCAAACCAATACAACAACATCATTAATCATCGCTCCAATATGCTACAATCCCAATAATACATTCGAGCCCCATTATTTTGCTCTAAAACCAAAGTTCCAATTTTTAAAAAAATATACAATTTTTGTTGGATCCACGAAGCAATCCTAAAACAGAAGCGTCAATCATCTATTGATGATTCACAAAATAACAAAAAAATCATCAAAAAGGATAATCATGTTAACAATTCAATCGATCGTATATTATAAATTCCGATTAGCATTGAAAATTGATGTCAGATATTCGCCAATATTACATCAGTATGATTCTAATCAGAGAAGAACTCCTTTGTCGATTTTATTTTTCTGAATAAAAATTGCTTAATATTTTTGATGAAATCTATTGGGATAGTTTGATGTAATAAAATAATTATATTTAATTTTCATCGCTTCGACTTTTATCCGAATTTTAATATATACAACACTTTTTGCCTTGTAATTTAATAGTCATATCTGTAAATAAATGTCATTTTGTGTATTGAAACATCAAACAGATCAATTGATGTGTATCCTGTAAAGATAAATATATTTTTTGTAGTAGAACATCCCTAAAAATGATTTGTTATTCAAATCTCAATTCATCGAGAGGACGCCTTTTATGATATCAATTAATGAAAAGCTCCAGTTCATATCGAAGACTGATACAAGGGCCTCCAAAAAACTCAGATAAGAGAATCTATTTGTTCTTTTTCGACGAACGATTGCTCGTTTCGATGATGAATTTGCCAATGAGTTGGCTAGAATTTTACAGTCGAATATGATGGTTTGTAAACAATGTAATAGACTAAAGTTGAATTAAAAACGAGCGCAATTCGATAGTTAAATTGGTTTGATTTGATCCAGCTGACATTGCATTAGATGCGTCAATCTATCGCACGAACGGAGGAGACATCGACGCTGGTTGATAGAAATCGTAGACGTTTGCTACTATCGATCGAAGTTTTAAATATGTTGGATCGAAGATGCGTCCAATATCGAAAGTCCTCGACGAGAATCATGTAATAAAAGCGAAGACCGTCAGAACTGCGACGCATGTGGGCTCAGTCACGGTTGGGAAAAAAATGCGATCTTTTCGTCGAGAGAAATCGACGAATCGAAGAGCGTTTGTAAAAAAATGTCGTTTATAAATGTATGATATTTTAAAACGGTTCGATATCCTCATTTGGGAGGATAAAGATGACAGATTGTGGAAAAAATCACTCGTTCTCGGGTCGACTTGTCAAATCGACACTGTCCGATGGATCCTTGCAGAATCGAATATTAAGATAAATTAAGCAATAAATCTGGTTAATCGTGCGATCGCTCATTCTTTACGATTCAACGACGGATCATAAGTTATTCGGGCTCTGCCGGAGAACCCGTTTTATTATGTAAATCAAAGGCTCGCACAAATATTGTGCTCGACGATTTTTCATTCATGCCTCGGTGCTCCACCCACTTTTGACGATTTTCAATGGAGCATCCTGGACGCATTGTGAGCCGCACAACGACCGGGATGTGTCCGGGGCGTACCGATCCTTTCTCTTCGGAGCGTTCGACGATTGTCATCCCCCAGGGCGAGATCCAAATCTCCCAAATATGTCGCAGACTTGTTCGATCGAGCGAGGGGTACACAATATGTACTGATATGGCGAATAATAACGCAATAATATTCCGGTAAACTATATTCACTTTGGATTCGGTGCCACGAGAATAATTCCGTACGTACGGCATTAAATGGAGATTTCGTTTGATTTGAATAACAGAAGAGGAACAAAAGGTGGGATTTTACGGCACATCTACATTATAGTCGGGAGATTTACGGACGGGATAAGGGCGTGATGATAATAAAATCTGAATACAAACGACGTCCAGTTGGCGCTACCGAGATATAGATATGAGTGTTATTGCGGTGTTCGCCGGGCGTTTAGCCGGCGCAGGGCGCACCGGGGGGTCCACGGGGGGCTCCGGGGGCGGAGCCCCCGCCGAGGGAACGCACAAAGGGACGGATCAACACTACCTAATAAATTTGAATCTTTTTTATCGTCGTGCCACGGTCGCGCTATCTCAAAATTTCAACATTGTTCCTACGCAAAACGAGAAAAATGCTTCATCAATAGAACAATACGATCGAGGAATGCATTCATGATTTCTTATTTGTCGATTTGACTTCTGCAATACTGTCGGGCATTTAATATATGATTAGACAACTCAAAACTTATCTAAGAAAATCCTCAAATATAATTTTGCATTGTTAAAATTTTTGCTTCCATAAATTCCAATTATAAGAGATTCAATCTTCAATTATTTAATATGGAAGTTTGGTTTTGCTTGCGTGATAAGTTTGGAATTATAAATTGCGCGCTAAATCTATGACTATTTTCCTAGTTTTCTTCGTCTTTATACAATTTAATTATTATTTTATGTTCGCTTATTGCACTCTTTTTTGATCAAAGCCATCTTCAAGATTCAAACGAGAGTTGTTCCTGAATATTTGCGGTTATTAGATATATCGATTACCATCTGACACCATGCAGACTTTTTGCGATTGCAATATTGAGATGGTCGTCGTTGTTCTCACACGACGAAAGATAATGACGGCATTGTCAGTGTACGCGGAGCCGTAGTAAAGTCAATCGTGCTAGGATTGCTTTCAAGATGAAGACGGAATGATTAGTGATGCAGATGAAAACGGATGGACGATATTGAAATGATGAAATTTACACATGAATTCGTGCATTCCAGCGAGAGCCTCATACGAGAAACGAGATATAAAAACGGAAAGGAAGGAGGAAAGTGCAAGACGGCACTGCGTCGATGTCCCGTCGCGAGGACGGGCTCCGGTCCTCCGCCCCCCGGGGATTCCCGGCTGCTACCGAACCGCGTTCTCGACAAACAGACGGACGTGTAATCACGTCCCTAATTGAAAATTACCGAGAATTTCATTATCGGGGTGGATGAATTTAACGACCCGCGAAAGACACTCCCGTTTGATCAGGTAGCCGTCGGCCGGGGCGGTCCCGGATCCTCGTCGAACGGTGTCATTCTGACTATGCGTAATTTTGATAAATTCAAAAATATTACTTTACACAAATGGCTACGATGAATGGGTAGAACGAGTCGAACATCTCCATGCAAAAGAGACCAAATTGCCATTCCGGAATGTGGAAATCGGAATAAAATTGCAATGTTAATCTCGATCGAAATTCGAATCACTCGAGACACCTCAGAGATGCTGAAACACAATAACACTGTGCAGAAAATCGTAATCGAACCATCGTCATATCAAATAGCACTCGGTCGATTATTATGCTCTTAAATTTCGACCCGAAGCGATAGCGTTTATTCGTTGAGTGCCTTGTTATAAAAAAATGTCTAGATTTCAATTGCAATATCAAAATGAAAAAATAATTTGTTGGCGTATCGTGTTTTAGTGATCGTAAATTAAAATTAGTCAGCTTGGATTCGAGTCTGGATAGTTTACAGTCGACTGATGTGGCAAAACACTGACAACCATCGTATAACACGGCATTCCTACAACGCGTAAATCGAATAAAATGACTGTTTGTTGATTTGGACTGTATTAAAGTGGAAAAGCTTTTAATTATATGAATATTGAAATTGCATCGATTGTATTATAATAAAAAGATCGATGAAATTATTAATCGTGTTGTCTTAAAAGTATATATTTTCCCACTGAAAAAGGCACAACATTTAAGATAAAACTTCAAAAACGCATTTATAAAGAAATAAGATCCGATAGTATTTGTACAATAAGATAACTCCCTTTATTTAGAAGTAATGATGTTATATTAACATACATTACTTTTGAAACAGAATCTATTTTCGTGTCAGTTCTATGCTTCGTAAAACATTTTTTAGGAACTTAACAACCGTGTAATGCGAGGGTCGCCTGTATTTACATACATGTCGTTGGGATCCAAATGGAGAAAAACATAGGATTCTGATGATCGTCTTGGCCAGAATTTCATAGTACAGTTGAAACTCTGACACCTTTGACATTTTAAGGCTCTCGTTGGGCAAAAAACAAATTCAGCTGCAAAATATGATTAACCGCGCTCTAAAATAGATTACAGCTCGTATCGTATTATGGAAGAAAAAAACGGAGAGCTTTCGTGCGGTATAATGTTACATTTGGCTCGTGTTAATATTATAAACATTTTTTATAACAGGAATATAAATAGATAATAATAAATTAAGCATTATAACAAATATGACAATTATCGCTTATGTTGAATATGGCAAATGTCATAGAATTATAGCTTCATCGAGAGGAGCAAAAAAAGCTCGAATCTCGAAGCATGCGAATATCCGATTTAAAAAATATGATGAAGCACATCCAGAACGTTCGCTTGGTACTTTGAACTTTCCTCTCGAAGGTCGCCAAATTAATGAACGATAATTTGTATTTGAAAAGCGCACATAAAATCTAAAATATCGCCTTGTTATTAATAATTACATCGCGTCCGAAGGAATCAACGGTCGTGCTAAATATTTATTATTGATCCCGCACGAAAATCATCGCCGACGAACGCTCATATATGTAAACACAAATCGATAAAATTGTTAATATGTAATACGACGCCGTTTGAGATTTGATCAATTAAGCGAATTACTATGCATATTTCCCATTAGCATACGTTTATTAATACGCATTGTACACATCGCATTCGAGCATTGACGATTAGCATAATCGAATAATCACTATGCTCATTTTCACGTGTCGCAGTCCGGCTCCGGAGTTGGGATCGAGCAACTCTTCGCCCATCGTTGCCGTCATAAAATTGTCGATGATAGAATATTATTTATGGGACGTTTTCACGCATATTTATTTTTTAAATCGAGGTAAAGAACGGACGAACCGTGCGAGGAGGGCTGTCTCGTAACTCAATCGCGGAACAACGAGGAGATGAAGATAAGGAGATAAATGTGCGCTATGTTCCGTGGGCTGAGATATGGATCAGGTCGTCTGAATTACCGAGAAAATCTCAGTCTGCTCATGTTTTGATATAAATTTATGAAATGATAGATGGACGACGTAATTTTTGAACGGACAAATCGCATCAGAAGCGGAATAACTTGCAGAATCTGCACATCAAAATTTGATTGTTGATTGTTTATAAATAACGACGTATTGTCGAGGATTTTTTATACAAATATTGTATTGCTGCCGAGCAATCGATATTCGATCGAACGACGCATTTAATTAACGCGTTCGATATTTTTATTTCGATTTTGCCGGTGCGTGACGCTTCAGGCGGGGGTCGAAAATAAGGGCGCAAGAAATCTGGGTCGATAATAAATCGTCGCCGAGTGTTTCGAGAACAAAGCGGAGGAGAAACACATGGGGATGATTTCGAGGGAATTCCGAGAAATTGTCGACGAGTTTGTTGCGCGCAAGGTTGTAAAAGCGGAAGAATGTCGCTCTGCAGTCCGAACGCATGTGTTCGATTTTAACACGTGTGCATCGGGCAAGCGGTCATAATGATTTACGGTCCTCGTTATCTTTTTTGGGATTCGAGAATGTCAATCGTTCGTATTGCACATTTCGATGCGCCACAGCGACAATTGGGGTCGAATTCGCCATGCAGACGTCTTAATGGGATGCGATTGAGACATTTTTGATGCATTACAATCGATTCGTCGTTCGGTTCGGCGAAGGTGGACGCGGTTCTCTATCTGAGCTCCCCGATCGTCTTCCGTCGCGAGGAGAAGTCGGTCCCTCGTGCGATGCGATTTATCAAGGCGAGCGATACCATCGGGACAATGTATTACGAACAATGTGATCAATTGTTCGTTTGTAAAAAACGGGCGTGAAGATACGCGAGAAAAAAGCGCATCTGACAACGGACGGGTTGCGTTATAAATCATAGCTTATCAATTAAACTCTCGGTCGCTTTGAATTAATGGGCGATCGAAATCGGTCCTCCGCTTAACCGGAATCGTCGGTGCGTTGTTGACGACTGTCGGGGGCGAGCGAATCGAACGGAGCGACGATCGACGGATTGAAATGTTTCTATGTGAATTTTGATCGAATTTTGGCGCTATTTAATGGAGTCGATAAAATTACATGAATATATTTACCTAGCATTAAAATATCATTTTTAATGTTTAGAGTTGATAAATGTCATCGGCGCACATCACACATACACATTGATCGTATATTTGGGCTATCGCAAGCGATGGGCTTGCGAATTTATTTTATTATTTAGATTAAGAATATGTTTAAATAAATTATCACACGTATAGATTGAACGATCACAATTGAACGGATTAAATTTCACGTCAGTTGAGTGTAAAGGAGAGGCTGAAGTGCGTATGTCGGAATATCGTGGCCGAGAGCGAGTCCGGAGCACCGGATCGAATGCGGCGATGCCTCTCGGTGGACTGAAATTCAAGCCCCGCGCGTCGGGCACCAGGGGAGCCGGGACGGAGGGCGGGGGCGGGGGCGGGGGGCCGTCCCGCAGCAGCGGGAGGAGCCGACGCGCCCGCCTCCGTCTCGCTCGCGCGCGTCTGTCGGCGCTCCTCGCACGGAGCGATGCGTGCGAACGCGAATTGTGTATTGCAATAAAAATAGTCCATTCCGTTTGGCGAAATACGCACGCGGACGATTGAATCCGAGCTGACAAAATCATATTGCATTCTAAACGAGGCGAATAGAATATCACTCAAATTTACTCGAAATACAATATTCATTCTTAAATTTCAGATTTATTGGAACCATAATTGATTGAAAAATAAATTTAAGCATTTTGCACACGCATGTCGATAAATTGCAATCGCTCAAATATCAAAAATGGTATCTTAAACTACTTTAAATCGAAACTACCTATGCATTTTTTTTAAATGATAAAAACTTTACCCAATAGGTAGACCAAGGTTTTAAATATCGACGGTGATTATTTTGTATAAAAATCTTTGTAAATAAATTTATTGTAAATTTATAAAAACGCCATTTTATCTGGGTACCTCTAATATTTATACGTTCGAGGGCAGGGCTATTCGTTAAACTTTGCACTACTTAAATGGCGATTTATTGTCATCGAAAGGTCTAAAGTAGCGATTCTTAAATTTGCGTAGAATCCTCTCTTGAACAGTTCTCTCTGTCTCTGTCTGTCTCCGAGCTTCAATGTACAAGAGTGCTCTCTCTGAATAGTGGAGGGAGGGTCGCAGGGTCTCCGTCAGTACTCCCGTAGGGGTTAATTTGAATTCTATGACATTGAGTATGGAATATAACGTCGTCATTCAAATGTCCGCCGCGGTTCTGCTCGTTGGCACGCGTTCGGGGGGTTCAACTTGCGATGTCTTTTTTCGTGTGGCTGAATTTGCCAAATGGCGTTCGTTATGTTGACTTTGAGGGCATCAATTGTTTGCGATCTATACGAAAAATGTATTAAATTGCACGATCTCGGTGGCCGGTTGATTATGTCCTCAAATCGCTCGTGCAGAATGTCCATCGTGACACGTAGCGCCGTCTCGTTGGAACCACACGTCATCGGTCTGACTCAACAAATTTCGAGCGTTTATTGAAACGTATCAACCCTTTTAATAGTGAGCGAATTTAAAATAATCAAAATCTTAGATGCTGTATGGGTTTGGGTTAACGATCTATACAATCGTACGATGTACGCAATATACTCTCTCTATCTCTGTTTCCCATTCGCAATCTCCCATCTGCAAGATAATCTCTGCGTCTCTGTTTTTCTCCAAACTCAAAGTGCAAGGCACTCTCCGTCTCTATCTCTCCTAGAGCTCAAGGTGTAAAAGTGTTTTTTTCTGAATCACTGGAACTCGATCGCAAAAACGCGACTGCGCCACCATACGGGCCTCATGCATTCTCTTATTTGGTCAAATATTGGTTAAAATAGATATTATTATAATGTTTTTTGTAAATATTTTTTTCTTTAATAGAATGGATGCAATTATTTTCTTAAAACTAAAATTGCAATGTTAGAAAGTTTAATTCTGAGGTCCGCTTTTACGTTGAGTTTGTTTCTATTCTTTGATTTCATATCTAAAATGTTGTTCACCAAAATATGTTGTGCAGAACTAACCGATACTTTGTGGTTTCAATTTTCTTGAATTCAGTTTTGAAAACGCATCGTATGACAATTCCACGAAAATATCTTATATGAATAAATGTTTTTTTTACGGACCCCACTCTGAGAACCGTCTATAGAACTTGCGATCGACGTGGATATTGACTCTCTTAGTGCCGGACGCCGATATATCATCGTTGTTAACGATTGCGAAAAATGCCAACGTCGATATATCGTTGTATATGCGATAGCATCTCAATATTCGCATCGCGAGAGCACTCAGTTTCATGACGACTACATGTAATCTCTTATTTAATAGATAAGTTTATTTTAAAGGTGCAATTTAATGCACAAGTGCTACTGTTAGTTGAAATCCGAGCGCCATCGCAAGAGGCATGGGGGTTAAATTGGCTGGTATATTCGGATGAGGGTGTGTTTGATAATCATCATTTTAAGATACATCTATTCGCCAGGCTGAATAAATGCTAAGAATAGAGCAATGGTTTCAATGCCGTTTATTTAATAATTTCAAAATATTTTTTTTTGTGTTTTATCGACTAATATTGATTATTTGACTAATATTGAGTGTTTAGTCTTGACTTAAGAGATTTATAAACATAGGGTAAAAAACGAAAGCGCGACTAAATTGATTGATATGGTTGGACACGCGCATCAATAGATGCGGTACATATCAAAACGATTAACAAGTTGCGAAATGAATACTGATTTTATGCAATATTGTAGATTATTATTACAAAGTAAAAATTCATAACAGGTGTGATTCGACTTAACACTTTCCGATCCGGATGACATTATAATGTACTTAGTTCTTAAACATTTTTCTTACATTTATTTATTACTCTCTGAGAATTTTGTATATTTTATTAAAATATTTTACAAATATGACTATTTTTAAATATCAACATTTTGTTATGAGGATTAATTTTCACCGGTTTTTATTCAATAACATATTATTCTGTCTAATATGCTTCAAATGTGAAATTTTGAAAGTGGAGTTGGATCAGTATGCTATTAATTTAATCTGGAATCTTGCAAGAATTGAATCGAGAAAACCCTTATACTTTCAATTGCTTATGGTATTTACAATTTAATTCCTATTTCGATATGATTGCATGTGCACATGGCTTTCTCTTTATCAAATTATCGATGAAATGAGAAAGAATATTCTGGATTTATATGCAAGATATTGTATAATATAAATACAAATTGCTGTATATTCCGTTTCTTCGATATGTAACTATCGATAAATGTTGTATCGGATTTCAATTATGTGCTGCGATGTGATGTAAATAATTTTAGCTATTTATCATTTTTGCTATTAATTGTTTTATCAGAAATTTAGCTGACTAGTTTCATTCGCGTTTATGGAGTGCGAGATGGAATTCTTAGTTTAGCAACGGAAGCAAAACGTCGTTAGCTGGGACAGATATGGTTTGCATTTAATCGCAGTATTGTTACCTTGATTGTGCTGACTTTCTTAAAGAAACCGTTCGGTTATCTTTTGGATCTGGTCGCGGTCGGGTTTCATGATCTAATTTGTTGGTAAGTTCTTTTGAAATGTAATCGGACACTGCCGGAGATAAAATTGCGCTACTGTTAGAGGATCCAAAATGTACGAAGGAGAGAATTTTTGCTACCTGTCTGCGATGGCAGCGTTGAGTCGAATGCAATGTTCGAAAATTGCAATATGAAAATGGGTTAATTAATTTTCGCAGACGGCGTGTAGTGTGCCCGCGGAGCGAGTGTGAAAGGGAGTGAGCGCTAAAAGAGAGATAGTCAAACTGCGAAAGCTCACGCGTGGCGCCTTCAATTTGATTGGATATTTTTTTATCTTCGAAATGAAGGGATGATTCCCTTTTAGAGCTGATATTCTAAACCTATTTTCGTCTCTCTCCCACTCGAAGGTTTTACGCACTTTCACGGTACGCAAAAAGCGTACAACATCGAGGTGAAGGTTAAATAAAGAGCAATTTATTCCACGTAAAAATGTACGCATACGTTCGCATTCAATTCATCCACACATTATTTTTTTTATAGAAATTTGATTGATTTAGACCACTTTATGAATTATATATAAAAATTGCATGATGTCATTTTTCGATGTATTTAACCCTTTTAGTGCCGACTGGAAAAACTATATCAAAGCGAAGAATGTCGAACCAAGTTCACAATTAATTTTAATTTAACGATTTTACAAAAGAGCAATTGTTAAAAGATAAAAAAAGAATAATTTGATAATCCTTTCAATGCGCGGCGCTTTTATACTGACTTAATTGCCCTTGAATGATATAAACGAATATCTAGACTAGACGAAAGTCGATATCAAGAGTAGTATTTGACTTTGACTTAAATTTGACTTGTTTTTTTTTTTACAAGTATTATGTTAAAAGGTTTCGATTACACAACATCCAACATAAATGTATATTGGATGCAGATTCAAATATAGAAATAAACGAGGATGAGTAACAATGGATGCACAATGAATTATTCAAATGATTCATCGGCTAATTTAATATCAACCGATCGATCATGATCATCATTTACGTTCACGTAAGTTACATATGCGTAGAGCATTTTGATGACTCCAATATCTTACAATTTTGATGACAAAAATGCATTGATAAAGTATATTTCGGAAAGGCACTTTTGTTTGCATGCGACATGTTTATTGCCAAACTCAACGCCGTCATTCGGGTCGAAGATGGCCAATCAATTAAAGAGATCGTATTCACAAAACACAAGTATTTATTTTAAATTGGCTATGACATTTTAAATTGGCAACTGTATTGGATATAATTTGAGAACTTCATAATGATGACCAAGGTTTCCAAATATATAATGAGTATTGGAGATACCAAACAATACAGTTGGTAGTCAAATTTAGCAGACGGCCTTACTCTCCCGAATCCCCCCCGGATTAAAGTGATGGAAATGTGTTTTATTATACGCCACTAGCAAACAGAATTGGGGGTTACGCCACTTTAACGCCGATCGTATGTCTGAATGTAATTAATTTTCATTGGATTCAAATTCAATTTAAAAAAATATGTCAATAGAAAATTGATAAATAACTTAATTAGATAATTTTTAACGTAATAACCGATATCTAGAAATCTAGCTCGGTATTATGTCGACGACTGAAGTCGCTGATTTGGTTTTCGTTGATGAAATAATGGATAGTGACTGATTTTTCTATAGGGCATCTCAAGGAATAGTCTCATCCCTTGAAATACACAGTTTTACTTTTACTTGGTATGTGGAAATCGTAATAGGAGACCGCACAAATCGAGGGTCGAATGGGAGTTTATTGTTAGAATTTGTGAATCCTGCAGTGGACAATTTGTGGCTGCTCTATGATGATGACGCTTGCTAAATTATGTTAAATTATCAAAATAAGCTCGATAAGAGCATTGAATCAAATTTGGATATTAGTGAATACTAAAATATGTTAATGTATAGAGACAATGAAAACATTAACTGTCAGCATGAGGAATATTCGTTATATCGAATTTCCCACGATATCATCGTCGGTTCCTCGGACGGTTCATTTTTCAATCGGACATCGAAGACTTTTTCTGGAAACGAAATACGAGGAAACGACGATATGACGAAACCAGACTTTTACGATTATCGACGTTCATTCATATAAAGTAAAATATGAAATGAATTTCACATCGCCTTCTTTTATATCGATCGTAAGTTAGAGCAGATTAGATCGGGGTGTGATGCGTCAACCTCCGTAAATCCGATTCAAGGCGCTGGACCTCACAAGCCCGCCGGTGGACCGAGAGCTTACATGTGTTTTTTCAAGAGGTTAATTCACATAATTTATAGTTGAAAGTACCGCTATAAATAAGTAAATAGTTAAGTTGTGTGGGCATTCCCATTAGTCGCGGCCCGTGGACAATAATTTGTCCAGCGGGACACACATGATCTTCCCGGCCGCGAGACGAGGCTGTTAACCCTCGCTAACTCTACCTACCTCACTATTTGTCAAATGCATCACGCCTCTAATAAATCTATTGAAAAATTTCATAATCAGGCCTTACCAACTGGCGGAACGCAACACGTCACCAATATTGCAAATTATATCACCACAATCTATTTTAAGCACCACCGACAGTGACGGATTTAACATTTGAGAGGTCTTTGGCGCAATTTAAGTTTGAGTCCCCCTGGACTCCAAACCAATGATTGAAATAGAAGAATTTAAACTAAATGATAATCTCATAATGTGCTACCTCCTACAAAAAAGTAATTCATCTAGTTACTATAACGTCAACATTTTAGTATTATATTTGTAAACTAATACTAGAATGATACTAGAAATAATCCAGAGTCGTAACAAGAGGGTGATAAAGCAGGCGCCTGTCACGGGCGCTATTGGGCTTGGGGCGCAAAACGCAGAATACCGACCCAGTCGAGAGTTGCACATGGTTTTTATTTTACTCGACCATTCTATTTTACATGAACCAACACTGATTGACTTTGTCCATTTTTATAATATGTACTAAGTTGTCTAATCCCTCTTTTCTTCGTTATTGTATAAACATTGGGTCGACCAGCCGGTAAAAGCCCGGAATAAAATTAATACAACAATATTTCGACCGATTGTAAAATTTAAACAACCCACTCGATATCAGTCTTCTTTTGTTTTATAATGAGAATTTGTAATCATTCTGTAGATATGTTCAGATGTGGCGTCCGATCGCGAGGCGTCCATTCGTCATGCCAGCGGTCCGAAAAGCGGACCGATTGGATACACAAACCTTGTGGCCACTCTGTCCTCTTTTTCTCTGGTTTTTTTGCAACATTTTCTATGACCTGTACGATCATGGAAGCTCCTTCAGAGGCTAACTCACATAGGTGGCCTAATAAGGTCGCGAACTAGTCTAGATTTCTTCCCCCCCCCCCCCCCCCCATAAAAACTATATACTGTAGTTTTAAGTAAAAAAAATCTAGTTAATTACTCTCCCGCACTCAGAGCACAAGTAGCTACTTGAAGTTAAAAATGAACGTGTTCCTTGCGGACATGGATATTAAAAAATCAGGTTTTGCACCTCGCTGTGTACTTTTGTTGAGTCGGCTGGTATGCTCCTGAATAGCGGGACCAATAAACAGCTCGAGTCAATGCAGGGTTCCCATGTTCTTTTGTCTCAAATATGAAGTGATGGACCCATGTTTCATCCATGGTTATGAATTGATACAAATACTCAGCTTTATTGCTGTGAAACACTCGATTGAAAAACCATCACGATGCTGTTTTTGTTCCATGGTGAGCAAACGCGGCACTCATCTTGCGTACAGCTTTTTCATGTACAGCACTTTTTGAAAGGCCTACCGTGTCTGCTAGCTATGGTACTCACAGTCGACGGACATCAAATGCCATTTTGTGTAATTTCTCCACCGTTTCTGGGGCGGTTACGTTATTCGGTCGCTTTGCAGTATTTTTTAAAAACAACAACCGCCATTTATACGTTAGGTCGGGTACTTTTGGGATCATCTTCGTATATTATTTTAAAATATACATTATAATAATATTTAATATATTGCAATTATAATAGTATTATTTAACTTAAACAAATGTATTTCTTTTGGGCTAGTTAGATGCTTAATACGGGCGCTTCATACCCTCGTTACGGCTCGTTCGCAATAATATATTGTCGTTGGTACTTTTCGCATGACGTTATGTCGTTGTTCAGCATTAAGAGGGTTAAAAATGTTGTGATGATGTGCACAATAATGGACTTGTTTATTAAAAAATACCCTAGAAGTATTGAAATAATTCATTTGCGTGGGAACGCTAACAATAAAAAATATTGCCAACACTGAATACAAAGCATTAATCTTAATAATATTAGCATCGCTGAATATTTAAAAATTGATTTTAATCAGATGAATAATTCGACGCGTCATCGAGATTGTAATCAAAATGTCGACATTTAAATTATCATACACTTTATAGCGATTAAAAAGACAGAAATAAATTGTAACAGTATAATTAATTGTATTGAAACAATCGAAAGCTTTTCTCAACTTTTATAATTTGGAACAGCGACTGACAGTAAGAAACGAAGAATTTGCTCGGGTCGCAATTTGGATATCGTTTACCAACGAAGCCTGCTTTTTATTTGTATTCAGAGAAGAATAAATGAAGATGAAGCAATTTTACAGTGTGACGTGATCTATTCTCTCGGACGATTCCGAAGAGGTGTTAGTCTCGCGAAGGGCTACTTGCTATGACGATGAAGGATTTTATTTAGTTTTGAAACGTTGTCCGTTCGAGCGCAGTAAGAACGGTCACTGCCACCATCCGATCAAAAATGTATGGAGATTTTTTTCCGAATTGACGGCGATTTATACGATTGGAAATGTATTTTTTGTCCATCGAATGATGTAGAAAAATTTGTTCGTAGGCGTCGAAATGTAAGTTATCGGTGTGATGAGTGTCAACGCTAAGTTAACACAATATTTGGAGTATCATTGTTGACACTAAATATTAGAGTATTTTGATATCTCGATGGGAGAGAATTTAGGCTCGGAATTCCAAAGAAATGCCTCGCGAGTGGAAGTGAAGTCGAATTTACAAGGGGTTAAATAACAAAACGCTCGTTTTGTTTTAAAAGTCCAAATTTGAATAAATTTCGATGTTGCATTGATTGTTAATAGAATGTATTGAAGCCTTACAAATTGAACCTTATCTCGAAATTCCTTTTCACGCTATTATGTTCTCTATATCCATGCAGAGTAATGTTTATTGTCGGTCGCGATGGCTTAAACACTATGGTAACTTTGTACCTGGCTTGTAAAACAAGATTTATATTTTGATAAGGCGGAAGATGCAGCATGGCGCTCGTGGGGAGTCGCTAATTTATTTCAAATTAATTTTAACAATCCCTCTTCGAGTGAAACTCGTCTAGGCGCGGTAGGGTAATTCAGATTGTGGAAAAAGTTTTCTCCTTACCAACAAATTTGGGAGACCGGAAATATTAATATTTCTGATCAATCGTCTCCATCCAAGTTTACCCTGATTTCCTGAACTTGAAAAAGTAAATGCTTAGGCGGTTAATACAGTCGTGCAGGGACGCCCATGAGTGAGTGATTGAATTTGCAACACTCATTAAATTATCATTTATATATAATGATAATTTCGCTACTTACTCATAGATTCTCTCCTCTTCTACCTTTCTAAATAATCATGTTCATACTTTACCACGCGTGGAAGACACTGGAAAACCATCACATTAAATCCTTTCCTTAGTAAGATCTCTTATGGAAATTCCCTACATCCGACATCGGATATGACACATCAAGATTCATGCTTTGATGGGCGTCATAAGGACTTTAAAGAATAATAAAGCAACCACTACACCACTAGCAAGCCTATTTTATTATATTACAAAACACAGTAATATCTTTCAATCGTACAGTGCGTAATATCACGCTTTTTTAAAATTCCTTGGAACATTATTAATATGTGTATGCGTGGAGCAAAATTTCGTTATAAATTTGTAAACGTAAAATTAAAACTGGTCAAAATAATTATTGTTATGACTCTCGCTTTAACGACAATTGATCGCTCTTATGCAAAGCCTGGCGGGTCGAATTTTCGCTAGTTCGCCCCCGGTCGCATCTAATTTTTGTCTACGAAGCTGAACTCCGCTTCACACGAAAGCCTCAGCCTCGTGTTTGTCGTCAAATATCGTGAAAAAATAAATAAATTATATTTTTGAGGATTCCATCATTGAATTGTTTTCATCTTCTTTCGAGTTCTTAGCTTTCACTCATAAGAGATTTTATAAAAGCAAGAGCAGACGATAAAGAATCGCATTCCCCTTTAAGAGAGAATGAATCTATAAACAGATAAACTAGAGCTGGTTTAATAATAACAAAAATTTTATTATTAAATACACACACACACACACACATATATGTATATTATATTATAAGGACACAATTAATAATTATTATATTTTCGTGTCAAAGTTACGTGAATAAAAAAAATTGGGGACCATTGGCCTTGGGTCTGTTTTGTTATTAAAATGTGCGGTAAAATTACATTTAGAAGCTCCTGGAAAAAAATGATTTTGTGTTTTACTTTTTCATCAGTTGACGGAAATTGTTAGCTAAAAGATGCGAGTATGAATGCGTATAATAAAACAGGTTCATTATTGGTGCAGTGGTTGCTTTACGCTACGCATATCATGCGCGTGGCGTCTCTAAGATGTATGCAACGAACACGGACACATTAATTCTCTTTTGCTTTTAAACTGCTGCCTGAAGTTTAATTTTTCGTGACGTCAAAGCCAAATTGTCATATCACGTGTATATATATTTTTTACTTACAAAAAACAAACTTATATAAATTCGGATGAGGTACCGCATTGTTGTAGTTCCCCGCGTTAAATCGAATCAGCGTTAATCGATGAAGCGCTATGCGAGGTCTCGCTGATGATGAAGAATGTTCGATTGAATGAAATAGATTCGATTGCAACGGAAGCACTCGCGGGTCGCAGCTGTACACAGTTAGCGCGTTGAAAATTGATGTCTCGTTGAACTCGTTGTCTTCTTCAGTTTATTACTTTTATTGTGTTCGGGGCTGTGGCGCCGTCTCTGTCGCACTCGCGGCGCTGCGGCGTCGTCCGTCTCGCTCGCGTGCACGCGAACCTCACTTTGTATTACTATCAAAGGGTACAAATATTGAGCACTTCACAGAACTCTTATGTTTGTTTTATTTTTTTATCGGCGTAATGGCGTTTTCGCGATGAACCTTTCTGTTGCCAAAAAAGGCCAAATTTTTTTCATTTTCCCGATTTTTTTTTATACGTTGTACAAGTTATCGGCGCGATATGTCGGTTTAATATATGTTAGAGGCAGGGTAATGAAAATATCCGATGAGGTATTATTACGCCCTTCCAGACAGATAACATTCTTTATCCGGAGGTGCGTCGTATATAATAAAGTTTGTCACTTTCTCTGTCTCTCTCGCTTGTCTTTTTTCCAGCATGACAGGTTGTTATGTTAATTTCGGCGACATTTATCGCCCGCGTTCCGACGGCTATGGAATTTATATCCTAACTAACGTTATTATTTATTTCAGTGAAGGCAAGAACGATGCCAGGTGGGCCGGGACCTAACGAATTATTTCGAGACAATTTTGGGAGAAGAACAAAGCAACGGTGAGTATTAAAAGTGGGCATACCGAAGACTGAGGTCCGCGGACGCGTCGGTAATTACGGGCAGCACTTGAGGCCGTCTTCATTGGCAGATTTAGACATTTCGGTTATATCTGGCATGCAAATTGGACGACCGACTTTGCATAATATTCGCCACTTGTTAACGAATAATCTGCTTCACCATTTTGTTCACACGATAATGTACCAAACGGAGGTCAGCGGTTTTGAACCATGCGAAATGAATCACTGGTGGCTTTTGTTCTGTGCAAAATGCCATTTTGCACATTTCATTCGTATATGCCTCGAGCTGATCGTCACGTATCAATAAATACGATTAATCCTTTGTTTACCATTTAATCAAACCGATAAACCACCCCACCCGCAGTTCTGTAATCTCAATCTGTCAGCATTCGATTATTAATATCGTTATCTAACGAGGAAGTTGAATTAAAAGTATTTACATTATGTAATACTGAAGAATTATGGCCATCAGAGAACGGAGTGGCCACAAGTCCTGTGAGTCCAATCGGTCCGCTTTTCGGACGGCTGAAATGACGAATGAGCGCCATACCTGAACATATCTACAGAACGATTACGAATTTTCCTTACAAAATGAAGTTGTCCGAATAAGGTTGTTCAAATTTTACAATCGGTCAAAAGTATTGTTGTCTTTATTTCAATGCAGGCTCATGCCGGCTGGATTGGTATATATTTTAAAACGGATAGAGTCAATCAGTGTTGATTCATGTAAAGTAAAATAAAAACTATGTACAACGTGTGTGAGTGCGACCATATGGTCACATGCATTTCTTTGCATTAAATGAAATTGGTTATCATTTATATATAGTAATGTATAATTTGACGACTTTAAGAATATGAAAAATGCAGAATTTAAATTATTATGATATACTTAATTGGCGAGTCCAACCGTAGCTTATATTACTGTAAATGTTCCCTCAATTGCAGATTTAAAAAAACGACGAAGCATAGCTAAGATTTGATTATGTAATTATCAATTAGTGATTCCGATGATTTTCAGTTAGTTTGAACCGTTATCGAATCGACTATAATAAATAATGAAATATTAATTTGACATGTCGTTTTGGGTTGTCAACTGCTTTCCGGCCAATTGAACCCGTGACTTTCCCGTCACCTAACGAGCTCGACTCCATTTGCACGCCTGATGCAATTTGTTTTCATAAAAATTGTACTCTCCGGTCCATTGGCGTAATTATGCCAGCATCTGGTCATTCTATTTTAATGCAACGTGACATTAATTGGAACAATTATTTAAGTCACCAAAAGAGTTGCGAAGAAATCCAATTTCCTGCTTGAAAAATGAACGATATAGGTGTTGTTTTGGTGCGCATCCATAGGGAATGATGTGCGAAACGGTCAAGTCGGAAGATTGGGTTCGAAGCGAAGACGTCGATCGTCTCGGGGTGGAGATCGGCCGGGTGAGACGGGTGGCGGGTGGCAGGTGGCGGGTGGCTGGCGAGGGGCGGTGGGTCCACGAGAGGTGCGGAGGAGGCTGTAACCCGATCTCGACGCCCGCGTAATTTGAAA
Source organism: Stenopsyche tienmushanensis (assembly GCA_008973525.1). Lineage (NCBI taxonomy): Eukaryota > Metazoa > Arthropoda > Insecta > Trichoptera > Stenopsychidae > Stenopsyche > Stenopsyche tienmushanensis. The sequence continues at coordinate 384,131 of WACJ01000261.1, read as the reverse complement.
TACGATCTGCGCCCCTGGCTGAGAGCTAACGGGGAAACAGAAATTGGCCCCCTTGTGGGGGTGCTAATGCTGTTTGTTGTACACCTCCATTTTATTGGACATACCGCCGCTGCTAATATATTACAGCTATCCGTCTGTCGACTGTCACGCCTCTATTATACACGCACTTTGCTATTGTCAAGTTCCACAATCGCGAAATTGGGAACAATCAATAAAATATATTTTTTTAATGCGCGGGCAATTTAAATTTGAACGCATTTCAACAAGAATTACATGACAATATATTTTACATTAACGTGGAAGTCTGTAGAATGAGCGTTAATGAAATAAGACTCTCGCGCGATGGATGTCAAACTTCTTATATTTTTTTAGCAGCATGTCTCCTTTCATATAATGGAAATTGTTAATTAAAAAATGAAGTTGGGTTTGTGTAATATATAATAAAATAAGCGCCCTATTCGTTAGTTTGTGCTACGTAAAGGTAAAGGCAGCGCAGCACATGCATGTGTGACGTCTCTATGATATGTGCGACAACGACTCTCTTTCTGACCGACTGCCTCTTGGACTTTCAGTTTTCGTGTCGTTCAAGTCAATTTGCCCAACCGCGCCTATATAAATTTCACTTCGAAATACCCAGATAAGATACAACTGAATTAATGTCAATAAAATATGTATTTAGACATAATGTGACTTCTAATAGCATAATGTAACACAATGACACAATGTAACTTCTGTTAATAAATTCAGTAACATCGTTCGTTATTTGTTCAAAGATGATTAAAAGTTATTTGAAGAAAAAAATCCATGATCGATGATTTCTTCACGATCCATTTATAGTGTTTCCTTCAGCCTTAAAGATATTGATATTGTTTAATGAAATTGAAGATTAAAAGTGTTTCTTAATAGTTTACAAATCTAGTCTAAATTGAGAGTTCAAACAATATGTTTAAATACTGTCCATTAAATTATTAAGATAATGAAAATGACCAGATAATAATAAAGAGGCATTTTGCTTTGAAAGAACTGCATAAAGTTAATTTTAGTTTATAAATATACGTATTGTTAAAAAATTAGAAATACTTTTTTTATCCTCAAAGGTTTTATATTTATGAGAAGGGGGTATTTTGCTTTATCGTTCGAAACCATACGCTCTATTAAATCATCATAAACGCACGTATCCGTCTTTTATTATTGGTGTATGATGGTTTTGATTTTTTAATAATTGAAATGAGATCCTGATTTGTATTTGAAATTTTTATTGATTAAAATCTTCATATTAATATGGTAATTAGTGATAAAAATAATTGCTGTTTAAGTACTTTGTTGCGGTAATCTTGGTGTAATTGTCGGCCTGAAACGAACCATTGCCAAATGATTACTAAAGAATCGATGCACGTTTCTTATGCTAAATCGTATCTCAATGCAAAGCTTAAATTGCGCTTTCGTTTTGATGGCTTAATTTATTTGATATTGATGGACTATAGCCAATCCTTTGGCAATGAGCCGGGACGACGATTGGAATGCAAAGAAAGACAAACATTCGCAACTCAATTATCAGTCACTCTAACAAGTCGATTGCATAATTAGAATTGAAGGCATCTCCTTCGCGAAGAAAGTCATCCATATTCGTCAGCCGAGCGATGCTTTCGCATCGGGACGACAAGGACGGTGTCGGGTACAAATCGCTTTGGCGCATGGTCAAATGCCATCTGAACAAAGACACCCTTTATACCGCAGGCCAAGCTATTACTCTAATTATCTAGCGAACATATTGCCAACCTTTGCTCAAAAAATATCAAGTGAAAAGCAACAAATCATTATCGATCCGTACCAAAATGAATGATCTTCGTGGTGCATTTTCTCAATTATTTGTGCCATTTTTGGCATGTCGTCGTTGCGTTTGAAGGTGGAATATGGACGACAGCGAATTGGGACGTTCTCGAATCGACGGTGGTGAACGCCAGGACTATATCCTTGTCCGTTCTGCAATCGTAAGACAGTTGAACTATTGTGTGTGCAGAGTGAAAATGACTTAACATGCGGATCGCGATGGACTCGGTGATTAATGTCGCTTGTGCAGCGAAGGTTCATAATTAATTACCGAACACGCTCTTCGTTTACTTCGAGAAATATTCGTAGCTTTTCGTTTGATAAATGTTTCGACATTTATGTCAACTCTGAAAAAATCGTATTCAACCAGAGGCACAACGAAGATTATGATAACCGAGAGGCAGTCGAACGATAGTCATAAACTAAACGATTCGACGCTTGCAACAATAATATTAGCACTTGTTTTATTCATGAGATTATTTCTCCGGGAACAAATATAAAACTAATCAGAACCCAAAATAATGAATAAAAATCATGATTCCGAGGAGATCTTATTTCCAATTCGTCAAATCAAACGTCAATATGATGCCTCGAGATCGCTCCGCTACAAGTTCCGGAGATAACGAAATCGAACTGTGTTCAAATCTATCAACCATAAAAATAAATTCAAAAACTTATGGAAATCCTTAGATTCATGCTTTTTCACAAGAAAAAATGATCTAAACGTACCATACAAAAATAAATGTCGAACAATATATTCATTCAAAGGTGTGATGATTATTTCTTCTGTACTCGTCAATTGGATGGATGTTAATAGAATTAGATATTATAAATATTTCATAAATCTAGTATTAATAAAAATATTTTCGATCACTTCCATTACTTATTTCACTATTTGAGAAATATAATATTTTATCATGTTGTATTTGAAGTCTTTGATTCATTTACTGAAATGACATTAAATTTGCTTGTGATAATTTTACATTCATAATTCAATATAAAGGAAGCAATCGATCGTTTCAATATCCATACAGGACGTGCCACATGTAATATTGAACATGTTGTAATTAGGTAATATGTTTCATGCTTTGATTAAAATTTTACATCGATTAATTCAGTTAACTGTATCTAGTAGATATTACTTGAATCTGAGTTTGAATAAAATATTATTGTACCGTTGATAAGTTCATCGATATCAATAGCATTGTGAAAGGTAGCCAGAAATATGCTCGGTGGGAGGTTCGAATTGAACGAAATTCAAAAGAGATCACAAATAGTATTTGCATATTTTGTCAAGTGTAAATTGAATTAATCCGTTGCATTTTGAATAGCTTTACAAGTTCAAAAAAGAGCAAAATCGAACAATTACAAATGTAATAAAATTTGATTTACTGATAATTTAAAGCAATGAGTGACCATAACAAAGCATGGATTTGCTCTGGTCATAATTTGAGCTGCGGTGTTACAGGGTGTGCCAAGAGTTACTCAAGTGCTTAGTTCACCATTGGTAAGAAGGCATCAAAATATCTTAATTAATCCGGCTCTTCATACCATGGATACTTAATTCATCTGAATATTTCATAACATATAAAGGATGTTTTGCACATGAGGTCTTTTGCTCCGTTTCAAACATAGGCCCCATGTACAAGTGTCAAGGTTGTCGAAACAAAAAACTAACAACTATTTTGAACTTACTTTAGTTTTTAAGTTTTCTAGATTATACCCTTTGCAATGATATGCTACATGTCATACAATTCAATCAATAAGTTGTTAAACTTGAAGAGTTATCAGTTTGTTAGGATCAGGGTTAAGAAAATATTTTTTATGTTTTTATGAAATTTATTTACAAAATTTATTCAAATTGACCACTTCTACTTCGTATACACGTACGATACCTTTTCCTTATATCACCTGTAATTGTCTGAAATAGCATTTCCTTTTTCATTTTTGCAAAGGCGGCGCTTATTCCTTCAACAAGGATTTCACTAGGGCTTTTATTAGAGTACCTCTGTCTCGCGTGGTCTTTAGACCTGACACCACTGGATTTTTTTGCCTGGGGACGTGCCCTATTCTGTAAGTTACACGTTTTCCAGACTTGGTACCACTGGATTTCTTTGCCTGGGGACGTATCCTATTTCGTGGGCTACACAGTTTTCAGATCCGACACTACTGCCTTATTCCGTGGCTTGCACGGTCTCCAGACCTGACACCGCTGAATTTCATTTCTTATGAACGTGCAAAAGAATTGATTTACACGACAGGTGCCCACAAAAGATATTCTAATTTAAAAAATAGTCGCCGTCTTTACAAAAATGAAAGAGGAAATGCTACTTCAGAAAACTACAGTTGAAATAAAGAAAGGAGGGTCGATCCATGTGCAAAACATCCTGTATATTTAAGCACTGTCTGAAAATTTAAAATTATAATATTAAGTATTGATTATTCTAATAGACATTGATCATTAAAGCAGTTAAAGTTATTTTTATGACCTTTTGTATGCCAGGCTGATTTATATATGTTGTAATTAATATATTACGATCTTACGACAGCCGACAAGATTGTCCTACAATTTTATTGATATTGCATTTAAAGGCGAGTAGGATTCATCATCGGGGGAAGTTTAATTTCACGGTAAGGACGTCGGAGATCGCTGATAGCGAAGAGAATGCGTCGCATGAGGATCTGTCACACCTCGGAGTCGGAGTCTATTTAGCAGCGTCAAGGTTTGTTGACGCCGGTTGTGATGAATATGGCAGCATCTCTTGCAGAACCGAACTGGTCAGACGACTGTTTCGGGTCCCGGTGTCGCCTGACACTTCGGCCTCTCTCGATATTACTCCAACAACTTAAAATGGCTCCAACCTTGCGAAAATCCTTTAAATAAACCACTTTTAGCCCTTATTGTTTGTCCAAAGGCAGTATACGATTACAGCGTAATGATTGGCTCTCAATGCCATCATATGTTACGTGACATTTTCACGGTCTATGGAATATTTGGGCTGTTTGCTTACTTTCAGTTTCCTGGAAATATTCATTCAATCCTAAGAACGCTTGCTGTATATTAAATTGATAAAATTCGGCTTATCAATTATCTGTCATTCTGTTAATTGATGAGATATTTTTGATCGATCATCGTGCCAAGTTCATAATTGTGACGGTCAAAAAGATCGAATTTATCCCGCGAATCCTAAGAAATTTTTCGTGCAATATACTGTGAAATATAAGGGATTTTTTGTTAAAATTAACATTAAATTCCATTTATTCTATGGCATTATTGAGTATCATTTGGATATTCGGACCACCTGCTTCATATAAATACATTATTTATATTCATATATTTCAGTATTGTAAAATATTAAAGAGTATCATAATAAAAAGCGCATAAAATTTTGATGTTGAATGTTAAATATATGCATATTTAATGTGTACATGTTGCACAAATCATCATAAAAAACGAGTCTAAGAAATGTATAGAATGCAAAAGGATATGTTCATACAAAACTTCCATGATTTAGTACACAGTCGTCCATCTGCCAAGTACAGGTAGTTCCTGTTTATTGCGTTTATAATTAAACATAAGATGTCATGTAGATTTGGAGGAAACAATTTGATGTTATGAAAGCTATCAGAAGCGTGGAATGAAGTTATTCAGTCATGCGTAAAGGGTGTTTGGAAAAAGTTGTTCATATACATTTTTGAAGATCACATCAATTATAAAAATTATATTTAAAATATCGTTGAAGTGTTTTGGCCATTTCCGGATGCATTGGTGATGTTGATGAGGACGATGTTCAAACTTTGACAAATTTAGACCGTGAACTATTGATCGCGATTTTCCGATTTCGGAGATTCTTCTTTCTTGAATTATTGTTTTCGTGGGAGTAAACGTGTTTGACGAAATAAGATAAAGAGTATAAGAATAATGTTCTATAATAGCAATCTCCCACATTTAATTCAAAGTATAAACTTCATCGTCAGAGAAACTTTTGGTGCTTGAACTTTTTTTCGATGACAATCTTCAATAGTTTATCCAAAATGCGAATAATTTTCAACTTCTTTGACATCAATATCAGTGGTAGGATGATTACTCATTTCACAGTAAGGAAAATTGTAATAAAATAAATAAAAGCGCGTAAATTGAGTGCCATGTAAATATAGTGATGACTGTATGAGTATTTTTCCTACTCGCTCTTTAGAATTTGGTTTAGTATCTATGTTCCTAATGGAATTATTCGAACGTCGAAGGAGAAAGTCTGTCCTGGTTTTGTTCGGGATGCGTCTCGTAGAAGTCTAAAAAGCATTCGGTGTTGTCTTTTTTGTGCATGTCCTGTGTCACTCGTCCACATTGATATTCGTTTTGATTGCGGCAGTGGGATAAGAGAACGTTCCCGGAGACACCCCTTTAAAAGCCGCGGCACATGTTGTTGACTGACAGCTTCCTGTCTTCCCGGAAACCTGCCGAAGAAATATGAAATTGAAAATGTTGAATATTGTAACTCGGCCCCATTGTGAGCAGCACTCGTCAGTCACGACTCGCTTGTCATAACAAATTGACGATCGGCCCGAACTCTTTTGATGACACTTCTTCGCGCAACAAATTAATTTCACGTTAATTTTTTACGGGATTCACATTACGCCCACGTCTCCAGTGTCATCGCCGATCTTATCAGCTGCGCTTGATAAAAATCCACTAATGTGTCGTTATTTATTCATCCCGCGAGAACAGCTGTAATCCATAAAAAACATGCCACATCGACTTGACATATCATTTTTTCCACTTTGGCGCATTGAACTTATCATAAAAATATTTCTGGCATGACTTATCTATGAGCACTCAATTTTAACACCGGGTCAACTGACATTTCTCGTATACCTATCTCTGCGGGCACCCGTCAGATTGACGGCTGAACGAAAAGCCGCATTATCTTTCGAAAAATATAAACAAGCAAATCATTTTTTATATCTTTGATGTCTATTTAATTGTCGTACAATAGTCAGCTTATATTATACAATTTACAATATTTGGTTCGTTGTCATTGTTTTTGTCGGAAAATTAATAAGATCAACGATATATTTGATCCATTGTATTATTTTTATAGTAACCATCCAAGCAAATCTATCAAATCAGTCGATACATGTTACTTTTATAGTATGTTTAACTTCAAATTAAATCTTATTGTAAATTATTATGATTTGTCATTGTGCTCCTATATTTTTTGCTTATATTTACACATTATAAAAATGTCCGGATTCAGAGCGATCTCAGGAACATAAAGTAATTTTATCCCTATTTTCTTTAGCTGGTTTTGAGAGAGATCCCTTGTTTGCCCGGATGGTTTCAACCAAAGTTGTTTTTGGTGCAAGTATTTTTTTGGCCAATCTGCTGTTATATTCCAGTTCTAGTGTAAATATACTTCAGTTAATTTCAGTAATTGATGGTCTACTTTCATCTTTACCCAAATTAGAGAAACCACAACTATCAACAACCAAAATTGATTTTAAATTTGTTTCATATTTTTAGTACTAACAGATTGTATGAATTCGTAGGTTTCAAATGGTAATTATATCTCTTTTGAATTACTAAACTTTCCTTGGCATTTAGAATTAAAATGAAAGAATGAATTGCAAGAATGCGATTATCTTATAATTCAAATGAGTTCACTTGAGTTCACAATATGAATTTAACTCAATTCGGGCCGTCCTCTTCAGATTTTCAAACGATTTTCTTGGAATATTTCATTAGTTTCATTGAGACTTTCAGAGTCGTAACGAGGGTATGAAGCACCTATGGCAAGTATCTAAATTGCGCTCCCCTCTGGAACTTAAAAGTTAAATAATACTATTATAAATGCAATATATTAAATATTATTATAATGTATATTTTAAAAAATGTACGAAAATAATCCCAAAAGTACCCGACGTAGATGACGGTTATTTAAAAAAATACTAAATAAAAAACACCCGCGCGTTATCATGATATGTATTTGGTACACCATATGAAATTTTGAAACATTCTGAACCCCGTATCTATTATATTTCATATCAATATTCTTATTATTAGAGTCGAATTGTAGTAAATATATCATGACAAAGGAAATGTTAGAATAGGCCGTACGAGCTGTCAAGACGAACAGCGCAGTGGTCAACCAAATGAGGTAACCACCCCGGAAATGGTGACGAAAATTCACAAAATGGTATTTGATGACCGTCGACTGTAAGTGCGCGAACTAGCAGACTCCAAAAAATGCTAATGTAAATTTATACATGAGAAAGTTGTGTGCAATATCGGTACCGCATTTGCTCACAATGGAACAAAAACAGCGTCGTGGTGATGTTTAAATTAAGTCTTTGGCGATGTTTCAAAGCAATAAAATCAAATTTTTACATCAATTCAGAATGAAACATGGATCCATCACTTCATATCTGAGACAAAAGAACATGGAGATCCTCTGCTAACCCGAAGTGTTTATTGGTTCCACTATTCGGGACTAAAACTAAAAAACCTAGCTAAGATAGCAGCATAAATTAGTATGATAGATAAATATATAGTTTTTATAGGTTTGGGAAATCTAGACTCGTTTGCGACCTCATTTGTCGCAAGTCACCTATGTAATCTAGCCTCTGAGGGGGCTTTCATGATCTTGCAAATCATAGAAGGCCCCGGATACGCATGTATCCCCGAAAATATCGCAAAAAGCCCTAAAATAGGACGGTTTGACCACAATATATGTGTGTCTAACTGGTCCGCTTTTTAGACCACTGACATGACGAAAGAACTTCTCGCGAGTTTAATTTCCAACCTATTTATAATTTATAACCAATTGTTTATGGCTTATAAGCCACGTAAAAGTAACAAAAACAAGGACAAAATTATCAGTAGCTTAACAGCCACAGGATATTATAATAATCGGATCGATTATTTGCCGATGTGGGATTTAAAAGAACAAATCTATTTTCAAACTATCTCCATGAAACTATATATTGAACGATTCAATTTTGTTATAAATTCGGATTACTTTGTCTTGTGAGTGTGAAATAATGAATTTTATTAGCAAAACAGCATATCTCAATTAAGACCCGTATCGATAATTATAGATATGTAGGTTTGTAATGTCTCAGTTTATATCCTCAATACCGTTGCTTTATTAGAAAGGACTGTAAATATATTATGTTAATTTATATATCGATGGTCTAGAATTTATCTTAGTACTGGAATCTGAGAATACCGGAAAATCCTTTCGAATATGTAATCTGTTAATATGATAAAACATATTAGAACTATTTATGATTGTTTTTTGTTCATAAATTTTTCACCCATTCATTGAGTGTTAGGTATCCCGTATTCTTCCCGTAGATTTAATTAAATTCGTGCAAATTCATTTTTTACAATAATTTTAACTAATATTTACATTGATTGGTATTTATATATTGCAAACAAAGAAGCATATGTCTATAATCAATATCACAAAATATCATCAAAAAATCAATTTTAACAAAAGAGTTATAGTATCGAAGTACTATCCTGATTCTATTTTGTTTAACATTTTGTATTCACATTTATGGCATAATTTGAGTACTAACGTATTATTTGATATAATGGCTTTATGAAATGTTGCTGTTCAGGATTTTACAAAAATATTTTTTTATTATTGAAATTTTTAGTATGGAATTCGAGTAGAATTCTGTTCTGTCGCACTTTAAAACCATTGCTAAATAATTTCCTATATAACACTAAATACTCTGAATGGATACATTGTAAGGCCACAAAATTGATATTTACACTCAGTATGAATTAAAAAAAGGATTTTTTCTAAAGGGTTTGAAATGTGTGAGCAGTGAGCAAGAACGTGTGGAAAGAAGATCACGTTACTGTCGGTTTTGTGGGAGGAAATTAGCTCGCAGTGAAGACCGCAAACGCTCTGTTGCTCCTTCTAATCACACCCGACCTCTTCTGCGTCTAACCAACTTAAAACGACAATTTCTATGAATCAAAGAAATAAGCATTCGATACCCCTGGAAGCCTGCCATCGATCGAACCATCGTCTCATGTCAAACGATCGATTTCGCATTTTGACGAAGGCATTCCTTAATTGACTCTTTCGAAATCCTATGAAAGTCATTTTAAAAGATTAGACGACGAAATTTTAAATATTTGCACGTTTGATGGAAAAATTGCAAGGTTTGCAACGCTCAACGTGGGAACTATGATTGAACGCGAATCCCACATTTCGAATTTGATGATTCGACAGGACGGCCATCAGACAATTAACATTGATGCTTGCTGATTCTAGCGGATGATGTAATATTTGTTTATATTCTTTGATTAATGCCAATCATCACATTATTCGGATACAAGTGATCATTTAAAATATCCATATGAAACAATGCACGGATGCTAGTGTATATAAAAGAAATGGCTCGTTTGTGAAATAAAACAATTTTTTGAAAAAGTTAGAAAAACCATTTTCATGTTATATTTTCTACATCGCGCATTCAATTATTTTTAGCACTTATTAAACGTCATTATTTATTTGGAGTATCTTCAAGGCATTATATTTAATAACAATTATTCCTGCAAAACTTCATGCAAAAAGTTTTAAGCATTCCCAAATTACGATTGTACAAATTGTAAACGTATCTATTTCTTTGGATTAAATTTGAATCAATAAAAAGCGATTGAAAATGGCTAATATTTAAGATTGGTAGATTCATGTAACGAAGATAAATCAAGTAAAATGTCATCTTTTAAGATCATGGCATTAATTGAATACTTGTTACTGACTGTCAGATTATTATCATACTGTAAAATAATTTTCCTTGGCTAAAAAATATCCACAATTGTAATACGGAAGGTTTGAATGTATTCTGTATTAATGATAAAAGTTGAAGGAGATTTTCAATAAATAGTTATTTTTGGAGAACCATTGAATTCCAATGGTTGATTCATTATTTGTTAGATTAGATTTAATATATGCAATCCATAAAATGGCTATTTTATTTTAGATGGATGTCATCATAATGCAGCCATATGAACTTCATCGCAGGATTAGATCATCCATGATGAGGTCAAATTTATATCTTCTGTATATATATAGCTAAATATAATTAAATGTAAATTAATATATCGGTAAAATCTTGTTTTTAGATGAGCATTTAACATGGGAGGGTTTCCATATAATTTCAAACACACAACCATGTGTATTTTATTAAATTATATTTTTACATTTCAGTTATAAATTGTCATCATTTTCAATATCGATAAACCCTTCATTTTAGCTTTTGCGCTTCCTTGTTATGAATTTTACAAGTATTTTATGGCTTCAATTATTAATATTTTGAGATTTTCATGCAATTTTTCAATATTTTCAAATTAAATATCCATTTTGCATCTTTAAATTATGCTAAAAATATTTATGGAAGAAGTTATTTTGATTAACGCAATTATAATTGTTGACAATAACCCTTAACTGGTATCGCTATTTTTAGCCACACTACAAACTTGGTTGGTGTTACTAGACCCACGCCGGAAAATAAGTCGTTACAAGCATATATTTGTATTATTTACATAAATATGGATGGGATGTAATAAAATAAGCATTTCTTACATCGTGGTTTACTTTTAAGCTCTTTAAAAATTAACAAGTCATATATAAATTAGCAACTAACCTGGATTTTTGACAATTTTTGGTTAGTGAAAAAAAGAACACAATAATACTTTTCTTATCCTCTAAATAACTAATTATATCACATGTTTAAGTATTTGCGACGGAACGTGTCTTACAAATAAAATTGGAAATTTATTAATTTTTAGAGACTTTTTAGTCAACAACGACATAACAACAACGGCGAAATACGATGCAGCTGGTTCTTCATGCTGTAACTGATTTTCCGGTTGTCGATGTATTTCCTCCAAAACGTTTTCAATTTTTCTCATCTAGATCGATGGAAAAATTGCATTTTCTTTTCTATGATGAGTTCTAGGAATTAGTAATTTAGAATACATTCAGAGAATTAGAATATTTTCCTGGTTTTCTCGGAAATGAACAGTTTAGATTTCTTGGAATTGGAACATTTCGCTGATTTTCTAAGACTCACTCAAAAATAAAATTGTAAAACAAGACTAAATCTCGTTGCCTTCGACTACGTAGCTTTTAAATCAATCAAGCCAGGGATAAATTTGGTCAGCTTTCGAGTGTTCCCCGGCAAGTCGCTTATGCGAATAGACACCCAGATATTTCTTGCGATAAAGAGATGAAATGATGTATGTCATCTCGGGTGTCTTGTAATCGAATCATCAATTCTTGTCGACACCGCATCTTCAGGTCATCCATACACATTTTTACAAGATAAGCATCGCTCACCGGTGGCCTCCGAAGCTCGGCTTCCGGTTTGAGGTTTCCATCTAGAAAAAAGACGAACAGAAAAATTGTGTGAGCCGTGTGTAGTTTTGAGTCTATTATACGTAATGTAATACTATACTTGGTCCGTTCTGCCAGTTTTCTCTGTTTTCTCAACTAGATACTGTAGTCTCCGCTGCGGTCTAGGACTGCTCTTGTAATCGGTCTGATTACCGCGACTGCTAACCGACCCGACACTTCTCAAATTGTTGTTTTTCTGTGGCCAGAGCCAATTTTCTCTATTCTAAATATCAACAGCTTTACTGCACTCTTACGAATGTTCAAATTTTAAATTCTGAAGATTTTAAACCAAATGGCGTTTTCATATGAAACGTCCGATTTTGTAATAACATTATAAAAAATGATCATTTTTAAATAAAAATCTAAATTTACATAATTGTACATCGTCAATATTCAGGGTAAATAGATATTTTATTTAAAAAACGCATTTTTTTTTGTAATGATCCAAGCCTTTTTTTCTTCTACAATCTTGCATCAAAGGCGCAATTTTACATGTATTCAATTCAAATACTCTACAGTAGAACTGCTTTAATACTGCAGTAAATATGTCGCCTGGAGTTTTCTTTATTCCATTTGCCTATCTGTTCATTATCATATTTATCCGCAATCATTTTAAAATATCAATTTTGCATAGCTATTATAATATGCTTCAAAAGAAGTTCCATTTAATGTTTACTTAGCAAAGAAGAAGTTATCTACATTTGTCACATGTTGAGACTTTTAATATAGTCCATTGATTCAAGATTATCAATTTTGGTGGCTATGGGTACATCCCATACATTTTTTTTAGAGAAATCAATGGATTTTCCTTATTAATGTTGTCGATCACATTTATAACTATTTTTTTACGTCTAATTCAGTGGTTGTAGGTGTTTAGTTAAAGTATATTTAAATTAAGATAAATCGATGTTATTTGTAAATACAAAAAACATATCTTGATCGTAAACAAACTAAGATATTTTTGATATTGTCAAGTCCATATAAAGTGACCAATACACAACTGTCATCAAAAACGCGATGAATTAGTATTGTTTATTCAAAAACAGACTCGTGAAATGAATTGTTTTTTTAATACATTTACATGAGAAATTTATATGGAAAATGTATGGCTTATTGCTCAACCGAATGAAAGTGAGAGAATATATGTCCCAAATTTAGCACCAGATTAAAATTGATAAAATATACGCGAACGTCAATAAAATGATTTTTGTAACATAATCCAACCATCGGGTACTGCACTAAATGACGCACACGATTTTCCACGGAGCTTTCTGCATGTTTTCGAGTCCGTATGTGTCGAATCGAAGACAATCACCGACACTGAAATATATTGATAAAAAAGAAGTTTTCACATAATTTACGAAAAAATGACGATCCCCACGTTCGAAGATGTCCAGTTAAAATCGTGTATTTCCCATCAAATATCCGAGCCAGCGATTGATTAAAACCCGTTTTCCGATGAATATTATTTATAACAGTGATAATGATCTTTTTTTTTTAATTACACCGCGCCTAAAAATTATATTGGAGAACCGCTGATAAGATCTGACCTTCTGTATTGGACATCGTCACACGCGTATCGTTGACAGAAGTGGACAATGATTTTTAAATCCATTAAATAAATATTGTACACGTCGGGTACTACGCTAAGGTTTTTATTTCTATAATATTAAATATTAAATTGCATCTATTCCAATGTTGTTTCACCTATTGAACCAAATTTGGAATTGAACTATGATCGATGGTTTCGTCCACGTTTTCAAATTAGCTTTTTTGATAAATGAAAGCGAAACGTCCGAGCAGAAAAATTGACATTTCGGCGAGTGATAAAATGGAATAATGATACAGCGTGCCATAATCGAGGGGCGTTGCACGCGAACTTCATTGTGTTTAAAGCATATTTTATCGCGGTGATATAATTGATTGAGTTGAACATCCCTCCCGGTCCTCGGGGAATATATTAAGCCAATAAAGGTCCTCTCCGAGGAAGGATCGTGTTTTATTATGCAACATTCATAATGACGACATAAATTTGGGCTCTATGATTCCCGTCCTCGGTGCGGAAACCTTTTTATGATATCATCAGCAGCATCTGTCTCGGTGGATTGTGTCCTCGGGGTACCCTCGAGGGCAATGCTGGATGCTCTGGTCTCGGGGAATATCTAATCATCCTGTTGCTAAGCCTCAAATTGAGGGGAAACTAACGCGATTTCACAACTTTTCATCCGTTCAATGTGATTGACTATTTTTTTGCATCAGGACGATTCTATAGCTCTACATGAACTTGGTGTCATAAGGAATTGCTACAATTTATTAATCAGACTGGATATATATTATTATTTTAACAAAGGCGAGGACCATAATGAAGTCAAAATAAGCTTCTTGTAAAAATGTAGATTAATATTTAGGATTTAATTAATCATCTTTGTTATCAATTGTTCTGAAATATTAACATTTCTATATTTTCTATTGACTTGAAATTGAACATTTATTATGGAAATTTTAACAATTTTGTACTAAGATATGTATATAAAATAATTAAAGTAATCGATAAATCTGTTCCACTATTTGGATTTGTAATGAGCGTGGCAAATATTTTTAAATCGATTCACGTTCAGTTAATAGTCCTTTAATTTCATTTAGAACTAAATTACGTAATCTTTCATGTCTTATTGTACTAACATTAATGATATTTGAGCTTAGAATTTCTCTCATTTCAGTATCATTACCATAACGACTTTATTTTACAGCACACGTTTAATTTTACAAATTGCTGTTGCGATTATCTTTATGCAATTCAGAATGCTGAACTTTACGCAAATCACTGGAACTGTAAATAAGTTTTCTTCCATGCCGTTCATCAGAGCCGCAACGAGGGTTTGGTTCTTTGTTGTTGTTATAGTTGTTTAGTATAGTTTTAGTATTTATTTGCAGACTGTTCAACTTTGATATTAATTATTTCTTAGTCTAATTAATATCAAAGCCGAGCTAGATTCTACTCTGGGGGAGTCTGCGCCTTCGTTCACAACGGTGAGATATTGGTTGGCAGAGTTTAAACAAGGCCGAACGAGCTGCCAAGACGAACAGCGCAGTGGTCGACCAAATGAGAAGAAAATCCAGGGAATTATATTGAATAATCGTCGGCTATAAGTGTGTGAGCTAGCAGACATGGTAGGCCTTTAAAAAATGCTGGAAATCGCATATTGACTGAAAATTTGGACATGAGAAATATGAAGACATTTGTTACTGACCCGACTATTCGGAAGCATGCCAACCCGCTCAATAAAAGTTCACAGGAAAGAGCAAAACCAGAATTCAATATCCATATTCGCAAGGACACGCTTATTCTCAAAATCAAGAGGTCACTTGCGCTCTGAGCGCGGGGTAGAAACTATCCAGATTTTATAATTTAAAACTAAAAGGCTTCCGTAATCGTACAGATTATGAAGGCCTCAGTTTTGCATTTATTCCTGAAAATGTGTTAAAAGAGGATAAAGTGGTCACCAAGTCTGTAAATCCAACCGGTCCGCTTTTCGGACCACTGATATCATAAATGGACGCCTTGCGATCGGACGTCATAGCTGAACATGTCTACAGAACGATTACGAACTCTCATAACGAAATGAAGTTGTCCGAAGAAGATCGGATGGGTTGTTTAAATTTTACAATCGATCAAAAATATTGTTGTCTTTGTTCTATTGGGGCTAAAATAAAGAAAGAGGGATTAAACAATTTAGTATATATTATAAAAACTGATATAGTCAATCAGTGTTGATTCATGTAAAGTAGAATGGTCAAGTAAAATAAAAACCATGTGCAAATCCCGAATGGGTCGGTATTTTGCTATTTGCGCCCCAAGCCCAGATGCACCCGTGACGGGCCCCTAATTTATCACCCCCTTATTACGGCACTGCCGTTAATATTCTTTTTAATTAATATTTTATATAATTTGTATTGAAATAATGACGAATAAAGGACGATCGATAGAAAAGGGGGTTTTCCTAATTTTATATTCGGATAGCCTGATTTTCTTCAAATTTAATCAAAGTATTTTACGATGTGATTTGTTCACTTATTGTAAATAACATTTGGTGTCTTAAATGTAAGCATATCTCATTAAATAGTGCCATTTTCTTAAGTAATTTTTACAACAATGATCTTTGATCTGATCTCCATTTCTTAATTATATTTGTTCTTCACATAATTTGACAAGAAATTCCACGTTTGCTTCAGTAATATTTCAAATTTCAATAGATTTCGACTGCTCATCATATTTGATATCAGACGGTTTGGAATAATTTTCTCTGGGGAGTCCATGCTTTTCTATGATATTTTATGAACATCTTCTGGTTTAATCATTCTTATCAATTTTAGATCTGAGAGGTTGCTTATATTACTATAATTAGTGTGTATATTATCATAATATGTCGTACAATTAATCTATTCATCTGTTAAAATTACTATCGATAATTATAATAAAATATTCATTTCAAAGGACAAATTATGAGCTGAACGACTTGATCTTTTAGGTTGTATTTAAATTTAATTACAACATACATAATTTGATTAAAATGAGTGATTTTGTATCTACAACAGAGTAAAGTTGATAACACTCGATCTGGAAAAGATGCTGTAAAATATATCTAAGCATCGCATTTTTGAGATATTTGATGATGACGCGTGTTGTTTGTACGAGGATAATTCCTAGAATTCTTGATATGCCGGAGAGGGTCCTTATTAGACCTCCATGATGTTCATTGTTTATGAATAAAATCGGTGATGAATAGGCTTTAGAACAAAGGTCTCCATGATGGTAATGGTTTTACGTAAACATTCCATTATGCTACAAAGTCTGCACGTGCAGACCACCCATTTGCTACAAATTCTAAATGTTTTTAGACAATGGACAAATTTTTAATCTGATCTACGATGAGCAAATGGGATTATGCAATAGTGTAATGTAATTTTTGCTATAAATGCAGTTTAAAAATGTGCATAAATGCATACAATATAATCTTACAATGTGTTATCACAATGGATAAGTGTTCGACCAGACGTTGCTGTTATTTGTGAGTCCATAACATTTTGTTAAAATATATTTTAAGCCATGAGCAAACATTTTTTTCCGATAAGATTATCCTCGTTTATCATCATCCCTGGAGAGGAGGCGTATCTGATAACGCTCAATTCAACTCATTAATTGTGATGTATAAATATCGTCATCAACTCGATGGAGTCAGAATAAAGTCCCATTTAATACATTTCCGTTAATTCGTACGCTGCGACACTAGATCTGCCCAATGCATTATCTTAAATTGCATTGTCATTAATTAGATTGCATTTTGTATAATAAAATATGTACGATAATCCTGCAAAATAATTATATTAAATGAAACAACATACGATTGATCGTACACACATATTAGTCTGCATATTTATTACGTTGGCTTAGTTCGTTCATTTGGGTTTTGTATGCAGTTGACGATGCATTGCGTAGGGATATTCATATAATGGTTCGTGATCATAAGCCCTAATACTTTTTGAAAAAATTAAATTCGATCATCAAAATATCAGTCGAATAAAATATAAATAGAACATCATGTCCGATGAAAATATTTTTTTTACTAAATTTATGCTCAGATGGACCATTAGACATGAAATATATCGTATTGGGGCTTAAAAACAGAAAATAAAATTCTGTATACAAAATATCATAATAAATTTAAAATCCATTTATTTCATACAAATTCAACCGATCTCGGATATAACGAGCACCAACAATTATTTAATAACATTAAAATACGTTCAATTTCGATAACAAATTTAATGCGCTGTTGTAAAAATTTAATATTTATGAGAAAATTATATACTTCAACTATTATTTGTGGAATCATCAATTATTGATTTAATTGAATGACAAATTCCTTAAACATTTTTTTAAATTTTGACGCCCAACTCTTGCTATTTAATAGGAATAAATATTTAACCCTATGAGTAGTGAGCTAATTTAAAATGTTCATAATCTTAGATGACAAATTTGCTTGTCCGCCAATTATTTGTGAAAACCGCAGCCGCGCGTATGAAGCTTATATTTAACACTCTCGTCACCCAACGTGAATCGGTGTCGCTCACGGGGCTTTTATCTCAGATCGATAATACAGACAAGGGTAGAAATACACGTTCGCTTTTCGGAAACTTAGTTCGTTTAAGATTTCACTGCACTTATCCCAGAACCTTCATTCGGTTGAAAAGCTTATTTTTTTCTGCAAACATATCAGTATTTTTTTATACTCAAATCAGAAAATCCCGGAGCTTCTAGTAAGAGAATTGTTGCGGTCGGAAAATGCGTTCCACGATTTAGGAATTCATAAAAATCTGCACAGCAAATCTATTAGAAGGAATTGTACTCTTTGTTACAAAATAATGAGACAAATTCTCGATCGCCAGGAAGCGAAATAAAAATGTAAAAATGGTTTCGACATATAGTACTAATTGTTCAAAATCACCTCATATTGTTTTTGAATTTGTTTAATGAATACCATGCTACATAATATAATGTTGTATTTCATTTTTAACATAATTTTGTCTTTATATGTTATATATTTTTTTATATTCTGTTTATTTTATATTTGCATGTGCTAATTCCATTAAATGGAAATGAAATAAGTTGTTAAATCGTATTTAAACGGAAGAAGAAAACGTCCACCAAAATGAAGCGATGGGGCCTCCGCGGGGGAACGCCCGTCGCGCATATCTGGTGGACGCAGCGACGAACGTGCTAAATACGTAAACTCTACCGATAACACACAATATTCGGTCATTTTTTCGAGTAAACATAAAAAATACACTTGATATCGATTAATAATATCATTCACACTTCATTATTAGTCGATAAATTTAGATTAACGATGTATATAATCGTATGATGTACGCAAACCACTATCTCTGAATCTGAATCCCTGAAATTCGCTCGCAAATATGCGATCATTCTACCATACAGGTTGACATTTTATGTTAAATTATATTTTTGATCTTAGGCATTTTATATGGACTATTTGGTGCTCAATAATATTTTTGTTGTGTAATATTTGTTCAAAATAGATATAAAATCAATATTTAAGATAGTACATTTTTTTACGTTATACTACTGTATTATTTTTAGTTTTTAATCCAAAGACAAGATCAAATAGCGATTTTTGACTTTATAATCTAAGCAGATTTTTGCCTTTTAATGGCCACTCATTGCTTCAAATTATTAATAGACTTTCATACAAACAATGTTTAATGCGGCTCTATGTTTCACTTTTGAATCGTTAATTTAAACAGTATTGAAGAAGAAAATGAGATTTAGAAGGAAGAATTAAAATATCATCTGTTCAGGGTGTTAAATATTTTTCAAAAATGTTTCTTATAAAGACTTCTTTGGCCTATTTGATCATTACGACTAATTCTATCAAGTAAATATGTATAAAAATATTACTAATTTCTATCGAATCAATTTATTATGCGTCGTTTGTAAAATTTTTGCAGTCGAAAATATGTATATCTCAAAATATATTCGTTACATTTATGTTGAAAGATATATCCAAAGCTAATTAAAATTGAATCAAATCGTGGATATAAAGTGTTAATAGTATGCAGTATCCCGAGTTGAGCTCCCCTTCGATCATTATTCCGAGTAATACGATTCACGTTATCTGATTATATTAACACTTGGTGCAAAAGATTACATCAGCAGGTTCACAGTACTTATGCTAAGCCGATTATACCCTCATTTTAATATATTATTCAGATTATATCTTCCAGTTAATTATTGAATGCTTCTTCGCAACGATTAAAAATGGTGCACCAATAAAACTTACATAAGCCATAAGCCCCGCAAGGTGTTACGTGCGAAAGGGCTATGTTTTACAGGTTTTCTTCTCGAATTGTACAGAGACAAGGGCGGATCATTTTTCTGACAGTGTCTTATTTAAATTTGTTAATCTGTTAATGAGGGTGGATTGTTTATGATCTTGAGAGGTTTTCTCTCAACCTGTCTCGTCGACTGAAAGAAAGGCCTCTCCTGACTATAAACAGTGAAACGTATTAAGTTTCAAACTGAAGGCGCGTCTATTTATTTTCAAGACCTCATGTGAACCTGTTTTCGATCGAAAAATATCCTTTTATGTGTGAGCTTTCATACGTGGCGCTCAAATCTCCCATATGCTCTCACATCCGACTCTTTTTTGCATATGTTTGTTCAAGATTCGAGTCCATTTTCTCGGATGGTATAGATTTTGTGAAAGCCCGAAAATAGGTGTCGGTGTGTGTAGGTGTGCTTACCAACCGCCATGATTGATCGCCACTTCCTCTTCCTGTCGCCATGGTGACCCCCCAACCCCCCAACCCACCAGCGCAGGAAGCTCGATTACTCATGCTTATTTATTCTTACTACCTTGTTGATTTTAAGTCAATATTTGCTTTCAAACAAACGTACCGAGAAATCCCATTACGTTTCAATTATGTCCCATCAGGCGCCGGAGCCCCGACGTCAGTTAATGTCATCAACCCTGGCCAGAAAATCTGCTACTGCTGCTCGAGATTCAATTAAACATCATCATACCAATTATGCACTCTTTGTTTGAAACATGCTTAACAATATGGCGTCTCTGACCTTAATTCCATTTTTAATACTTCCACTTCGCTTACCGTCGATGAGCTTTAAATAAGTCTTACATTTGTATTTATTTTTGCATTCGTTGCTTTAATACTTTTTGAAACACCTACCGACAATAAGTTTGGAAACACCGACCTATTGTCGAGTTTCTAATATCTTCTAATATAAGATTTCATAATTGAAATTGAAGGAATTTCCATTTTTTTTCTGGATCATAAGATGAAAAAAAATTGTTGTTACCCTTAGATATGGCGACGATATTAATTTTTTGACGATTAATTTAAGATTTTGAGGTCACAAATTGCGCATATCTTGCATAAAAATTTATATTTGTTATTCTAAATAAATTTTTAAATGTTAATATTTTATTTAAACTTAGTTTCGTTTCGGTTTAAAAAAAAATAGTTTCGGCAATTTTATTTTCAAACGATTTTTTCACAAAGCAATTATTAAAAATATCTGTATAAAGGTTTTATATTTAAGGGATGATATTATAGCTTAAAATGTGTATTTTTATTGCAAGAAAGAATGGTCAAAAATCGTGTCATTTTGTTTAAAAGCTCCTAAAACATATAATTTTTTAATCAAAATCTGCCTCAAATTTTTAAAATATACGTTGTTGATAAAATTAAAATATTGTATTAATTTTAAATAAAAATTGTGACTTTCACAATTCCCACCAGCATCAAATTCTGATGGTGATCTTCCATTGGTGTCAGTTTATAACTCGGATATTTCCAACGGAAATGACTTAGATAAAATTTAATTGTACTTCAAAATATTAATTAAACATTCTCCAAGCTTAAATAAATTTTAATAATTTTTTCTCCGTAAAAAAAACGAAAAATACTAAAAAATCTGTCTCTTAAAACGGTTTCCCCCTTTAATTTTGTATCAGATAAACCATTTAACTTTACAAATGTAAGCAATGAACCCTTGCTAAGCATCCAGACTTAAATAGCTCAGGAATTTGTAATTATTAGATCCTTGCATCCCAAAAAATATCATTTTATCTATTCTATGCATACTCGTTAATAAGATAAATATGTTAAATCTGCTGATTTCAAAATACTGAATTAAGATATTTGAGATAAGATGAAGGCTAGAGAAGCTATATTTATACGTCGTATTTTGTCATGTAGTATAATCGGACAATAGAAGAAGTCCTATATATTGTCAGGAGTGTTATTATTATGTCTAATTTTGACATCAATGATACATAAAATCGGGATGTAGCAGGGGAAAAAATACAAGATTGATGAAAACGGGTCAAGTTGCTGATGTGCCTCTTTATAGGTGACAACATTTTTTTGGCATCCCATTGTCATCGGTTCTTTGTTCACTTCCCTAGAAAAAAATAATGGATATAGTGTGGATCCCCGCCTCTTCCTTTTTTGCTATAAGATCGTCGCAAAATCGGTATAATGTACGTCATTAACACTTTTTGGACCTAATTTGATAAACGCTGATTCCCCGATTGCAAAGTACGTAGAAAAACCATTTAATACTGCCGTTTGACATACGATACAGATCAATGAACTCAATTTTAGTTATACAAATAATTTCTATGTTAAAATCAATTATTATGCTTATACAATGAAAAAGCATGTGTTTTTATATGGATATGTGTTTTTGTTGGCATATGCGTAAAACAATACGTTTCCATCAACCCGATAAATTCACAGTGGGGTACAAAAGTTACATAAACAATCTTGAAAAATCTCACAGAAATCATAATCGAATTTATGTGAATGCAATCAAAGCAGTTTAAGGGTCGAAAAATAATTTTATTCGCTTGTTAAATTGCAATAAATGCGAATAAAAATTTTATGATGGTGAAATTTGTATTGCCATTGTCCAATTGTTGCAAAAAAAAAAACGGTCGATTTTATCGTGGGGTTGTAGATATTTTTTTATGGAATTGCGTAAAACATGATATGAGAACTTTTAACAATGAAGGGGTTAAGTGTGACAATAAATGGGTTGCATAAAATGATATCGATATGGTTGGGTTTTTTTCGCCTTTTTAAGCACAAAAGTATGGTTTGTAGCAAAACCTTTTTTTAAATACTTCAGAATACGTATTATAAAGAGGAATTTTAGAATGAAGTAAATATCACAATTGAATGTAATATATTTTTCCATGGCCAATTTAGTAAACGGTCGTCGAAATTATGGCAAAATGAAATAAAGGCAATTATTTAAAATGGTTATTGTAATTTCATTTTCTAATCTAAGTCAATTTAAGCAATTTTAAATATTTAAAATTTCATCAATGTCTGTCTAGAAATGCAAACGAAGATTTGAGAGACTTTTAATTATTAATTTAGCTCAAATTATGACCCGTTTAGATTCTTATCATCTCATGGCTAATCACAACTCAAAAATTATATCCCTTTTAATCAACCTTATTGAAAAGTTGGTGAAATATGATTACAACCTATTTCAGTAAAGAATATTTAGAACGACGTTAAGTGTTTTCTTTTGAAATCGTAAGAGCTTTTATTTTTTGGATTATTTAGAGTTTCTGTTGAAGCTCATTTTTATTATCAATAATAGCTGTTATAAGATCAGCAAAATAATAAAATTTATAAGCTTGAATATCCATTTAAGATTAACACTTAATCTGGTGGATTTGAATGAGTCTGTTTTTATAGCTGAGATATATTTTTAGACTACAAATGCATTAAATTGCGATTTTTTCGATCAATGTATCATATCTTGAGAAATGTATCTTTACCTCAAAGCACATTTATAAATGATTTTTCGCCGTTGCATAGACGAAGGGTTAATAGTACAATGAGCCAGTAAATTTAAGGGTTGAAGTTGACCGAATTAGTCCGAGGGTACCTCCTGCCCAGTGTGTGAAATCAATCCGCTACCGCAAAAGTACAATAGTGCGATTTTGGGCGCGGAAGGGTTGATTTTTGCCCTTCTTTGTAATCGATCAATGGACATCGTTTCTGCGCCGACTTTTTAATATTTTCATAGCATAGAATTTTTATAAATCGGGAAAAATCACAAAGGCTCATAATTTTTAATGCTAAACAATGGACGAAGTCTTAAACATGCGATACCACTCGGAAGTATCGGATTCGACTGCTCAATATATTCGTTATATAAATTTCACGTGGGAATAACTTGAAATGTTATTTATCAATCATGAAGGTATGAAATCCATGTGTTGATGTTTTATAATATATTCGTTAAATCTGGATTATACTTATGTGAATTGATTTAGAGCTCAAAACGGATTACGCATGAAAACTGAAAGTTGACGGACAGCTTATAAATATAGTGGCACCTGTTTGGACCCGGTCTTTCTTTTTGGAGAAGGGTTGACATCTTCATAAACAGTAACGCGAGATGTAACATCCTTGAATGTAATTATTTTCACAAGTGCACTAGTTTCGGTTGTCGCTTTTACGCACGGAAAGCGTGTGACGTCGGCGCAATCCTTTTCATAGTAGAACATCGAAAGGATGACTGATTAACACTCATGCTTATTTTAACATTAATTTATTTTGTGTTGGTCCATGTGATATTAGAAAAACGCACAAGGAGCGGATGTTCAACCAAAATGGCTTCCATCGGGTAACCAATGTCCAGGACCTAAACGAGAGTACAAGAAAGGTTGTTTGTTCTCAAGCCATAATACGAGTCAAATGCATAGGGTTGTTAACATAATTAAAAATATCACTGTGGGATTTAATGAATGAAAAAATTAAAAATATTAAAGTCGCTCCTGCAAATGACAACAAAATAACCAATAATTATAATAAAAACAGCTGCGTCCTTCTTTTAATAAATGCATTAAAAATGAATTTATTGAGAAGGTCAAATGATAAATAAGATGGCGAAAATTAGCTGATTATTGTAACAAAATTCTCGGTGAAATTGGAGCAGAAATGTGAAACCACAATTCAAGAAATTCGCCTAATGGTTATCTAGATTCCTATGAAAATCATCATCGCTTGGAAAGACCATGTTTAAAAAATGCTTATTTAAATGCTTGCATTAAGATTTTAAAAATGCTGCATGGAAGAAATGCAAATTACTAATACGGAGCCTCGCAAAATTAAAAATATTATGGATTGTGTGCAAATACATAATTTTATTCCAATGATGTTATGTCATTAATTATCGTCAATCTAATAAGAAGAAATTTAATTTGATTGATATAATCGCCAAAAAATCACAGTTTTGATAAAGTTGATTCAAAAAGATTTTATTAATGAATTATTGATTGAAGATTTGTGGACAGCTAATTTTTTGGTTGAGGATTATTATTTTTTATGCGAAGAAAACATGTTGATTGCAACAGCAAAGTAGCTGTAATATATAACATCATACACCGTTTCAGTTTTTCATATCCCAAGCGTTCCCACGGATATAAATACGACATATAAGCGATATAATTAAATATATTTTTGCCAAAAAATTAAGTTTTGTAACATTACGGAGGTATCGATATGACAAATCCACCGATCATAATAAAATGTATTTGATAATTTAAGCTGAGAAAATGACAATTAAAGAAATTTTCAATGAAAAATTGAGCCCATAAATTTAGGGTAGTTTTTATCATACAATTTTTTTCGTACAAAGCGCAACGAATCGATCAAAGATATGTTTGCTCGATTGAATTAACTAATGGATTGCCGTTATGAAAATATTTATTTAATTAAGGCAGAAGTAATTAGTTCGGTCGGAGTCAGCCCTGTAGGCAGTGTTTTTGTAAGAAGCCGCCATAAGGGCGCGGCCCTCCGTTGACGTGTGATTGGCAGGTCTAAGACGCGACCCTGGCGGAAGGAGCTGGTGGATCCTCAATCTTGAGACTGACAACAACGCACTTCTTTATTTCCAGAAGCGGCGGCCACATGCGCTCGATCGATCTACAAAAAATCATCGGGGGCTATCTATCAGCCCGGGATACATCCCTACGATCTTTTTGTGATGTTTGCTATGAATGACCTCACTCATTGATGCGCATCAACATCGGTTACGGGGTTTTTACGACGTTCAAACATTCGATCAAAATATTTAAATAAACTGGTAAAAATTCAATATTAGCATATGATTCTTGGCCGTTGCGTGCTATGTACTCCTTTTTATGTCGTATAAGTTACAAAAAAGCAGTAGGTGAGCAGCGTTCGTGTGTTGAAAGAGCACTAGAGTCAAGTATGGTTTCTGTCCGAGATAGTCGCAATATGGGGCGGCGGGTGCTTCAGTCCCTTCCTGTCCGTCAGCCGACCCTTCAGCACAAACAAACACACCGTCAATATTTACAATCCCACTTTGAGACACATTAGGGACCCTCCGAGGAGCCTCCTCACAAATTTTGGGTAGTTCGGGATGTTCACATTAATGGTATTGCCTTGTAACGGACCGCAGACGGCGCAAACGGGTACGACCCGGCCGTGGACCCTGTCGTCCGATTTCATTCAATTTTCATCGACCATCAATCAAAAGTGTCCGCCATACCTCTTAGCATTTCACATATAAATTATATAAAATATTTATAAAACCGCACAAATTCAGGCGCAAAATTTATACAAATTCGAAGGGCATATATTTCAAATAAACACTTTATTAAGCATTGTTTCTAAAACCCAAAGCAAATGTTTTATATTTCTGGTCATCGTTAAATAATACAATACCTTTATTTGAAAGTTCTCAGTCCAACTAATAGTCGAAATAAAAAAGATAAAAATGCTGGACAAGAGAAATTGAGGTGCTTGAAAGTGTTATCTTCGTTGAAAAATTCAAATATATACCAAAAGTAGTAATCTACGCTGAAAATAAGTTTAAAAAATTGACACGTCACTTTTTCTCGAGACAACTAGTTTGAAAACAAAAATGTATCCAAGAGTTTAAATAATTATATTTGCTTCCTATTTTTTTAATTAATTGACAAAAAAAATCGAATATTCGATTGGGATCCCCAACCATGCCAAATAAAGCGTCTTTCGTGTCGATTCTTTATCAGCAAGTTCGTAATTCTCCAATAACGCAACCATTAGAATTTATAAAGCATTTTCCTAATGAATTTGCTAAAATTATAATGTGCGAAAATTCCTCATCTCTTGGAAGAACAATAGCAGCTGGATAATAGCGCAAAAACTTTTAATAGACCCTCTATAATAGTGCATTTTAATAGCAAACGTGTCTATGAAAAGGGTCTCGTTGAAGTAAATTCATTTTGATGATGATTTTTTTAAATTCTTGATTGGGCATTATGTAGCTTTGAAACATTATTTAGGTTTTAAATTAATATTTATTGAAACTTTTTGAGGCAATCAATCGATTTGCGTCCTGTATTAATAAAATTTGAAAAAATATCAAAACACTTTTCTTCGGCATCAAAAGGATTTTTTGCATTTGCTATGATACGATTTTTATAAAATAGGGGACACAGAAGATGCTTTAGCAAACAAGCGACTGTTAACATTTGCTCATCACAAATACAAACATCCAAGGCGCCACGGAGACCCTAGACCTGCCCTGTGGATACCCTTCAGCGACTTCAGCAGATTCTTAAAATTCATCGCCGAAAATCAAACATTAAAGTTTTACAGCGTCCGAATAGAATATATTTATAGCCGCAGAGTTATAATTATGTTCGCAAGGTTGTTTCAGAGTGCGATTTTTGCGTCTTACAGGATTGTTAGCACGACAATGGGAAATGAACTCGGGACCTTCTGCGATGTAATCGGACACTTTTGCCATACAGCTAGAGATATGTACCACCTTTTCCTTCTTAGACATCGACTACCTGATAACGAGGGGTGTCATCGTACAGGCGCTTCCCAAATTTTTATTTATTATTTTTATCAATATATGGTCGAATGTTCGATTACGATGCATCAGATGCGGTGGTTTCCTATCAGAGTATCAATGGTAATGAGGGGCATGATCATCCGAGGATTGCACCGCAGGGTCTTGTAATTAATTTGGGCTGCTGTTGGTGCATCAACCCACACGGGTGCATCCTTCCACCCCACACAAGGATAATAGCCCCGTTTATCTGGTTATAGAATTACACCAAACGCTATAATGAAGGGGTGACCTCTCGTACAACACGCGCTCCTATTGTTGTGCCAAACAGACTAATGCCCAGGGAAATGCGCCTGCTGATTAATGCATCCAATATCATCACGCAATTTTGTATAAAACAATTCAAAATTATTGAATTTGTAAGCAAATTTTCAAAATAATTTATAATACAGTGAATCAGCTGTTAAACTAGAAGCTTTTAAAATAGGATGCAGTCTCGTATGCGATTTTTAAACATGAATGTGAGCCGGTGTGATGACCAGAAAAGTATTTAGTTGTGGTTTGAGATTGAATTTCATTCTAAAAAGTAGTAATCTTACAATGAACCCCAAAAGAAGACCCACAAACGTCATAATCGACGAACAATAAAAAGCTATTTTGGTAGCAAATTCATAAACGATTTCTTGTATATTCAGATGCAATATAAAATAGACAAGTGAGTGCAAAATTAATCAATCAATTATTGATGTTACTTAAATATTAGCACGATATTGTGAAGTATTAAATATATATAAAAATGTGTTTAATAAAAAAATTAGGAACAGCGAGTGGTCATGAAAATGCGATGATTTGCTCAGTTCATAATTTGAGAATCAGCAATCGCCAAAGCTTTCTTTTAGCTTATATTATTAGAACTATTATGAATATTAAATTGATTCACAAACATCAACAGCCACCATTCTTTGTGTGAGTCATGTTGAAATATCTTTTTTATCGTGTGATTTTTGAACAACTCCATATCAAATGTCAAAAAATAAAAAAATCACTAATGGAATACATTAATATGAGTGCACGTTTTGGTCACGTGATCGAACGTCGTTTAAATAAGAGGGATTCACCTGGAGCCACCCCTTACATGGTAAAGGGGGCCAAAAGCAATGTTCATTTTGATGTCTTCAATACCGACCGACAAATTTGAACACGGGGATGAATAGAATTTTGATTTACGCCAATGCTTCGCATTACGGACTCTCAATCAACGGATTTCCGCTATAATTGAAAAAGATCTTTAATTGAAACCATTTGCAAATATTTATGAGTGTGAGTAGTTGAATACAATATTTGATGTTATACAACCGCTAGAGACCCACGAAGGAGTTTGATTTAGGCGAAAAGGATCGAGTTCTATCCTTAATCGATGTGAAAAACAGAACAACAAAAAAATTGAGAATGAAAAAGTAAATATATTTATGGTTAGTTAAAGACAAGTTTCATGAATTTTGAACTTTGGCAAATGTGCTTTCAAAAGTACATAGAATTGCTTAGTGTGGGGTAAAACAAATATATTAAAGAGATAAGAATCTGTTAGAAAGACACGACAAACGTTCTACAGGATGATGTTGTGGATTTGTTATTTTTCCTCCTCTTATGAGCAGTTTAAGGAGGAAATTCAGCTTCTGTGATATGGAATTTTCAAATACATAGTTCATTTTTAAACAGTGTAATTCTTCACAGAGAGATATAACGGTGCGCTTGAATATTTTGATTTGCGTTATGTCGTCCCAAAGTCAATGCGAATAAGTGTTGAGTAAATGTATACAACGAAGACGTTTTATTTGAACGTTTTTAATTCGTTATTTGCGGAGCTTTCAAATTTTGCCCTTAGCATACACACCGTTAAACAAAAGATGCATTTGTGGAATCAAAGTGAAAATATCGGCTGTTTATTTAGGACGGAGGGATGGCGGTATTTGCTGTTTTCTTAAAATTTCTCAGCAGCCAGATGCGATACCCTCTCCAAGGTCGACGTTAATTAATGTCGAAAATTGAATATTTATTAAGGTGGACGAGGTGAATCGACGGAGTGGTCACGTTGGCCGGAAAACGGGGGAGCCGAGAAGCCTTAGGCGGTCAATTTTTTCGTTTATTTTTCTACCTTTGGATTAGTGTCATCGCCCCTCTTGTCTTTATCCCCCAAGTCGAAATTAAAACAAAGGGACGCGAAAAAATAACAAAAATACCGCCAAATTGTTTATGGTTTCGTGGTCGAAGAGGACGCCCTTCGGGGAAGCGAATTTGAAGACGGATCGACGATAAATTGGCTTTTATGCGCGAGACAAAACAAACGAGCTGGATGTTATTCGTTCCTGGATTATGACGAAATTATATTTTACGGCAGGATATTATGCGGTTGAATTGAAAATCCGGTTGCGTTGCGCGTAAGTATGAGTTTGTGAGTGATCGTTGATGTATATGATATGACGGGCCCCATTGTTTTGTGGGGAATGCTTGTTTTCTGTTTACCTGTCTTCCCGGACGGATGGTCACTTCTAGGTCTTCCTCAAAGGGTATATGGTCGTGTGTCGAAACGTTTCAGGAACTTCGATATTGATCCGAACGTAATGGAGAACAACGACCACTTTGAGACTTTCAAATAAATGCCTATGCTAAATAATAATTTCAAATGTAAGTCATTTAAGCAAATAATGTTACTTAATAATCAAAAATATATTGTATTTATAAACAAACATTTACATACTGGATAATGCAATCTCTTTGATTTCTTTCAATTGTAACTACATTGATTCAGAGATTATTTTTTAACGATTGCCCCAAGAAAAAAAACAGCAACAAAAATGTGTTTAATCATCTCTGCATATTAAATTGCTTTTACACTTACTTTGTGGATTACTTTGGATATGTTTTGCGGATAAAAAACATACCAAAAACGTGCAAATTGTTTGTTAACCAGGCCTTTAAAATAAAAATGGATTCCTTCATTCTATAATGTTGATTAGCATGCGCTTCAAAATTGTGTGTAATAATGACCAACTAAATGTCTTTAAATTGAAATTGCACTCTACACGAGAAGGTTTTAATGAAGAGCGATCGTATATTAATGCACAAATTTAATTGGATGCAATTTTCGAATATTTTATGATCTAAATTGTCAAAAGAGTTCATCAACGGCTTATGGCAACCATTTAATTAAGGATCCCATGACTGTGATTTTTGATGATAATGAAAGTTGTATCATCGAGGACGCTGAAATCAGTGACCTTAAAATGCTAATTGATATATTTATCTAGGGCAAATGCTCGATGTACTTTGGAATATGATTGATCAATTCAATCAAAGATTTGAACTTGATTGGCGTAATCGATGCATCGACGTATTGGAAGTTTTTTCATATTGTTAGGAAAGATTGATTAATTTCAAAAATTTTGATGATATAAGAGAATATAAATCATAAAGTCAACGATCGGTGGTAAATGATGATTTTTACAGATGAAGAAGTCCAATTCTACGGCCCTTCCCTCGATTAGACTGCTCGAAAATGTTTCGAGAAACTTTAACATGAAAAGAAGCATCGGTATGACACTCTATGACATCGAAAAGGGTTTCAATGCTGTCTGATACCGCGGTCTAGTCCACAAAATCCTACATATGCGAAAGATTATTTTCTTAAAACAAAGCAAAGTCAACTCGATTTGTATCAGCATTTCTAGGGCAGTATTTTAGGGCTGCATCTATTTGATATATTTTTAAACGATCTACCATCAAATGTCGCAATCTACGCAGATTATGCGACATATTTTACCAGTTCATAACAATATGTTAGTTATTGGAAATCTCCAACTATGGTTGAAAGTAGTCTTTGAATATTTTGATAGCTGGAAAAATACGAAGCCGATGGGGGCGCAATGCTCTTTCAGCCTCCGACAAACTATTTATCTATAGAACATTGATTCTTTACTCTAACTCTTAATATATACAGTCAACTCTTCTATAGCGTCAAGATAGGAATCACGCCATAGAAAAAAAACGCTATAGAAAGTTAGCCACCCATACAATATTTGAGGTTAGGTTTTTTTAATTGTATTTTATAATTTGAATGAAATTAGCAAATCAATTTTTTTTCCAATTTTATATTTTAAATGATCTTTACTTTTGATTATTTTTTGGGTTCATAAAACAACATGGCTGAGAAATACAAAATAAATCCATAAGTAATTTGATCATTTTTTTCATAGATTGGAAGGATATAAAAAAATCAATAAAATTTAAAAACTACTGTAGTATTGAATTAAAAATCATAGAAATCAGCGCTTGCTGTAAAAATTATTATAGAGGCCTTATTATGGTTATTAGATTTTAGATAATATTATTATTAAGATTAATAGATATGCACGTATTTCATAATAAAAAAATAGAATGGTTAAAGCCATCTGAAAAGTATATACATAATGCATTAAAAAATGTATGCATCTATTTACTTGATTTTCGTAGCTATACAAGCAGAAAAATATTTTCATACTATATTGTGATGAATAAACTGTACGCTATAGAAGGTTCTTCTATAAGAAAAGATTGCCGCAGACGCTATAGGAAAAAATCTATAGAAATAGACACTATAGAAGGATCGACTGTAGTCTTATTAATTAATTTATATACATATACTGATCTTTACATTTAATCCTAAATTGTGAATCAGA
Organism: Stenopsyche tienmushanensis; assembly: GCA_008973525.1. Classification (NCBI taxonomy): domain Eukaryota; kingdom Metazoa; phylum Arthropoda; class Insecta; order Trichoptera; family Stenopsychidae; genus Stenopsyche; species Stenopsyche tienmushanensis. Next base: position 351,732 of record WACJ01000261.1, on the reverse strand, counting down.
GATGTTTCAGGGATCAATTTTTGTATGATTGATATTATACTTGGTCGAGTAGCTCAGTTATCTTAAAATGGATTCCTTCGGGAAAACGAGAGTAATACCTTGAAATTAGTTGAATATAAATGAGGCTATTTAGGGCATGCGGTGAATGATAATGCATCGTGATTTAGTCCATCGAGTGGCAATGGCTGTCGTCATGGGCAAATGAAGCAAAAGGACGAGCGAGTTTCGTCAACCGTTAACAACCTCGGACAGCCGATAAATTAAAAAAAGGCCCAACAGACCCACGAACGACAAAGGAAGAGTTTTCGTCGAAAAACAAGAAGCGAAACAAAAGTGGTCGCGGACGCTGAACAGTTTTGACACGTCCGCCCAGGTGAAAAATTTGTTTTGTCGTACATTTTTGGACGGGTGACTTATGATGGACGCTCGCCTCTCAACATTTAATATCTATTATTGATCCGGCACATCGTCTCTCTACCTATTTCACCCAATAAAGTGGCATTCCGATCCGGCTTACAACTCGCTTATCAACCGAACCATGCTCGAGGGCAATCGCAGTTCATTCAATAAAAAGATGTTAATCAGCGCTGAATTAATTCCATCATCATCCTATCCAAATATTGCAGTCGAATATTCAACGCTTTCATTACAACCCGTATACAAAAATACTTTTATCTATTGAAATACAAATTTTAAAAATGGCAATTTTTCATTTATAATGGTATATTTAGTGTTAAACTATCTGATTTATTAAGATTGTCTTTGAATCGCTAAAATTTTGCAAATATTGGCTACGTACCTGAAGGTAGTCCCGTACAACATGATTTAGCAGCAACAACTTGGGTTCAAATCTACAGGAGGTGTGATTAACGACCACATTTTAAAAATATGTATGAGATATGAAGAACATATCACAGTATTAGACTATGGTCCCAGTTTGATTGGTTTTTTAGCGAACATCAAATGCTGCGTAAGATCTGGCCGCTAGTAATATTTTGTTTATGCATACCCCTTTCAAAAAAAAAACCGGACTACAGGGGATCGGGGCAGTACTCTATAGTCCGACAATGCCTTGCAAAACGTTTGTCGGATTACCGCGGGTCTACTGTATATCATTTCTTTCATCCTATTCAAAATGCATTAAATCTGTTTCCATGTCAAAAAGTGATACTGGCTTTACTTTTGGCCTTTATTTTTGTGTTATTTCAAATATAGCATCCAATATCCTTATTTTTTCCAATTGATCAAGTTGTCATCTTTCTCGGCAAAAGTTTTCGGAAGATTTTGACGATAAAGATATTTCGTTGATGATATTCGTATAACATCTCAGTCCATTGGCTAGATCAAAGATGTCACATTAGGGGGGCAAAAATTTTGCAACCATAAATTTATCGTTTGTTTGTAATATGCTTTTTTTTATGAAAATGAACTTTATTTGATAATAATACTGCTGTTTTTGTGGTAATCTCTTATTTTTAAGAAAACTTGCACATCGGGAACCCATTTCCTTTTGAGCAATTTCGCCCGCCACGACAAGTTCACGCACATCACCGCCCGATTAAAGTGTGTTAAGATCCTGAGAATGGGGATTTATCTGCAAAGAAATTTAATAAATCGGTTATTGGTCATTTGAGGACAATCGAGTTCTCTTGCGTTAGTTAAAAAATTGACGTTTGAATTCATAAATAGATGAATCGACAGGATTAACATTAAAAAAAAAACACCATTTCATGAATCTTATTCCTATGTTCATTTGCCCGCATGGGGTTGCATCCCCTCAGCGTTTGAATTAAAATAAAGAGATGCAGTATTTCTTCAACGTAAGTAATAATTTTAGTGTTGAGACAATTTAAAAATTCCTACTATTAGAAAAGCCGTGAATATTGCGATTATTGTCCAGTCTGCTGGACACAATAGTGTATACTTTCCATTTCTAATGGTCGGAGATAGTGGGCAGGCGCCAATATGTTGGCCTGTCGTTATGCATTTTGGAACGCTCGACTTAAATTTTGGGACGAGGCGACTTTTAGAAAGTGATTTTTGCGAGCAACTCAAACTGGTCCTGACCGATTACTTCCATGTTGTTAGGGACATTGTTGTTATAAGCCCGAACCGGGGTTAATCCCGAATCCACATGTGCTGTTAAGTAAACGCACATTTTGTTTTCTTATGTGAGTATTTATCTTTTTGTGATTTCGAATGCTGAGGACCCAAAGGAGAAGTGTAGTGGTCGAGATCGCTCGTTACTCAATATCTAGCAATTATTGGATATCTAGTTTCGGCTTTTTTCTTCGTGCTTTTTCGACTGTTCGTAATCTATCGTCGATTTGCGAGAGAGAAATGCGATACTGTGGATTTTCTATGTGCAAAATTGCTGAAACACTTGACTGTTTTTGTCCGTTTTCGACCACAATGGAAGAATAGGACTCGTCGTGGATTAATCACGCACGATTCGCCAAAGAACCCATACAAATTCCGAACCTCGAAAATTGTACAAAATTTACTCCATATTTAAAATGATGAACCTAAAGAGGGTTGTTTGTGTAGTTTTTGTTGAAATGAATAAAAATATATGTATAATAAACTTGAAAATATTATGAAGGTGCTTTTATGCTTATCCATTTTAAGCATATTCATACCATTTAAATATTTATTCTTTGCTGCTTCGATTTGAATGTTAAAAGATTATTTTGATTCTAACCATAATATCTAGTAATCAAGAGTATTTCTTAAACAATTAATTTGAAATTATGGCATTCTTGTGAATTATCATCATCGACATGAGTTCATATTTTCAATTATAAATGATCCTCATTAATGAATGAGGACCTACACGAGACAGAAACGTCATAATAAGAACTGAATGTCCCCCAAAGGATAGATTGTTTAAAAAAAAAAACAATATTTTCAATTTTTTGAGTCGTCTAAAATGTTTTTGTGATTTTCTTAAGAAAGTTGTCCAGGCTACTTTTTTGCTTCTATATTGATCAAATCTTATTAAAAGAATTGATATTTACTTTTTTAATAAAAAAAACATAGATGAACCCAAAATATTTCCATTACTTTAGGAAATATTGAACATTTTCTGAAAAATGGATACGGGGAACTGTTTTCTATGTCAGGTGACTGTGTATTTGAATGAAAAATACGATTTTAATAACAAAATTAAGTTTATTAATTTATTTTCATAAGCTTTGGAGTTTAAAAATGACGTAACTGAACTATAAAGTAACTTTTTTTTTATTCTATTGTTCTAATTATACTCACACTTTAACTCTGAAATCACACTAATTGTAATAACATTTAAGTACTTTGAGTCTTATAATACAGAAGCAGTCTTATTATGATGAAAGATAATTATTGTCGCTTAAAATAAAAGATAAATAAGTAAAAAAAAATGTGTCATGTATTTTGCTATCTTCTTCGTCAATTTAATTACGCTCCCGTATTTTTATTCCATATTTAGCCTGCTATGGTGCAGAGAACTGTTATCAGGAAACTGTTATACAATAGTTTAAGATGTAGACTATGTGACGCGTAATTTAAAACATAGAAAAGGAGTACTGTTTACAAAATCTTGAGACGTTTTAATTTACTTTTTTAGTTTTATAAACATATATTAATAAAAGTAAAAGCAGATCTAATTAACAATCATGTAGTTATGTTAAAATAATTTGATTGATTCCTTAAGTTATTGCTTCAATTAACTTATTCTAAAGAAACTATGTCGCTTTGGTGATACACCAAAGAACTGTTTTTATAAATAAAGTTAATTTAAATGGATACTGTACGCTAAACAGAATAAGGTAAAGTAATTATCTTTTAAAGTCAACTACGAAATATATAAGCATTGATACTTTTTCTTTCAATATTGATCTGAGATAACGAGTTGCCCACTTTACTGAGGATAATTAGCTGATCTCTCTTATTAAAAATGTTTTTTATCCATTTCAAATAATCGAAAATTCCAATGATTCAAGTCGTACATAGCTTGCAGATAAACATCACAGGACAAGTACACCGAAAGATTCGATCTAATCAAGTGGAAACCCAAACTTGCAGATGCAAAAAAAAAAATATAGCAGCTGAAAAATGAATGCCAAAATTGCGCATGCACTTCAAATGCAATTGCGTCATTCGATACTTTTACATTTGCGTAAATTTAAACAGTATTTAGTTCCAAGCGGCTATTAGACGATTTCAACCAAAAAAATTGCTCTGATCATGTCAAAAGCATCCAAGACGTATTAATATCGGACGTAAAAAGTCGACGTAATATGACACAAAAAACAGAAATAAATTAACAAAAAGACGCTATAACAACGCCATATGCCGATTTTCGGCATCGAAACATCGCACACCGTCGAAATGGCAAAAAGTCCGATTAAAAAAACGTGTATCGGAACCACCGCGTGGAAACGTTCCTTTCTACGGCGGACTTTTTCTTCTTTTTTTCTTCCAAATTCATAAATGTCAGAAGGCATTTTTCGTTAGGGGCAGCCGATTTTTCGACCTTCGCGATATCCAATCAGGCGCAAACTTCTGCTCCAGGAGACAAGTATTACTTCAAAAAAAGTGTACATTAAAAAAATAAAAATAAGCAGCGCACAGCTCCGCAGCTGAGAGCTAAAATCAGTGAGATATAAAGTTGAGTTCGATAAAATTTCATCATCAGAAGCTTTTTAATCCTATGCTACTATAATCGACCATTTCGACATGATTTTTATACCACATCTCTAATAGATTTGAACCCAAGATAATTGAGTTACTAGTTCAAATGCTTATCAAGGATCTACCTACAAATTTTAGAAGTTATATGAAGAATAGTGGCGGATTCAGTACTTGAGATATAAATATTCTCAATATGCTTACAGTCAGGCAGTTGGCGTTTTCTGGGATTTTTCAGGAGATGAGTTTTGAGATCTATGGAAAAAATCACCACTGATTAAAAAGGAAATAAAACATCTTTATAATTTAAAAGTCAAGTACAAAAATCGATTTCCATCATTTAACATACATCATTTGCTGTTTTGAGAAAGAAAAGTAAAGATAGTGATGATGCCAATTTGTGATCTTAAAATGATTTAAAAATGTTTAAACATAAATTTAAAATATGTACAGATATCAAGCTAAATATTAATTTTGGGCCACTTTCCGTGCCGGTGAATGTAGTATCAAATCTCTTCTGAAAATGATATAATTATGGAGAGATATCGATGTTATCAAACGAACAAACCATAAAGTATATACCATTCCAAGTGTTAACCACTTGACAGCATTGTATTTATCAATTTGCCAATAAAATCGTGAGTTTTAGCCAATCGTCCGTTGATTAAATGTTTACTATTTATATAAAGAAATTCAATTAATTAAAAAAAAAAATGCATATTCAAAATTATTTTGATGATTCTGTCTATATCTGTGCGTGTCTTATAGATTACATTAAAAAATCGTTAAGTTCACATTAACGAGCAAAATAGAATACGTTTTAAAAAAGCATCGAAAAGCTCGCTTGAATGTCCAATGATAATTTGGAACGGTGAGTGGTTATGAGAATGCGCGGATTCGCTTAGGTCATTCAATATACGTTAAAAGATTTGTTAACATCATGGAATATATATAAACATGTTGCTTGGAGATCTTCGATATTCTAACGAGACAGTTTGAGTAATCGGAACTTATTAAAATATTATACAATTAAATGTCGTTAGCTATTATGTAACTTTAAGAGATCAGATCGAATGAATAGATAGTTTTTTAATGTGCGTTTTTATCAGAATACATTAACTAACACTTTAATTAAAATTGCGTAATGATATACATATCTGAAATATAGATAGACATAGAAAAACCGGAATCTATTCGATTTCATCTATCCGTTATGGGTTCGGTAATGTATCTGACAGTTGCGGTTACCTTAAGCTACGCGTGTGGCATTTTTATCTCCACTTTATTTATATTAATAACATTATGGTTTAAAAAAAAATAAAAGCGAACAATGGCCACCGGTGGACTCGCTCTTTTTTTGGTCATTAAGTCCTTCTGCGATCCTCGACGTGCACATAAGCGCCGATGTCGTACAAAAAAGCACGGGTTTGATTGATGACTTGAATCAATAGCGATCTAGAAGACACGGATTTCTATTACCGCGTGTAAATATGTACGGTTGACGACTTCTGTCAATAGCGATACACGATTTTTTCGATATTGATAATTGGAAGTCTTTGAATATGATCGATTCTGTGTATGATCACGTACGGCTATTTAGTTCTACTGTGTTGAGCGATTCTATGGGAAAAGTAAATTAAGTCGGCGATCAATAGATCGATGCGCACGATTGTCATATGGGCTCGGGTGAGGCCAAAAAACTACCATCAAAAGATGTTTTTATGAATCCAATTTTATAAATGAAATTCAGAAAAAGTTTGGGAAAAGTATCGAGTGACGGTTGCGTATTAGGGGGTGTCGAACGGGAGCACTGCGGTCAAAAATTGGCCCTATTAAAAATGCTCTGGACTCATCTTCTTCCTCTTATTTTCTGATATTAATCGAATAGCATTCGGCTCTGTCTCTGCTGTAAGAAATAAATTCTTAATATTTAATCATCGGCCTTTGGGCTTACAACGAGGTTCATTCTAAGCATTAAAATAATAAGTTTTAGTCGCTTTTAGACATTTTTTTAAAATAAAATATAGTCTGTCTCCTATAAATAATATGTTTTGATAAAAAATAATGAGAGAAATGAATGTGCAAAAAGAGCAAGTCTCCCCTGAGGCATGGAGGCTCTCGCTCCCTCTGTGGATGGAAGGCTGGAAACCTGATACTCCTCGCCACTTTTTGTTTCGCCCCCATTGTGCTTGCTCAGTTGTCAGCGCGATGCTCCTTTCCTCTCCATTGTGACCAATTTTGCCCCAATATTTTATGTACAGAAGAGACCGATAATGGCTCCACAGTTGGCGCTGCGACGCGCCTAGATACGCACAACATCCCATAAAACTATATATTCCAGTCTGGAGTCACGATCCTTGCTAATTAAGTTCAAAAAATTCAACGAATCCGCTGATCTAACACTATATTAAGCCCAAAATCTGTCGGAAGAGCTTCATGGACATGTCGACGCTTATTACTCATTGATTCGATATATCATACTTAATTCTAAGCTGATGATCAAACCGTTTAAAGTCGATGATTCAAATTCATCATTAACACTATCATGCCTTGTTTTAAGCGCTATTGATATTGGGTAAAAATAATTATTACGTTGAATTAATCATTATGATCCAATAATGGGCCATAAAGTTTTGCTCTTTTAAAATAACCATAAAAAATAAATAAAAAACACATTCAAATCAATACTTATTTATAAGAACAAAAATATCCTGGAAAATATTTTTTTAAATAGTATTGTCCAAATAACTGCCATTTTGCTGCTGAAATTTCTCAAATCTGGCTCTAAGATTTTCAAAAACCTTTCAACACAAAGCTCGGGGTATGTTGACCATTTCTTGACGGATATCCAACTTTAATTGTAGTATCATCGCTGGTTTATTAACGTAGATTGGAATTTTAAGATAATCTCATTAAAAAAGAATATTGGAGTTAGATCCAAACTGCAAGGAGGTCATGGAATATCAACTCTAAAGCATCTTCTGTAACGTTTCTTTAAATACGGGTATACTCTTGTTGGATGTATGACTAGTTACACCATCTTTCTGTAACAAAGTTCTATAATTGTAACCAATGAACTGCTGCAACTATAATTGAAAACGATCTCTGTAACATTTTCACATATTCTGTAGAATTTACTGTTACAAAATTACCTTGTGCATTTCCATAGACAATCGGGTCCTTTAAAGGGATCACCACCCAAACCGTCACCTAAAGAGAATGCAAAGAGAATAGGAAATGCTTTGGAGGATGTCTTTAGTATTTTAATTTCAGGTTTTCCTTACTTCAGAATTTGTAATTTTGTTGATTTTCATTAAGTTTTCGAAAATCTAATGGCTCGATTTGAAGACTAGCAACAGCAAAATGGCGGTCATTTGGACAATACTATTTTAAAAAAATAATTTCCCAATTATTTAAATATAATCTATATTTATTTTTTATGGATGTTTTAAAAAAGCAAAACTTTATGGTCCATCCTATGGGAACACAAATTATATATTTATCATTAAATGTTTAAATAATCATCAGTAAACCTATGAACAGATGTACAGAATTGGATGATTTATTATTCAAAAACATAAATCCTCGAGGTAAAGAAATTTATAAAAAAACCTTTACAATCCCTACATTTTAATAGTAATAACAGTGAATTCCAAAGTGTGTTACTATAGATTCTATAATATTTATAACGTTAATATTCGATTAACGTTATAAATATTAGAATTTATGAATATTGAAAAGATGGGCAAATATATTCGAATATCGAATATTCGATATTCGAAGCCCTAATCAGTGCTCCTTAAGATCAACAATTTCAATCATAATGCCTGTTTTTATTGCGAACATAATCAATTTTGTTTGACCAGTCCGTTGTTTTTATTATAAATTTGTTTATAACAGGTAAGTGTTTGCTGGACGAATCGGCTTTTCTTTGAAGATCGAGGATATTTAAATATTTCTGATTTGCGCTATTATTTATACTGAAAGATGCAGCCATTTCTGGCACTGTTTGATAATTCAATGATCTTCTATTTTCCTCGGAAATCTGCTAAGAATGATTTTCGATTCGTATTATTTCTCTAACAAGGAAAGCATAAATGATTTCCTTGTTGTTACCAATGCAAGCATAATAATTAAATTCAAAATACGCTCGTGGTTATTGTAAGGCTTGCGATCAACCTTCAGGAGTATTATATGATGTACACACGAAGTGATATAATATTACATTTTAGTTATTGTTTTCCCACAGGAGCGGCGATACAATCCCATTATTTACACGTATATTAAATTCATTATCTGCCACTACGCTTTGCGAGAATTTCTGTGCGAAATTCCAATATTTCCGGATAATTTAATTTTCATGAACGCTGGAATGGTTGCGAAACGAACCCCTCTATTTTTCACATTGCCTCCCGCTGTTTCGGCATCAAAATCCATAACAATCATATAATTGGACGAATGCTCATTTTATTAGTTATAATATCAAAAACGTGGCCCGAATTCAGGGTTGTAATCAAAAAATATTTTAAATATTGCATAATAAATCCGATCCTAATTTCCGATTAAACTCTTTTTGATGTCTTCAGTTTGATTTAAAAAATATTTTTATACTTATATTTACAAGAAGAGATCCCCTCGACTCGATGTTTTCACATTTTGTAGGTGTAAGTTTACACCTCGGGCGAGGACCACTCGAGAGACACGTCGACGAGGACCATTCAATTACGGGACAAGTGGCTTTTATTATTATCATTATCAATTCAAGAGGGAATTCGTTATGCCCTATGGCTCCCCCGGGACGCTGGAACTGGGTTCCGAAAATATACCTCGGAGGGTATAAAAGGGGAAGAATTGATTGGATTTTTAGCGAAATCTGTTTGTCGGATGGGAGTGATTTCAACACAATCACCATGTCAGATTGTTATATAAAATTCCTTAAATTTCCAATTATCTTTTTAAATAACTAAATTCGACCCCGTATTAAAAAAGAAGATTCCGATGTATGCGTGTAAATACGCACGAACGCGTTTATTTTTGAGAAATATTGATCCACGCTAAGAGGATTAAAAACAACTGTCTACATCCTGACATGGGACGTTAGATGCTCCCGTTTGATAAAAACCTCACTAATACGAAAACCTGATCGTATTAAAACTAAACATTATTATATTAATATAAAACGAATCGAAAAAAATATTAAACGAATTTGCAAAATATTCAATAATCGATTAAAAGCGATCGATCACAATAAACATTTTTCAATACAGCGGATCTATTAATCAATAATATTTTTCATTAAAAAAAAAAATTGCAATTGACATGGTCTAGACATGTCATCAAACAATTAGAAGGAGAATTAATAGAATATTTTAGAAAAATTACTAAACACAAAAAAATAGCAAATTTATTTATAGCCATCATCGATTGATCTCCAATTTAACAACAAAATAACGATGACATTTTGAATTCAAATTAAACCAAAATTACTACAAAAATGCTCACATATTTCGATGTTGGAATTCCTCCATGTAGTTTTTGCTCGTGTCTGCTTGCGGAATAAATTGGTGTTTGCCAACTACGGATGAGATTTAGACTTACAATGGATGCACTGATGTTTTCGGAGATTTCACAGAACGGTGAGCAGATGGCGCCTTGGATGCATTGTTACCTGCGGATAATTGTACTAAGTGCATCCACACAAAAATCCATAAATGGCCGTATGCATTGAACACATGCAGGTAGATGGGCGAAAGCTGGAAACGACGCAAAGGAACGAGACACGCTCTAAATTTTTTAGCTTGAAAATTGCGACACAAATACTAATGAAATGGAATTGAAGGTCGCCGCACGTTAATTTCGAGAATTTTCACCACTCGATGTAATATTCCTAATTGTTTGAACAGTATTCGGTAGCGCGTATTGATCGATAAATTGTTTCAACGTCTGAATTTTTGGCCGTAATGATGAGCAGTTGAGGCATGATAAATGTGACGATGAACACAAATGGGTCGCTTCGGCAAGTTCGGCCTACTTTATTTCGTCTCATCTGAAGATCGGATCTGAAGATAGTCCGTCGGTAGCTCGCTCTTGCAAAGCACAACATTACCCTTATCGTTTGTCATCGGGAGCTTCTTAGTGCTCGAATATTGTTTATAATGTCCAAATATACAATAGAGGATTGGGTCGAACGGTTTTGAGATAACATTGATTTGCAATAAATATGCACATCAAACAAATGTATTTTTATACACTTTAAAATAATTATATGAGAAAAACAATTTATATTATTCGATCCTGATGATTAAAAATATATACACATTTTTTGAATAACCCTTAGTTGATAATATTTAAAATTAAATTTATCGATTCAAAACACGATTTATTTGCAGGAATTGCGTGCGAAATTTAAACATCGATGTTAAGCCACAAATTTAAAAAATTTAATGTCTCCAATAATTTATTTAGCCGCTGGGACTAAATTTATGTGCACTTTCAGACATTTCGTCTCACATCAAAACAAGCTAATTTTTTCATCTCCGCTCGACCAATCGCGGCGCGCCACGCTCCGCCTCCTTTATCTCGCTCGGCCAATGACAGCGCGTCATCTTTTTCGGACGTGCCCTTTGCGGGCGGGAGGGAGAGGATACGGGAAAGCTTTCAACTCGGAATAATGGAACTTGAAATGCTGAAGTGGCAATATGTACGAATAAATTTAGAGCCAACGTATTAAAAGCCGAAGGGATGCGAGGATATCGATGTCGGACAATATTTGATGGTAAACGCATTGTTTTATAGCGTTTTGGGGTGAATATTTATTATTGTTAAATTATGCGAAAAAATATGTCATTTTTATTCTTATTAATTAAAAAATATTTTAATATTATATATAAATATACATTTTATGGTAAAATTGCATTAATATTTAACATATAGTATAGATACGTCAATATTTTATCTGTAATTTCATAAAACAGATTACAGGACCTAAGATGCGCCCATGTTGAAGTTTTAACGCGTAATGCCATCTGTACTCATTTGACTGAACTAATTTTTCACTACATAATAGAAAAAGAACCGTAAAAATATATGTAGTAACGATGAAAGTTTTTACAGTGTCATCACTTCTTTTATTGATTGATATTTGTATCATCTAGCAGAAAAGCCTTTCTTATATATATTTTATATAAAACCTTCTGTAATGCATCATACACTGTTTAATCTTCTATTTTGCATTTTAATTGAACTTATAATCAATCATAGAATTATCGAAGAATGTTTCTAAAGATAACATCTTATTCTACCCGTAAATATGATTGCATTTAAATTGAACAATTTTACGCGCTTCGTATTATAATTGATCTTTATGATGTGTTAATATTTTTTGTCACTCATAAGAAGCTTAGGGTTTTCATACGCCATTAAATCAGGAATTCACACTTGCCGGTACTAAATTAAGTGAGTAATTTATCGCTATAATATCATTTCCGATTTTTATCTCTTCCGGCATTTAGGAGGGGACATAAAAAACAATGTAAGTTCCCTCGGGGACAACTTTACGCGTTACTTCGGGGATGTTATCTTTTAAGCGGAATAACCAAACTCGAGGGTTACCAAATGTGCTTAACAAGAACGAATAGGGTAGGATCGTAGGATCGTAATCTGCATTTGAAATCTCCAGAGACGGTAGTTCTTCACACGATTGTCATAATCCAATCATTTAAATATGACTGAATAATTTAAACTTATTCGTTCCGGTCAATGATTTTATAAAGATAACTAGATTACGAACGCTTGTATGTCTCAATAATTTACATCGAGGCATTGATTGTATTGGAATATGGGTCCCGAGCCTCGATTTGACTATCCTGCTTTGCATGCCAAAGATATTTGGTGAAAAAAGTTTACGGCGCGAAAGAAGAGCATACCGGATTTTTAGAGTCGGATATCAAATAGAAAAAGTACTTCCCTTCACTTCCGAAATCGTGATAAATTTAGATACAAGCCCGCCTTTTTAGAGTATCCCGAAAATAAATGGGACACGTTACATAAACACAAGACAAGAGAGCTATCTATGATGCAATTCAATTTAAAAAATCGCTATTTTTATAGATGATCTTTGAATAAATGACATATATAGCATCAGATCTGATAATATTACATTTTGAATAATCTTGTAGATGATAAGTATGCATATCTCATGTAATAAAGAAATCATTATTGGTAATAATGGGTTAATTTTATACAAAATAAATTCATAATGCAAAGGATTTGGATATCATGCTAACGATTAAATAAAACGGCCATATTAGAAACATCAACATAATTGTATTTTTTGAACTTAAGTATGCATATATTATTTTTAAAGCTTCACATCTAAAAATATACATAGTAAACTTCTGTTAATATTAAAATTATCACATGGAGAGGTAACAATTTTTTTAATCATTAACGCGCATTATGCCGTTGAATGTATATAATTGGTTCCGGCGTGTCTTTTATCATTGATTTGGATAGATCAATCCAATGATATAGATCTTATAATGAACATGATTGATATATGTATATTGAATAGATTTATTATATCACATCGTAAGGATAACATTGGGAATTTATAACTAGATAACTAAATATGTACTTTTGTTATGTTATTTCTATACTTATGATAAAAGTTTTTACAATATATTTCCTCAGGCTGATGGATTAAAATAATTAATTTTAACTATTGCAATCCCAAAATTACCGGGATACAAATAATCCACAATGGTAATTTATATCCCGGTCCTTTGTAGACGAGCATTTTTTATAACAATAGTGGACGCATTAATTAAATTGAAAATGTCAAACTATTGATAAAAATATAGGTGAATTAATAATGAAAATCTTTTAACCCAAAATCACAGGGATAAAAAAATTCTCATTTTATAAGAGTTATAAAATGTTAAAAATTAGTAAGCTGCTGGTAAACATTAATATTCATTTGGAATGCAAGTTTTTTTTATGTTACAGTAAAATGTATGTAATTAGCTGATAATTGACAGTTTAACGATGTCAAAAAAACATATTCTATTAACGAAATATTCTATATTTGAGTATAATATAATCTATTATGCGTTTATAACACATTGCATCAAAAAAGTACCTATCTTGAATGGATAAAGTATAATTAGAAGATTTTTTTAAATTGTATTTCTAAAATATCTATAGTATAAGAATAGAAAAACACGATATAAAAAGGTAACAAAACTATTAAAACGTTTATCAAAATAAAATAATTGCTATAATAAGTATTCTGGCACGTACATTTTTTAGTAATCTGATATAAGTCTTTGAAATATTTAAACATATTTACAATTGGAGATAAAGAACAATTCATCGCCTCATTAATTTTATCCTATCGCTAAATAACCCAAATATGTTCCATTCAAACAACCCAAATCTAAATCACCTGAATTCATCATGCTACATATAAAATCACTGGAAATCTACAATCCTAAATCACAGTCTGATTTTACCGCTAACAATATTATTGTACAATTCTAACGTTAAAGGTATATAGCTCTTCGTTTTCGGATCGAGGAAAAATACTTTATCATCAAATTTGGTTATGTCAAAAGCTTCCGCTTGCATATGACGCTTAATAATCTTGAATGTGGACGTCAAATCCAGGGTAGTGATGATTCTTAAAAATATCGGATGCGCATAGTGTGGTAATCGCGCATCCATCTTCGTTTTCAAATCATTAAAATCAAGTTTGTTATCGCGATCGACTATTGCTGCCATACCTGCTCTACCTTCAACTTCTGGAATCTGCAATGCAAATTAAAAACAGTAACGTTATTTTCTTATAAATATTACAGTTAAAATTTGTATTTAATTAGAACGCATTTTTATTAGTTGGAACTAGTTTATCCTGGATGTTTTTGTTTTAACTTAAATTTTCATGTCAAAGAATGAATTTAAGTTAAAATTAGTTTTAACTAGACAAAATACATTTTGATAAAATTACTCAGTTTTAATGATTTCGACTGAGGTCACATTGTCTTGAAATATTTTTTTGCCATTTTTGGCAAAATTTATCATAATTATTAATTAACGAATCAATTTCGAATAAAAATGAACCTATTTGAAACCTTAAATATGCTTGTTTAGGTCAGAATTTGACCTATTCAAAGATGAATTTGATACGATAGTCATATTACTGGTTTTAATATTACTATATGACATTAATATTACTGATATTTATTTGATTAATTTCAAAGTTTAGTTAAATTAGTAAAAACGCGTTCTAATTGTATTCTAAATCTAAAAAATGAATTACTGTGTTAGTATCGACATCTCGATATCATAACTATAATTAAAATCGACATTTTGGTTTGTATATTTGATAAAATATTTTTTCCAAACCAAATAAATTCCAATTTACCTTTACTCCAAAAACAACAGTATCGGTAAGTCCAATGATTTCGCTTATTATATTTTCAACTTCTGCTGTTGAAACGTTTTCCCCGCGCCATCTACAATCATATAAAAAAATCAAATGGTTTTATTTTGGTCAATTTTTCAAAATCTCAAAAAAACCCAAATATTAACCTGAAGGTATCACCCGTTCTGTCCTTGAAGTAGTAATAACCGAGATGATCCATGACCAAGATATCGCCCGAATTGAAGAACGAATCGCCCTTTTTAAGTACATCGCGCATTATCTTATTTTTTGTAGCGTTTTTGTCTACATATCCGGTAAATTCATAAAGTCTCTTATTCTGATTTAATTTTCCCAGCATCAAACCTGAGAAGAAGAAAAAAGCATACATTTTACTGCAGCGTCAAATGAATTTATAGCAACATAGACATAATATATTACCAGGTTCACAAGGTTTACACGGTATACAAAATCCATTTTCGTTCTTTAACGGCTCTCCGGTAATCTGGTCACATCTGAAATAACAACCATTTGAATGCCTTAAAATAAAAAGAAAGCCATTTTTTAATTAAGCCTAGATGACGAATCATTAGTCTCACAGACTAGCGACTCGAAACATATCTGACATGCATGCATATTCCCAAAGTTTCGTCGCTTTATTCAGTATCTTTCCCCATAATCCAGGCGTACTCACTACGTATGCATGCCATTAATTTTTGAATGTTTTTATATATACTAATTTATATTAACAAGGGACAATCTTAGTATTTAAGACATGCAACTTAATTATTATGCGAGCTATTGGTAGACAAACCTGGTAGATATAAATAAAACCTGATTGTCTCTGGGAGATCTCCAAACTTACACATTGCCCAGGTCATATTTCCATCAACCTTTATTTTTGGGAGGCCTAGTAGGTACAAAATAATTCACCAATGCTCTAAATTAACTACAGTCCACCCTTCTATAGCGTCAAGATAGGCATCACACTATAGAAAATTAAGCACCCATGACAAAATTTATACGTGTTTAGTTTGTTGAAAAGTGATCTTACATATTATGCCTGTTGCTTATGTAAAAGACGTCGCTAATTCTATAGGATAAAAACACTATAGAAGTGGAAGCTAT
The DNA here is from genome assembly GCA_008973525.1 of Stenopsyche tienmushanensis. Taxonomy (NCBI): domain Eukaryota; kingdom Metazoa; phylum Arthropoda; class Insecta; order Trichoptera; family Stenopsychidae; genus Stenopsyche; species Stenopsyche tienmushanensis. The sequence goes on along the minus strand of WACJ01000261.1, from coordinate 335,516 downwards.
ATGAGAGTTAACTGTATATCAAACCTAACAAACCTACAATAAGACTTTAAAATGCTTCTTAAAAATCTTTAAAATACACGTTAAAATATATGAATCACAATCAAGCGTGCAATTCACATTTGTACCATATTATGGAGGCGATAACAATTTAAAACAAATGATCTTACTTTACAACTACTATGGGAGAGATGAGAAAAGCGTAGCGAGGCACAAATCCAACTGCACCTATTTTTGATGTGAAATTCACTGTAAAACAATAATCGATTTATAATAAACTATACAAATTTATATATGGATTACAAAAAATATCACTTACTCATATTTGTGTTGCCTTCCGTTGCACCGTATAATTCGTATATGTGCGGAATGCGGAATGTGTTTTGGAATTTTTCCCATATATTGGTTCTTAATCCGTTGCCGACCATAAATCTCAAACAATGCGGACCGGCCGGATCACTCTCCCCGGATTTTTCAGCGGCAACTATGAGAAATCTGCAAATCTCGCCGATATATTGCGCTATCTATAACAATACGATTTATTCGACAAAGGTTATAATATAAGGTTATAATATACGTGGGAAAATAAAAGCGAATTATTTTACCGTGCATTTATATTTGACGCAGTCTTTCCAGAAGTTAGTGGCTGAAAATTTCTTACGAAGCGTAATGGTTAAACCGAAGCATAATGTCTGTCCAAGACCGAGCATAGCACCAGCCGTGTGATGGAGCGGCAACGGAGTGTACATAATGTCATCGTCTCTTATAGACGTTACTTTATTTAATGCAATGGCGACCATAAGATATCTGTGTATTTAAACGGAATATTATTTTTACATTGACGCAATCGACGCGATGAATTCAATTAAAAATACCTCGTATTGGATATTACGGCTGCTTTAGGCAAGCCGGTGGTTCCGCTGGTGTAAATATAAATCAATTTATCTTTATAGCAACCGGCTGCTAATTCTTTAGCGAGCAGCGTTGTCGGCATCTCTTTAAGCTCGTCATTGACGGACGTTGCATTGTCAAGCATCGGTGTATTCGCGTTGTGTAAATTGTATTGGAAAAACCGTATGTGTTTAAGATCTGGATTGTCTTTGACGTCTTTGATGACTGAAATTTAAACAAATCATTAATATATGAGAATTATGAAACGTGAAGTGTAACGAGTGTTTCAATACCGTCATATAAGTCGTCCGAGTACAACAATATATCGATTTTGGCAATGACCAACGAATGTAAAAGTGCCGATCCTGTTAATTGCGGCGGTAATAAGGCTGCAGGCGCTCTGAGTATGGATGTACCGAGCCATAAAGCGGGCAATTCGGCACCTCCGCCACCCGATAGCATAAGTCCTACTGTATGTTCTTTGGTGACTCCGGCTTTTTTGAACATGTGCGAAGCTCGGTTAGATAAATCTGATATCTGAAATTGTAAGCTTTTAATTGATATTTTATTCTTGGGAAAGGCACAAATATAACATGTTATTTAAAATGCATACTTCTTTGAATGTCCATGATTTTGATTCGGTGTGAAACGCTATCTTATCTGGATGTTTCTTGACAAATTTATTAAACATTTTTGCTACAGTCATCTCTGATATATCATACATTATTATGTTTGCTACACAAACAGCCATTACTCTCAATATCCTAAAACAAAAAAAAACATATGTACAACATAATTATGATGTGAATTCCGATGAGTTGTCTTCGGAAATATTTGAAAGTAGATTAGAAATGAGTTGAAAGAATAGGGAATTTAAAAAACAGCAATCAAATATAAAAATAGACGGCTCAACATTCAAAGCGTGCATATAAAGATAATAATGAAATAAACAAAACAAATTATAATTCATGATTGACATGGACTTAATTATATGTGAACTTTAAACCCTGTTTTATTTTAGTATTCGGTTTCAAACACCAAATGAGCTGAATTTCATATATTAAAATATATCCATTTTAAAATCAAAAGCAAATTAAAATCTTTTATAACAACTAAAATATGTAAAATATACTTAATACAATGAGTATTGTTAGATAATACAGATTTTTACTACTCTTGATAAAGCGGATTCATTGCTATCATATCATTCCCCCGTAGTGAAATATTTTTAACAATGTTGTGATATTGTAAATTTGAGAAAATTATCAGCTTAAAATGAACAAATCGCTATAGATTTAATGATTAATGGCACGTGGGCTGTTGTTAAGGCAAAATTCAAACACTCGTATCAAATAAGATTTCCACAAATGCCGATTATGCCACATATTTTTAAAAATAACACTCACCATAGATCTCGTCTGTATGTTAGTTTCAAAATATATAGCCAATATGGTCGACTTCCCGTAATTAAAAATACAGTTAAAAGCAATAATAGCACTATGAACGTTGTACTCATGGACGTTAAAAATAGGAGCGGTATTGCAGCGAGGAGGATATAGCTTCGGATTGTTCCGTAAGGAACATCTAGGTCGTAACTGTCCATCCTGATTTTTGTTGTATCAAATCATATGTTATATTCCTTCCTGAAAAAGAATAAAAAGAAAATTAATACACGACTTAATAAATATATCCAAAAAATATAAGTTAGCGTTTAAGATGCATCGTTGAACGCTCTTTGGTGAATATTTTAAATTATAAGAGTTTGGCCTAATGCATTATAATTAAAGATATTTAAAAATGAATACAGTAAGTAGTAAGAGTAAGTCATATACGGCATATGTATACAATATATGTAACGTTAATGAGAAGATTTACTATTTCTGATAACTATTTTTTATCAATTTCCAATATACGATAAGATCATTATTACATATGATTTTGACTCAAGGTCAGGATGTTATTCCTATCAGGATATAAGATAACAAAATGATTGTTCTCTAGGGCACATCGACAAAACAATTCATTGGAAAACATAAAAAACAAGTAGGGTATGCATATTTTTAGGCTTATTAATTTTGGTTCCTATTATTTCATTTAATTGCATTACAAACGTACAGTATATTTAAAACCGTTTTTATAATGCTCGAATACAGTTCCCTGGTGTGTCACTGTGTAGATCTGTGTAGGCTTTAATTAGTACATATATGTTTATAAACCTTAAAATATCAAATTAAATTTAAAAATAATGTTTAGTGCTGTGCACAATCTGATAGCCGTCAGTCCTCTGGCGATAATTATAATTTAGTCCATATTATATATTTTATTAATAGCTTAGAATTTTTTTTAAATTTATAATAGATGAATATTCCTGGTGTGCAACAAAATAACATAACTTAATTACATTTTTATCTACATTACAATGAAATCTAATGAAACAGTCCCCTGGCAATAATCCCCTACACTAAAACAGCCCAAATATCTAATATAGGTATGTTCTATAATGAAGATTAAAATTGTTACTTTATTGTTTACGCACAATCAATTCTTCTATAGCGTCGAGATAGGGATTACGCTATTCGCTCACTGTAAATATGGTGCTTTGTAAATGTATGCTATGGAAGGGAACTTTATAATAAAAAGCTGTAGCATACGCTATAGGAATAAACTCTATAGAAGTAGACGCTATAGAAGGGTTTGTCTGTTTGGTGTTTGACTGTAATTTTAAAAAAAATCCTACTAAAATGATATTTTTCATTTAAATACACCGTCCCCTGACATATTCCGCTGTATATTTTTTTTTTCTTTGGAAAATGCTTAATATTTCCCAAAGCAACGGAAATATTTCTGGTTCATTTGTGTTTTCAATAACTTTTTTAGGACTTGCTCAGTTTACTGAGAAACGTCTATATAAATCTTCATTATTGTTAGCTTTTTGTCGCTTTGGGAATATTCTGGAGTTTATTTTTCAATATAAAATGAATGACATGCTGCTTATCAGGGGATTAACTTGGTTATTAATGTCTATCATCATATCACGACACAACTTTACTCGCAAATAAAGCCGATGGTTGATTTTAGATTAAATTTTTGCACTAACGAATACAAGATTATCGACGGTTTAGATAATGTTATAAAGTGAATTTGGATAATTACTCGTGTGTAGCGAATCGAATATAAATATAGTGTGGTATGAATCTGCTATTTGAAGATTATTGTTTATAGAAAAAATGAAGAATGCGATTTAGAAAACGTATTGGCCGGTTCTGTAAAGTAAATCACTGACCTATAGACAATATAAGTAAGTCAAGCAATCCATCCATCCGACACATACATGGAACGTTTAATTTAATCATTTTGCTCTACAAAACTACAAAAAATGAAGTTTTTTATTATCACATACCAAGAGAAACGTTAATAATCATACAACTGGTTGATAAATAAGATTTTTTACGAAGTTATGTAATTTTGATAAAGTCTATTGTTTACAGCTGCCCATTTTAATGTTGTAAAATCACACATCAAATAAACAACATGAGTGCTATAATAAGCGATCATAACTACTTGAATACGTTTGATGAATTTTGCTGTGAGAACCTGACGCATTTGAATTTGGATGGGCCAAGGTGAATGGACGAAGACGAAAAGAAGACGTTGATATTTCAGTGGACGAATTCCATACACGATTTTCCATACTTTCCGATCGAGCCTCATAAAGTATACCCCATAGATAGATTTATAGCTCTTATCGATAAGAAGTTATGACTTGAATTTAATGATGATTAAATTTCCCAAGCGCCATAAAAGTGTATTTAATTTGAGCATAGGGACGATTGAGATAATCAATAAAAATCGAAATGCTTCTAAAATAAAATCTTATATGAGCTCATGCGAGCCACGGAATAGGGCACGCCCCCAGGGTAAAGAAATCCAGTGGTGTCAGGTCTGGAGACCGTACGAGCCACGGAATAGGGCCGCTCTTCTGACGTGTAAGAATTCATTTACACGTCAGAGGTGCCCAAAAAAAAATCCTAATTGAAGGAATAAGACCCGCCTTTGCAAAAGTGGTGTAGTGCGTGCATACGAAGCAGAGGTGGCCAATTTGAACAAACTTCGTAAATAAATTTAATAAAAACATCTTAAACATAAAAGGTATTTTCTTAACCCTGACCTGGAAAACTGGTTATTTGTGTGACATGTAATATATCGTTGGAAAGAGTATAAACTAGAGAAGTTTTTTTAGCAAAATAGTTGCTAGTTTTTTTGTTTATATAATTTACAAGTTGATATTTTTCATTCGTTTGCACATTTTTTGTGACTTTGAAAGCTCAAAAGTAATATTCTTTAAACCGATTGCATAAAATAATGATTTATTTAGATCAAAAATGTATTGCAAAATACAAAACAGCTATTTCATGCTATTAAGACCACATATGAATAAGTTATGGTGATTTAAAGGTTAAACTTTGGGTATTTTTTCAAAATGTTAAAAAAAATATATGGATATATATGGAAAACGCACTGTACACATATTAATCCCTCAAAGAGGAAAGACACAATGTTGTGTTCGAATTTTAGTTCCTCACAAAGAGCATTCTTCCACGTTGAGCTCGGAGACAGACAGAGACGGAGAGTATCTTGCAAATTGAGTTTGGAGATAAATAGAGACGGAGAGATTATCTTGCAAGTCGGGGATTGTAAATGGGAAATAGAGACGAAGAGTATGTCTTGTGTACATCGTACGATTGTATAGATCGTTAATCCAAATGCATCGAATAATAATGATATGTGAATGATATAATGAAGAAATAACCTAATATTGCGTGCCATCGATAGTGTTTATTTATTTATGTACAGGCTTCATACACGCTGCGACGGTCCTAACAGATAAGTGGATTTGTACGACGATAAATGGCGGACAAGCAAATATAGCATCTAAGATTACCAAGACTTCAAATGCAAATTGATTTGAGTAAAATAAATTTAAAAGTTTTGAGTTGAAAAAAATGGATTTCTTTCAGGATAACCTAATATAATGTTTTTTTTTGGTATTTTATCGTCATAGATGACGACATGCATCGAAGATGTGTTTATATCGTCGTGTAACATCCGACCTCGGATCATTGAGGAAGTAAGCATCTCTCATTTGAGGCCGACCAATCTCGACAGTGATTCAGCCGCTTGAGAGATCCAGATGAAATTTAAAATGTTTCGTCACATTTCCACCTCATAAAGCTTTATGGATTACTTCCTCGCAAACTCGAAATGATGCGAATTATCTCCATTTATAGAAGGCCTTGAAATAATTCGCATAGTGCTAGTTGAGAGGACATTTGCATACATCCGCCGGCCTAAAGAGAACGATCGCGGTATGGGACTATATATGAAATTATAGATCACCATGAATTGATAGATGCATAAATGCATACCGACGTGAATGTAGAATTATCAACACTTCAATGTCACCAGTCATACGATACGAAGATTTTGCATTTACGTCGTATTACATTGGAAGATTCGATTACACTACGATGCATTTTTCATCTAGGATAGACCTCGACATTAACAATTCTTTTAAATGCCACAATGCCTTCAAGTCAATGATCGGTTATCTATATTTTTATATATATATTTATATATTTTCTATATTATTTTAAAATAGAAAACTCGCGTTGGCATATTTCGCAAGTGACAATGACAATATATAAGCGTCCGGCATCGAGAGGGTTAAAAGAAGATGGCGTTAAGTCCACACACATCAGGAAATATCCAGTTCTTGATCGAATCTTTTAATTGAACCTTCGATTAAACTGGGGATAGTATAAATTGAAGAAAACGACGTTCGAATTAACGATTTGATCATCGATAACATTTAAAACTGCAAAATCATCTAATCAATGTCTGATTAATGACAATATTTCCTGAAAATGCCGATAATATTTTTTATACAAAGGAAATAATCAAGGTTGATTATCATCAAGACAAGACAAACTACCAATTTATTACATATTTTAACCAGTTTCATTAAATTCAGTCCAAAAGTTCAATAAATTTATCGACTTCGAAAAGTCTTTCGATTAAGTACGGCATTACTGATTTATATGTTACAGTCAAAACCCGTATCTAGTTAGAATGCGTTTTCACTCGTTGAAACTAGTTTTTATTGAATGTCTTTGTTGTAACTAGAATTTATCATAATGATTTATGAATCAATCTATTTCAAATAAGAATGATAGAATAGAAATGTTCAAAGTTAAAACTGGTTTTATCTAAAATCTAAACATGTACAGCAGTAAATTCTAGTTATAAATTAATAATTCTAGACGTAACAAAGGCATTCAGTATAAACTAGTAAAAACGCGTTCTAACGGGTTTTACTGTAACATATGCGCTTAAATGACAAGGAATCAAAGTAAATTTCGTAACAAAACGTACAAATAACAAATTGAATGAAACACCCGAGGCATCATCAAGTCACTAATTACAAAATCAATACATATTTTAACGTTTGCTATTTTGGGCTTTATCGATTGCTTTCTTGCGTGTTAGTCAAGCTATTTTCTTGGAAAAGGGCCTTATCATTAGCCTTGGAAGAAATAATTACAGAAAATACAGGAAGCCGACGATGACATCTGACGATTTGCACTTTGTCCATTATCAGATGAGATTTTTGTAATTATGCAAGTTGTTTTGTGGCACATTTAAAAAATGTCCAAACGAGCGTCGCTGCTCATAAAAAATGTAAATAATATATCCAAAAAGGAGCTACTCTGAGAAGTTGTTAAATATATTACGCAACGTCTTTGATCACGCGGTTTCAAAGCTGTATTAGCGTCTTCTTCATAAATAATTTGGGCATCGTGTCAATAAAATTGTGGTTTTTTAAATGTTTTTATGTGATGAATTAAATGCATGCCCGAACCATATGTGTTGATAATTTAAGCCTTTTGTGACAAATAATTGAACAGCTGAATATGCACCGTCAAAACTTGAAATACAAAAAAATTATATGCAACGATCATGCACGAATTTTTCGTTTTTATCGCCTACAAAACAGTAACGCACATTAAAAACAAACAATGTTTCTTTTGTTCCGAGGTGTGTTTTGGGCGCTAGCATATCAATGGGGTGTCCTCAACCTTTCTCGTCGACATTGACGAGTCCAAAGTTATTTTAAAAAATCCAGTCACAACAAACGTATTCCACGATAAATTTTCGATGACATTGCAATCAAACCTCTTTAATTATAGACAGATAAACAAATGGCGCATTCAAATATTCTAGATTTGCACGTCAAACAAACAAATTAACAATCAACTTTTATTTACGCATTAGTGATTTTTTTAAAAATTTATTAACAAAGACGAATATGTATATTACGTATGACAAATAGACAAAAACCAATTTGAAATTGTATGCGAAAAACATTTTCTTCCCAATGTGTTATATGCGTTATTAGACGTAGACGATCTCCATATAGGATTTTACCAGTGCTTTTTATTGTAATTTATGTATAACAGAGAAAAATATTTAAACATAATAAGATAGGTAAATTGCAATATAATCATTCTTATTGAACCAAATAAGCCTTTCATAAACGACCCTACCTGATTTTATTAATTTTATCGATATTTTCTGTTTTAGAAATAGTAAATCTGGCTAAATTTGGATCAAAATACGTAGATCGCGCTATAGAATCAAAACGCTATAGAAATTTAGACACCCTTAAAATATGTGTACTTGTTTAGTGTGTTGCAAGTGGATTTTTTGATGAATTATTTCATTTCAACGTTTATTTTTCTATGGAGTAAATGGTTGGAACAAATGTTGGTATAGTGGCTTAGATCCTGGACTCTTGTTGTAAAGGTTCGGTTTCAAATCCAAATTGTGGAAAAAAATTCACCGTACACACAAATTTGGGAGATCGGAAATATTAATATTAACCTTTCCCTACCGGTGATGTATTTACTACACCTCGACTCTGATAATGGAAATATCGATATAAAACATAATAGATACGGGGCTCAGAATTTTTGTCGGGAAATCGAGAATTTTGCGAGTTTTAGTCCGTGTCTCAGCAGAAACGAATTTTATCAGTCACATTGATGATGTTATACGGAAATGGGGGCTCACGCGGTCATTAACTGGAACTAGCATTTAAATATCTGATGACGATATCTCGAACGAGGGTGGATCCTAAGCGTCCATTTTCAGCAACAGGTCGCCTGGTTACCAAAATCAGATCCAGACTAAATGAGGAAACATTTGATATTTAATGTTACTTCGGGCATATTTTCAAAATAATGTTTGAATTTTTTAGTGTTTTATTTATCTATTTTTGAATTGTATTTTTTTCTCTTCTTAAATAAATAAAATTCTCTCGCCTTCAAATTATTTTTTATACTAAACAAATGGACTTAAATAAACAAAAACAACAAAAGGACTAGTAATTTTTGATCAAATTTATCAATGTAATTTTTTAACCTTTTAACTGCCAGAGCGTAATGAGCGCGTACAAATGCGACTCGCCGGTGAGTCGTTGGCATTTAAAAGGTTAAACTATTGAAAATCCCGATCTCGGGATTGGGATTCCCTTGTTATGGACAGTGAATGGAATGGTGGTGCTTCATTTAAAAGTTTCATCGGTCGATATAAATTATAATCGCTATTGAATATTAACCAAACACATTAAAATAGATTAAATATCGTAAATATAAATACAAATATTAAACAGGATGTCGAGTACATAGCACCATACCCATGAGTAAGTGATTGAATTTGCAACAATAATTAAATTATCATTTATATATAATGATAATTTCGCTACTCGCTCACAGACTTTCTCATCTCCTACCTTTCCAAATAATCCTATCCTTACTTTACCACGTGTGGAAGGCAACGGGAAACCACCACATTAAGTCATTTCCCAAGTAAGATCTCCTATGGAGATCCCCTATATCCGACATCGGATATGACACATCAAGACCACATCAACACACATCACATCAATCGCATAGACTTTAAAGAAAAGGGTTGGAATGGGGTCCGCCAAAAAAAAAAATGTTCAAGAGAGGCTCTGCGGACCACATAAATTTAAAAACCGCTACCCTAGACCATTTAGTTTTTCAACGGGACACATTCGTAAATAGTTCACATTTTAAAAATAGTTTAATAAAATATAAGTACAAATAAAAAAGTAAAAATTACACGATAACTACATGTGAAAAAAAATCATGATGGTTATATGCGCTAAATTATTGAGATTATCACCCAATCCTTCGTTCAGACTTTTTTCCAAAGCAACACGGGATTAAATTAAGCTTAACATTCTGAACTCATCTAATCTTAACCGAAAACACAAGTAATAATTGTAATAATTCTTTATGCGGATAAACTAGTTCTTATCTTAAATTAAATGTGTCACTGACTTAAAAAAACATTCACAATGGGAGATCGATTAATACTGCGTATTTTTAGATATAGAACAATGAGAAAAAATCATTTATATAATCCGCATTAACCATATGGTTGTTTTTATATAATTTTATAAATCAGTAGTCAAGAACGTGCCCGATTAGATGCATAATCATTTTGAATAATGACATGTTTATCATAATTAATAGATGCCCTCATTATTGATGAGCATCTCTGTCGATGAATTAATTGTGTTATTTAAAATATGCCTTCATGCGTTATAACATATCGATTGTGACGAGAACAAAACAGGAAGATTAATTTAACTATCGGACAATTTCATGAGCCTGGTCGGCCTGATTTTATCTATCTGGCTAGTTATCTACTTAAAAGATAATGTTTTTATTATTGTCGAATAAAAAAACGACGTAAACATATCCTGTATCATTATTATAAATGGGGACATGAAAACTATTTGTGAGATCAATTCATATATTATAATAATAGATTTAATTAATTAATCAAAAAAATGATTTTATACGTGCCGAAAACCAATGGTTTTACTCTCCTTGACTAAATACGCATTGTAATTTTTATTTCATTCATACCCTATATCGACATAACCTCAAATTTCGATGTATACAAACAAAATTGCGTCTCGGAACAATTAATTTGAATTGCGTACGTTCTGTGTTCGCATCGAATATGGTCGTTCCGACTAATATGAGCGAAACGCGAATTTGATTTTTTTTCTTGTTATGCTTTTTTATAGTGCGTTTGAATTAAACGCCAAAATACACTTTGAAAGCGCCCACATTAGATGTGTGTTGCCATTCGTAAAAATGTGACAAGTGCGTTTTTGGCCACTCACAAATAAAACAATTAAATCGATGAGTGGACATCGAATCGAACGCAACGCGATTCTCAGACGAATATAAATATTCGAATAAGTATTTGACGACGTTCGATTTTTCGGGGACTACGTAATCGTTTTATATGATGATAGCGAAGAATTTGACAGACCTGACGACCAGCACCCGCCAACACCAGATGCTTACTGATTGTTAGTTTCTTGTGTCCGAATGCGCACGCCTCTTTTCACTTCAAAACATTCATGCCGAGATAATATATGTACTAACTCATGGCCGCAATTACCGAATCTTTTGATTATTTAAACATTTATTTTAATAATTGATATATTATTCGCATTAATGGCATCTTCAGTAAATATTTGATTTTTTGCGGATTTTTACGATGTTGCAATGATATTTTTTATTGTTCTTTTTTTAACCCTCTTAGTGCTGGACGTCGACGTATTGTCGTCGTCAACATTTGCGAAAAATGCCAACGCCGATATATCGCGTAATTAGGATGATATAAAGCAGAGGCGTCAAACTCAAAGGCCATCATGGACCAAAATAAAAAAAGCTTAAATTTAGATGGGCCGCAAAAAAAAAAAAATGCAAAAGTTCATAGAAACGTAGGTTTATTTTTACCCATTTTGCAATAAATAAGTAGCCATTAACACAAAATAACTCTCAAGGACTGACTCGATGAATCTCCAACTCAAGACAAATTTTAAACTGTCTGCCCTTAGGCTCTCCACACTTCTTGCATATTCGGCTTAATGTTTTAGTAATTAAGTCATGTGTATCGCTATTATCACCCCGGGTCCTTTTTCATAATCTTACATTCGTTGACCAGGCGTTTGTTTTGGTATTAAAGACACAAGTATCACCTTTGTTTTGTTTTGTTGAGGGGTTTTGTTTCATTAATCTTGATCGGTGTTTATGTAACACCTCTTGTACTCGCAGTCTCACTGCCTGCCACAAGAAACTTATTATCGATGTACAGCGCTCACCGTTGATGGTTATGGCAATGCTAGTTTCGTTTTGGAACAAGCGCGGACCGATGATTCCGTCAAACCAAAATCTGTACCAAACAATTACTTTCTCAGAGTGCATTTGTTGCTGATGTATCTCGTGTGGATTGGTACCGTCCAAAATCCGACAATTTTGCTTGTTCACACATCCATTCATTCAAAAATGGGCCTCGTCGCTGAATTTGGGTCAACTTCCAACAACACGCAGCGTCGTCTATGGTCGTTTACTTTAAGTTCCTGGGTCAGTTGGATTTTATACAGACGCAAGTCTCGACGCAAAATTCGCCAAGTTGTAGTCACATTAAGGCCAAATTCTTGTGAATGACGATAAATTGACTGCCTCGGGTTTTCGCGCGTTTTCATCAAATCTTGCATTTCGGTGACGTACGAGTATTGGCTGATTGATTCAAATTTGGCCACCAAACGTGGAATAGTCGACTCATCAGGAAAGTTGTGGCAAGGATAAAAATCATGTAATATGCGGAATGTTTCTTGGACGAAGTATTGATTTTTAAATTTGATAATTTTTACACATTATTCAACTCTATAACTTTCCATGGTTTTTTGCCATATACTACTGAATAATTCATAATAAATTTAACAGATGTTGCTTTAACAATATGGCCGCTATAACGTAATAAATTTCAAGCGTCCTATTGAATGATCTGTATATAAAATAGTTTCATGGGATTATTATTTGGTTTCGTTCAAACTAATTCATTTTTTAAAGATTCTTCAAAATGATTTAAACTACATGTTCTATATTTTGAATTTTATTTATATTATTCTAACTTTTTTCCTCAAACAATATCAAATTACATCAAATTGCTACAGCATTCTTCGATCAGGCACAATTTTTTTCGGTCGACACTATTAGAGTTAATAATGAAGAATACTGATAATGGCATATGTATTTTTTATTTGTTGATGATTCAAAGCACATTTAAATGCACAAAATATGTTCTTCAAAGATCATAAAATATCTACAGTGTTACATGATTATTTTTGGGAAAAAATCTCTTTTGACAAGAAAAACGGGTTTGGTTCAAAAAAATTCTCACGTTGTTTCAGCCACATTTGCTGCTGAAGATTTGTTTCGATTCTTCATACTTATTCATCTTCTATTTTGAAACTGAATGGATTTTTGAATAGTTTGGTTTTTTAAATCGCTCGAGTAACATATTTTTTTAATTACAGACATGTACAATGTTCAAGTCAAAGCTTAAATAGTTAACTTTTGAACTTGTGATGTACATGTTGTCAATACGGACGGTTCAAAAACAATATCGAAAAGTTGTTTTCATTTCATGATGAAAATTATCAGATTATTGATGTTATTTAAAAACAGGCCGATTAATTTCTTTATTGAATTTCGATATTTTACTTATCATATCCATGGTTTATATCATTGATAATACCAATAATCTCTTTAAATGCATGACGTTTTTAGAAAAAAATGTTTTTTCTCTGCGATAGTGAAAATAATTATCGGTACTGTAGAAGAATATCGCATAAATAATGATGTTAGTCTCGGAAGCTATATATAGTAGACTTTGGGCACCCCGGTATTTTCCTGTTCTTCAAAGTCCCAGTCTTACTGCAATTGCTAATATTGGTGGGAGTTGCGATGCAATAAAGGTGTATCCTCTTAGTCCAAATTGGCTTTAGGATAGCTTCACATAGTCTCCAAAGACGTTTTATTGTGTTGTAGCAATATGGTGTCGTTTAGGGAAACAGGAGGACAAGAATCGCTGTTGTTAGTAAAGTTGGCTCGTATGTACTGATATCATGTGCCAAGTTGTTGAGATCATGCTGGAGTAATTGAGAGACCAATGCGGGGTCATCATCTGTAAAGCCATGTCTTTGGCGAAGGTGACAGCTGTGGTTTCTGCTAACGGAAGGTCGGTTGTACATGGAAGATATAGAACTCGACCATATACGTAGCTCAGGGTGATGCTGAATTGAACCTCATACAATGCAGTGACTTGGTATTTTACATTCATTTATTTTACGCGCGCGACGACCTCTCCATCGGAAGAAATTACTGCGACTGAACAAAATGGCCGACAAACACGCGAGGCCAAACAAACTGATGACTCTTGTGATATTTAAATGGCGCCAAAAGCTTAGCTACTCCTCTGAACATAACGTTTTTGATAAATGAGATTTACAAACCATGACGAAAACATTTTAAACAAAGGCAAATTACATGATATTCTGGTTTTAATGGAGATGATTAACCAGTTTACCTTCATATTCTCTCTTAGAATAAATCTATCTACTTAATTTTTCCAAATGTTTAAGTTGTTTGATATAAAATTCTTAAAACTTGGAGTCAAAATGACGATGTGTCGATAATGGATCGATTTTGGGGTAAAAAATTAAGACCAACGGGGTCAAAGCTGATTAATATGTCATTATAATGCCTTTGAATTTACACTTTGTCCAGTCAATTTTTGAGAGTGTATCGACCTAATGTTTTGGAACAGTCTGGTGCATTTTAAGATTATCAATTAACATGAGTAAAAGCAAGCGTTTTTTACTGTTAATTTACATGTGACATCCGTTTCAAAGGTGATAAAAACATTTTCGTGATATTAACACTAAACCTACCGGCACTTTTTGTATACCTACTCTTCTGGCACTAGGTCAAAATGACGGAAATTTTAAAAAGTGATTGTTTTTATAGTTAAACGTAAATTCTATAACCCCTATTCTATAACTATTGCTCTCTCTATTCTAATCTCTATTCTATTCTAATCGTAAAATGTCAAATTCTATAGATAAATGGAATAAAAATTCCTGTTTTGAAAGTTTTCTTCCATTGTTTATTTATAGGCATTTGTTACAGCTTGGTCCAGAATATTGAAAAACGCGTTTTTTTCCTACAATATTTAGTTTTGACACTGTATTTCCTTGCCATTTGGTTCATCATGTCTACAACAAATGTATGTGTCATACGTCATGTATTGTTAGGCAAATTAAAGTAATCCTTATTTTTTCTATGGATGGTTCTAACAATTGTAGTCGAGTAGAAACACCCCAAGAGTGGAATTGAATATTTTCTTCTCTTATCGTTTCCCAAATATAGAAATTCATTTATAATATATTATTGACGTCTGACACTAATGAAATTTAATTCCAAACTTATTTGGTTTCTTTGGCATTTTCCGTGTAAATCTACATATAATCTTATGGAAGCACAATTATTAGTTTGTACATACTCGTATTAACCTCGCAATTTGTTATACATGGTTTTTGGAAAAAGTGTGATACTTCATAATTCCATAAATATCTGAAGTTTTTGTTTCATATGCGCCACAAGCATACAGGGTGTATCCCAAAAGTCATGAAATATACTTTTTTGCCACACCCCCACTGGTCGCAGTGTGTTCGAACCGATTGGGAGAGGTGGAAGGTGCCCTTAGCTTTACAGTGCACTAAAGTTCAATCAGCTGCGACAATCAATAGAATCAAGAAAGCTGATTTAGCTGAACAACGTTGGGCGACTAAATTTTGCACAAAACTCAACAAAAAGTGCTGAATGGCACACCTCAGCATTCGATTTTATACATAATAATATAAATAAGCACCTACTCGATGCTTATTTATAATATTCTTCTGTTTGTTATCACTGTCTGAGGACTCGATTTTGTCTATTGTGTGTAATAAGCTTCATCATCTCTTTGCACGTTGTCTTCAGTTTCAGAAAGTTGAAAGAAAATTAACTGGTGGTGGTAGTTTTAGTGTTAATTTAGTCCCCAGATTCATTCGATCTATTGCAGTATTAAAAAACTTTGTCGTCGTGAAATAATATTTAAATAGATACAACCTCGATTCAAACGCAGTCGTTTTTAAATGTCTATCAAAGCAAAGCCGATGGAATGTCTACGATACCAGAAAACGACAAAATTGTATACTTTTCTAATGTTTACTCTCAAATTTGAGAGTCGATGAACTGTGATAAAAGATATGGAGCCTTAAAAAAGGCCTGTATCTGATATATTATCACGATTTGACATGTAACTCAACATGTCTTACTAAAATAAACATAATTTTTAATTATGCATTCTAACGCTTAAATTATTTTCTTTTTATGAAGATATCTTGGCGAAATTATGCCTACTAATTTCAAATAGAATTAAATACTTATATATTGAATATAATTTTAAGACAAAGCATGTTAATCGTTAAGAATGTGGTTCGGCGATGTCGAACGTGTGTGAAGCTAAAATTGACCTGACCTTTTTTAATTGTTCAAATGCATATTAATGACAATTAGCGACGTACTTCAGCCACGTATTTTTGTTCGATTTTTATCAGAGTTTTTTAAATTCGTATCACATTCCGCTGAATCTGATTTAAATCTACAAATAATGCTTTAAGTTATCGTATGATCGTTTTGTTCCTATCTCGCATTATCGCAGATACTATGAAATTTGGGTCGTGGAATCGAAAAATGTCATTGTGCAAAATCATATTTGCAGTGAGACTACAACTTTTGTTTAAAAAAATATATAATTATTACTAAAGAGATAATTTTAAAATCTCAGGCTGAGAAAATATTTTTTTTTGGCGATAAGTAACTATCATAGATTATTTGTTCGAGATAAGCTTGTGAGATACGATTAAGACTAAAATGTGAGATATTTATTCTACATCTTCCCCTTAAAGTTTGATCTAGGATCATTTTTATACAGCATCATATCTTTTATAAAGTCAAACCATCAAATGGCATAAAGTTTTCGATTTATTATTGTGTGGCATCTGGGGGTCCTAAATATTCGTAAAATAAATTATTCGAATAAAGAATATGAAAAAGTCTTCGAATATTTATACATATATGTTTTTTAACAAGGCAAAATTGGAGTTAAATTTTTACCTGTATTTTACATTTTTTCCAAGACTTTATTTTTTAAAGACAGTAATGGGTTAACGTTATTATTGATAAAATAAGTAAGGTCGATTGTATAAATTCGTTATAAATCGATAATACAATATAATGCATTTCATTAGATTAAGGGCGTGATCCGATATTAAAAACGTTTCCCACGTTTCACACCGCACCAAGAAGCTAGCAACACTATACGCTTTTTACGCTTTGTTCACAGTTTTCATAGTGACAGACGTCATTTTGCGTTGAAACAAGACGCGAAATTGGCGTCAATCTTATTTCCAAGATTAGTTGAGTTTACAATGGCTGAATATGTAGATATTTCTATTTTTTTGCAAGAAAGCAATGAATTGCTCAATATGAAAGTTCTTCCCGCCGACGCTATTTCGCCGACGAGTTTCGGTGTTCCGATGCGGTGGAGCGTGAATCCGGAGTTGCCATTATAAAAAATGTCATGATGACTGCTCTTTGCATTGAGCACCGTGAGCAACTATGACGTCACAAGGATTCAATTTGAAATTTCTTCCCGACAACGCTATTCGAGCTTAGAGTGGTGTTTATTATAAATAAATATATTGTTGCATATTTTGACAGCTGATTGTAGACTAGTGTTTGAATCTAAAAACTAGCCTTAACATGTAGATAAACGACCATAACATTTTATATATCAATTTTATTATTATTCATTTTCCAGGACTTATTCAGTGCTCATAATTAATTTGTATTTGGATCGATGCATCCAAACAATGAATAATTCAACAGGAAATAAATTACATTAATAGAATTATGCATGAAATATTTTTATTTGAATAATCACACCAGTTATTCCAATTCCAATTGTCTCATAAAATATGGCTTTGATTCTCAATATAAATTCATATTTATTTTGAGTTAGAATAAAAGTAAAAGCAAAGTAGTGTCTTAAATTTACAGAATCTTTTTCGAACCTTCGATTGCTGTTTTGTTAAGGCCTTCAAAACTATACAATAATATAATTCAAGTAGCCTATAATAAATATTATTTTTGATTAATGTAATAATTAAGCGTTTTAACTTTAAAAAGTAATATAACATCCAAAACAATGATCATGAATGTTTGATACCGTTGAAGATTTTAACGCTTTGTGCTATCTCAACTCTGAAATGGATCTTAAATAGATCAACGTTGTCAAAAATTAGCTTTATCTTTCCAAAGAATACTATTTTTACTAATATTAAATTGTTAATTAACTAAATAACTACAGATTTTAACATGTACATTGCAATGTTACTCAAATACGGGTGATAGATATTTTTCCGTAGGGTCACATTACCCATACTAACACAACGGAAATGATTTCAGACAATTGGGACAAAATGTTTCTGGCATTCGAGAATTTGTATCTTCTGAAAAGATAGAACTTAATTCCTTCTGATAGGCTTGTTCTATGGATTTTTATGAACTTCTAAGTGGTAAGATACCTTTTGGATAGACATATGGATCTTCCCACATCCATATGTTTGCAGTATCACAGATGTCATTGTTAAATTGACATATTACATCTAAAGAGAGACAGAAGATGTTGCTGTTATCCTGTGCAAATTGAATTAATACAAATTATCAGCGCCATTGTATGGGGATGATATTTTGCCCACGCTACAATATAAAACCACTGATTTTTCTCACAGTCCTTTTGTTGTTATGTATTTCTATATTGACTCTCAAATCTTAATTTTTTTAATGTCTTTCGGGGCAGACTTCCAAGTTTCAATCACAACACGGCCTCGAAATCTGCATTTCTATGCTTGTCTGTTTGTAGATCTCTTTGTTTTTATTAGCTTGGTCAATCACAGAGCAATCGGTCAAGTTTGTCTATCTAAGACAAACGTAAAAGATCTGCACGAGCCACAGTTAGGCCCTGAACATGTTAATTATTTATTACTCATCTCAGATGTGAGATAAATAACATTGGCTATTATATTATAATGATATATTACACTATTCTATACCTATTTATAATACTGAATGCTTGAACAAATAAGTGGTTTTTCTAAAATTATATTTATACATTTGTTTGAAAATCCACGCTCTGTAAAAAAATTTGTAAATTAAATCCAATTGAAAATAATTTTATACTATTCTTGTGTCAAATAATTCAAGACTAAATTTATTATTAGCAGCACAGATTTTAATTTTTTTTACTATGTAATTAGTATAAATCTGGTAATTTTATGATATTATTTAAGTTTTAATAAATGTGAATTTTATAAAATTAATATTTTTATTCATATGATATAACGATTTTTTTTATTCTAATTCAATAATATGAAAATAAAGAAAGATGTTTTGAATTTTAAATTTGACATGATAATTATTTTACATATGAATTAATTATAATTTTATTAATGACATCTATTGGTGTATTTCGAAAATAGTACATATTGGTTCATGTTTCGGATAAGATTAGCTGTATAGAGATGCAATAGATGTCACTAATGCCGTACGTTTAGATTACGCAATTTGAGTAATGTCAGGTAATACGACCTGGATTTCGCGGTTGGCGCGTAAACCGCTGAATTGTTATTTTTGTAAAAAGCAATTTTACCTCTTATGTGGCAGCCTAGAAACAAAACTCACTTGTTATACGCGTTGCGGAAAAATGACGCTAACACGAGCGAAAAATTGCTTTTTTTTTCTAACCTCAAATTCTATTTCCGTTTCCGTTGCCAAAGTTTGTTTTATAAATACGTTATCTCTGATGTCTAGTACAATAAGTGTCATTATTTACACGCAATTCTGTGTGAAAATTCTAATGAACTTTCATTTTCAACGATTCAGACATTCCGACTTTGGAACTAAATTCTAAATGATTCAACACATCGTACCTGCGCATATCAATAGACTGTTGATAAGAAAATCTTCATATATATATCCATATAAAGTCTATATTGTGGCATATTAAAGTGTGAATAAATACTGTAACGCGCAGCTGGATTATTTGAATTGGACGATCTGTCAAAAATGAAATGGGTCTGCGAGTCTTAAGCGCTTGCGAATTGAGCATGCATTAAAAAACGGGACGGGGTAATTTTGCACCTTGCGTTCTTATTATTTCGTTCAAAAATGATTGGATAGGTAATAACTCATCTATGAAAATATTTATTGGTTCATTATGTGTTAAACTATACGTAGTAATCCAGGCATTTCTAGATATACATGTTTACATTATAGATTACGGCGGTGTTTACACTGATTGCTGTTTTTTCGCCCCCCCTCCCCCAACTCATACAGTTCATAGACGCATCGATTGAACGTTGAATTGTGATCGCCGAATACACAAGGCGGGAAAACCTTCGAAGGTTCTTTGACTGGCAAGGGTCAATCATCTAATTGCCGGATCGACAACCTTTGATTGGTAAAAGTGTGGCGTTTCTAGTCGTTGACTTATTTATTGTGTGATTCAGCAGGTGTATTTGATTTTAATCTCGCTGACAGGAATAATGCACATTTCTTATCTGCTGCGATAATGCCACAAATATACTTTTTCATATCGATAAAAGTGCATTGGCATTGTGTTAATCACGAAATGAAAAGTTGTACGTTTATATTGAGCGGCGATGTTTTCAAAAGTATAATATGATTGATAGATGGTTGTGTATAAAAATAATTCGTTTAAATAAAATTTCAACGAGGGAGAAATGGTGAACTTCAATTAACACTTTGACTAATTCAATTCAAATTTAAATCCTAAATATTCATTCATTTTAATTTTATTATTGTACACTTAAACCTTTTTTTTGTGCGGTGGATGCGTTCCGGGGAAAATCGCACAAAAAAAGCTATGACTGCCATGGATTTTAAAAACCGCATAACTTTGAAACAGCCATATAAAATATATCCAAAATCGCACAAAAAAAGTTAATAAAAAAAGAGGAAAACAATAAGGCAATTAATAAATAACATTTTTGGTAGCATTTAAAGGACGTTTTGCATCATTGGTAAAATTTTAAGTATGTCTGACATCTGGCATCTCAAAGGCCAAACATCCACTAGAGAAATATTAATTATTTTAATTACCAACTATCATCGCTGTATAATAATTTTCGTTGCGATTTTCGATATGACTCAAAATCGCTCTCTTTTTCGGAAGAAATAGTATACCCAGTGTCAATGTCATCATTATTCTGTATGTATATATTTTCTCTTTCCAACAATATAATTCATAATTAGTAAAGATGTCACTACAGTCCCTAACTCGAAAAATAAATAAGTCACAAAATGGCGACTGTTTAAAAAAAACAATCAGTGAAGTTATTTTTGGTCAGAGTTTAAATATTTTTTAAATAGTTAAAAAATAAATTTTGACATAAATCTGGTAGGAATAATAGAGGGATATATAGAAAAGATTCATACCCAGTTTGAAGTAAATAAATTAATTAAAACATGAGATATGATGTCAACCATGTTGAAAAAATAGTTTTAAGAAAAACGCGTTAAAAGTTTTCATTATGGTAGGACAGGTCAAGTTGCCGCGTCACTAAAATAGCTATAACTCCGTAAGTAGTTAAAATTTTGGAAATTTCTTTAGAGAACGTATTTTTAAAAGTCGAAACATTGGAAAAATGCAAAAAAAATGAAATAATTTTTTTCAAAATTCCAAACTAGAATAAAGGGCCTGGTCGTACATTCAGCAATAGTAGATGCAATATGATTTACACATTCCCAAATTACATTTTTTTTCCAAACTTCGGTTAGTGTTGATGATTTATTTCCTACTTTATCCAAAATATCTGGATAAAATAAAAAAAACTGCTATCAAAAAACCGCATAACTTCGAAATCGCCCAAAAAAATTCGCACAAAAAGAAGTTTGAGTATATATGTGTAGTCTAGAATTTAAAAGCATATTTGAATATGTAAATTTCAATAAAACCATATTTGAATGCATCATCAATTAAATAATATTGGATTTCCCTTTTGGTATATTAGAAAGCTTTGCAATTTAAAATATTTACTATTTCCTTATTTGAAATATTTACTTAGAATTCTTCAAATGTGTATACTTGAACTCAAATTAAAATATATTTGAATGTAAAGTCGATTTATTTCTCCAAAGGTTCCTAAGGGCGTTAAAAATTCCAATCTAAATACAACGAATGTAAAAAATGATCATCTGATTTAATAGTTTCATTGCAAAACAATCGTTGTATCTTAGCGAGGAATTTTAGCCAAAAGTGCGGCGAGACGATATATAGACGTTGATTTTGTTTGTATTTGTATTTGTGAAATTTGGTGCAGCACACAAACGATTAAAATCTATGACAAATGCAAACATATCTAACCAATCGGAATAATCTATGTCTCAACGGGTGAAACATAGGACCGAGCCAATAGATAAGTGCGAAATATTGTTTTTAATCTAAAAATAACCGATTGCTATAAATATGTAATTAATACTGAGACTATTGAAATGCGACTATATTTTTACATTCGTGACTCAGTCGCTTTATCTCGGAGGCTTATAATTAAAGAGGAAAATATTTTTTTATTGAAGTCGATAGCCGATAAATCGGACGTTGGCCCGCCGCATCACTTGAGATTCTTATTATTCATAAACGTATATGTTTTTTTTATAATTTGCCTATTATGAACTTTTCTGCATATCGTCCATCTGGAAATCATCGACTGATAATAGAAAAAAAAAACTGCAAACACATCGTTATCAGATCGTCGCCCTCTCTTGAAGGTTATTCTACCCTCCGACAGTATTTTCGCGCAATGCAATTATACAGAAGAATTGATTGACGCGCAAAAAGATGAATAAACAATAATAACTTTGTCAAGGTTTCATAATATTAATCAAGCGATAGTAATTGTGGAGCAATCATTTGAGTCATAAAAATAGGGTGCGGCAGAGAAATTACCCTATTTATAAAACGAACAACAAACAGTACAGTTTAATTATTTTTTCACGTTATTTAGAGACATTTAAAGTAATTAAATATACACAATAAAAAACTTTAAGTCTTGCTCTTTCAAATGAGTGTTATTTCGCCCTTTTGGGAATAAGTGTCGTTTCAGGGCGCGCGTTTCAAATAAGGAAAATTCCCTGTCGCATCCAGTATATCGATTATGATGTATTTTCAATTAAATTGTCATATTTGGATCTTTCATAATCCAACAATTTATGCAATAAAAAGATATTTTAAAAGCAATACAAATGACAATTTGATAATGCAAAGTTGACGATATCTTTGATTAATTGGCCTAATGCTAAGATAAGTTATAGATATTTTTTGACCAGGTGAAATGTTTAAATCTTCGATTAAATGCAGATTATCCGTATAAGATACGTTATATTGCAATCTGGCAGGGTTCGATTATTAGTGTTAAATTTTCAATCGATCGATTGCTTGTAGTCGAAGTTTAGCTAAAATATTTATTTTTTGGTTCAAATATGATGCGATTTGAATTTGCGAATTTACAAAGAGCACTGTCGGAGGCTGTAGAAAGTCTCTGGACATACACGGAGCAACCTATGAACTTTACTATCTTTTGAAGAAGTGCTCAATCGATAGAGGAAATGCTTGTTAAAGATCAACAATCGACATATTATACAAAAGGGTACTATGAATATAGACCAATGAGAAGAAATACTACAAGATATAATGATGATCAACGGCTCGATGGCTTACAAAATTCCGAATAGGAAATTACTGCATTAAGAATAGTCCTAAATGTGGAAGATTTACCAAGTGTTAAGAGCAAATCTAGATGCAAGCTTAACTTAATTTCATCGTTCTGAAATTTTATTAGCATGCCAAATTTCATCAAAATATCCCGAAAGGGTATCTTGGAAACAACCCTCGATCTTAGCTCAAATAAGTCTTGTATCCGCATCGACTATCTGAGTATAAAAACGAATCGGGTTCAATATTGTCTCCCGACATAGTCCACCGAAGACTGAACGCTTGATAAGTACATAAATATCGACAGTTGCTATGCTTTGTTTACCTTAGCAACTACCACCACACCAATGTGCGCCAAGATGGTATATCCGTTAAACGTCTCGCAAAACAAGTTCCGCACACAAATAGCGCTTGTGCCTATGTAAAAACCTTCTTAGATACATGCCCAATAACTCAGCAAAATTTAATCGCAACCGGATGAATGGTGTAGGAGCATATACAAGACAAACAAACAACAAATAATTTTTTTTCGGTTTTCGGCTCAGTTCACAGTTCAGAATTTTATATAAATTTGCAGGATTCTTGGCTATATAAGATGAATACTCTATTAACTTTCATCTTATAATGTTCTATCTCGTAGAATAAATTGATAAGAGAAGATCCCAACTTGTGTTGCTGAAGTTCAGCACAAAAAACTGGGAAAAAAAGATATTTTCGAACTGCTTCAGTTCCGATTTTCGTTCTGTTGCATTTGATCTCTCGCCGTCTCCAAGGGTCTGTAATCTTCGTCAAGGCTTCAGCAGGAATCCACCACGAGGGATGTCTCGAGTCATTCGTGTGCGTCTCGTCTTAGCCTGAAGGGCTACGATGGGAAAGACAGGAGCGTCCACCTTTAGTAGCGACGGGACTCCGCAGCCCCGAGACGGACACGCAGCATATGCGACGGAAATCCGTATTTTAGCTCCGTAAAGGGGGCGATTCTTTATCTTCGACCGCTTTAATGACCGAAAATCAATAATTAACAACAAATTATTATAATAATTCAAAAATAATCGCGAATTATTCCAATCCTACAGTTGATTGTATGCGTTACGATTCTGTAGTCTATGAGACTAATGATTAGTGATCTAGGCTTAATCATCTTTAGATTATTTTATAAACCTGTAGAGTTATTCTATTGGATGACATCCTTCTAAAATGCTAGACTAGCCATGTTAGAATGCTGGATCATCATTTTGGGATGTAGCGGTTGCTCTTATCGAATCGAAAATTCCCCATATTTACATAAATTTTGCTCGCGTCTTCGTAAGATTATCAAATAATGGATAACATTTTGTGATAACGACGCAATAAAAAAGACTTTCGCTCTCTCACGACCCAGTAGGTCGCACTGTGGGAAATTTCACATGGAAAACGCTACGTGTGTTGGGGTCCGATCTGCCCCATTGAGCTACCGAAAACTTCCCACTGAAACTAGGCTAAGAGCTTTAATAATTTATAAGCCATTGTTGAATCATACTAATTGCAACGATGATTATTAAGACGAGATCGCTTCGACAAAACTGGGTCCATAAAAATGGGAATGATCCCACACCTTCTCCTCGTAAATTTTCGATAACCACCATCATCTCCCCTTCGGTTACGTCTTCAATGTATATTATTACAGATTTTTTCCCGATGTTAAACTCGATTCGATCTAGAATTGGGCGTATAGCCCAAGCAGTACAATGTGTCTAAACGTCGTTTTTGTCGCAGAATATGAAATTGCAGCGTAATGCAAAAAAAAAGTGTGGTGGTGTAGCGTTGCTGATATTGTTTGCCTATTACCGTCATACTTACCAACTCGTGCATATCGAGCCATTTTCACTTTCGTTCAGCTCAGAGGTTGCCGGTTCGTATCCCACCAAAGTGTAACACTTCGTCCAGTAAGCTTTTCACGCTTAACTGTCGACGCTCAAACGGTGGGACGCAGAAAAAAAGCGGTCGAAATTCCAAATCAAAAAAGATCATTTTGGTTAAAAAAAAATTCATCGTGCCAGTAAAATCGCTTTTTGGCCTTTGCATCATGGCATCGTCGGTTTTTGGAATTGGACTTGAGTTCAGCTATTCTTCTGTCAATTTTGAGACAAGATCCATTTGATACTTTGATACATATATACAAAAATGAATATTTCGCGGAGCGTGGGGTCATCGTGCGATTTGGTTGCTTCAGATACATTCCTATACCATTCAACTGATTGCGATGAAACTTTAGTTATTTATTGGGTGTATATCCAAGAAGGTTTTTACATTAACACAAGCATTATTCATGTGCAGAATTTTGTTTTGCGAGACGTTTAACGGATTCACGTTGGCGCATATTGGTCTGGTGGTTGCTATACCCGTTTATTTTAATCGTAATTGAAAAATATATAAAGTATTCCAATAAACAGAATTAAAACATCGCTATATAAATATTTCGTCTGGTGAAGTGACGTATCTATTATTTAAATTGGGAGCTTGGCATATTGAAAATTTACTGAATGGATGTAGATAAAAGAGGCGCTCGTGCGCCACACTTTGACAGCGCTCGCATTTGAGACGCCGTAATAATTAACAGAGTACAATAAACATTGTTCGGACGTTACATCATAACGGCTTGCAAATGTTTTCCTGAGAGAGAATGTATGAGAAAAAAAACGAAAAGAGATGTAATTTTACCCAGTCCCATTAGTGAATTGATGCAGCACGTTTATAACGAGCACGCACATGAAACAGAAAATGGAACACCATTATCTACGCTCCCGAGCAAGGTTAATTAGGGATAATCTGGCAAACAACGCTTCGCTGATAAAAGTATAAGCTGTTCATCATCACGTAGTATATGGGCGAGTAATACCTGGAATTGTTGGATCAGGTAATCTATTAATATTGCTCGACGAGCGCTATTGTTGATAGGCTTTGATTTGTAGCTCGATCCCGAAAAGTTTTCCAAATCTACCGACATTAAATTGGCAGTTCTTGCAGCGTTCTTATGCAGTTGTACATAATAGTTGTAACCAATTTTAATGCAAGGTCGTCCATAGGTCGCTAACTGGCTACACGGTCACGCAAGCTGTCAAGATCATGGCAATTGTTGGGGGGTTTAATTAACGCATATTCAACAAGAATAGAAATCAGGTTTTCCAGATTTGATGTACAATTCGAAAGTCGGACGCTAGCAACGACTGGAAGAAGATCGATTCGATTGACCAAAACTGGATGTGAGTTCCAACAATGCAACCTTGAATCGTGATGAAACTAAACATCGTTTTAAATAACATAAAAAATACACAGTATGATTAATTGAGCTGTTATCAGTCATCCATTCTATTCGCTGTTACCTTATCGGTCGATGTATTTCTAGGAGATCCTCGTCATTTTTTATTTTCCAACTATTGACAGAATGGCTCTACAATGGCGACGGATATATTGAAATATTGTCGTTCAATCATATTTGTGCATTGTGACAAACATTAGTTGTTATTTTTGAAAATAATGATCGACAGATTAAACATCGGGTCAATGCATGTCAAGGCTCCCGACTGGAGATAAATTGTAGACACAAACTGCAGTCTTATCTGAAGACTGCAGAAAAATGCAAATGATCTAATCTCGAGCAATTATATAAACATTCTAATTTTCTGCATGACGCGCGTGCTCCAGCCAGACAGTTGTTGATCAACAAACAGTACTGATAAAGATTCTCAAAAAAAAAATGATATAATAGAAATCAAATAGCCAAATAATCTGTAGATTAAATTTTCAAGAATTCACTGCTTATCTGTTAAATTTCAGAAACCATGATTCAATATCTAAAGCGATTATAGATCTTATATCCAAAACGTTTCGATGATACAATAAAAACATAATTAAGCCCATCAAAAATATATATGTCATGGAGATAGCCAGATACACGTTGCATATTTTTAGTTATCACAATAACGTCTCCAGAAAAAGATAACTCAGTGGAAAAGATAATCAATATACATAATAAATGTAAGCGATGGTATGGTATGAAGCGCCTTTGAAAATGATCTAACTTCCTCCTCCTCTCCGATGATATGTATTTAGTACACCATATGAAATTCTGAAAACTTCTGAACCCTGTATCTATTATATTTCATATCGATATTCCCATTATTACAGTCCTGTTGACGAAGACTAATAGCGCAGTAGTTGATCAAATGAGGTAACCACCACAGAAATAGTGAAGAACATCTGCAAAAAGGTATTGGACGTAGGATTTTCAAAAAGCACTGTACATCGCGTATTGACTGAAAATTTAGACATGAAAAAGCTGTGCTCAAGATGGGTGCCGCATTGGCTCACAATGGAACAGCGTCGTGATTATTTTCCAATCGAGTGTTTGGTAATGTTTTTGCATCAATTTAGGATGAAACATAGATCCATCACTTCAGATCTGAGACAAAGAAACATGAGGACCCCTCATTGACTCGAGCTGTTTATTGATCCTAGGTATGCATTTATCTCCGAATATGCCGCAAAAAACCCTTAAAAAGGACGAAGTGGCCACAAGCCCTTTGTGTCCAACCGGTCAGCTTTTCAGACCGCTGATATGACAAATAAACGCCTCAAAATCTGCGAGAACGCTAGGGGAGCTGACGGAAAGACGACATCTTCTCGCGGCCAAGGCTATTGATCCACTCTCACTTTTTTTTAACTGTCGGGTTTTTATTTCATACATCTATAGAAGCTTATTAGTACCGCGTATCAAGAATTGTGGCAAAAATGCACTGCATTCTAATTCTAAAAGATATGAGATAGGTAAAGGTCAATAAATTATATCTAATATTCTTAGAAAGTCGTATCAGCCTCTTCAATATCTTCAAATCATTTTTCTATATCAAATTTAAGTTTGTTAAGGTAGCTGCATCTTTCAATCTCCTCTAGAGTTACATCATATTTTATAGATGTAACGACATAACAAAATACATATCGTCTACCACGAAAGCTTAAACGCCCATTAGTGGGCGGTAGGGACCACATTGCTGTCAAGCTTGTATATCAATAAATGAACCTTAACACTCTTGATAGCACACAATATTCGTTCATTTCTTTACATAAATACAAACAATACACATGTATGTCTTCAGTTTTAGTAACAAGATAATGCATTTGTTGAAGCTTGAAATTGATAAATTTGGACCAATCGATACAATAGCGTTTCAAATAGAATCACGTTTGTTATCACGCAGAGATTTAACTATATAATCAAATTCCATTGTAATTTTAATGTTAATTTTGTCCAATAGAATAAAAGAGATCTTAAATGTAAAGTTTCAAATAATTTGAATAATGCTATTATGAAGCACTATGGATCGTAATATTTGAGAATGTTTAAACGTGTAGGGGTACTTTTACAGCACGATGTACGATTGTATGATGAGACGGAAGACAATCTCTCCGTCTCTGTCTCCGATTCACATTCTTGCCTAAAGATGTTTGAATAGAATGTAGAGTTTATGGTATTCGAGTGCAATGTTTTCGTATCAAACGTGACGTTTTGCTGGGATTGAATGCAAATATGTGATCCGTAGTATTGATTAGTTAATAGCATTTTCATCCAAAACGTGGATGTTAGCCACATGTCATCGGCGTGAGCCTACGTTTTAATCCTTGATAACGAAAGCATGCATAGAACGTGATTCCTTCACGACCTATATTTTGAAAGACCACATTTTTAGCGACGTCGGGGAAATCACAGATCATTACAATAAAGTCATAGGTCAGTTTTCTCATTTTCTGAAAATTTCTATTAAAGCGGCGATAATGCGATTTTAAAATAACAAGGTCAGTAATTGATAACGCGCCTTTGATATAATTGGTTGTTGTAAAAAATCAAGCAGCGATGATAGACGATTTGGTATTACGATTTATTTATGTGAATGTCTATGCGAATTATTTCTTTTATGGGGCTGCATGGAAGGAAATAAAAATGATCGTAACTAATTGCGTAGATAAGCGATATTTGCAATGCACTTGAAATATGCATTTTTAGTGCAGTCGTTATCAGGCAGTCGTTAGGGTCATTTTGTTTGCATGTCACGGATGAGGAGTCCCTTTCTTCGTTGCGGAATGTGTAGGGCCGTCTTTAGTAAAATAGTGGCGCACATGAAACGTTATGTCATCCACATGCATAATATAATTGCACGTTGCGATTGCAGGTCGTATGCGTGAGGCATTTGCTGCAATTTGCAGTGAGAAATGGCCACGGTCAAGGATACTATCGCCTCTTCATGTCCGCGCAAATCGGCACGCGTGCAAAATTATGCATGCTACTGCATTTAATAGATGCGATTGAAATTGCATATGTTTTTTTTATCGATGTAGCTTCAGTTTATTTTTTACTAGAGATTTTTAATGGAGTTATAGCTATTGACGCGGTAACTAAACCGGCCTGAGATATCAGAATGAAATCTTAAAAACGTTCTTCTTATTTACATAATGTAACATATTTAACATGATATTCGTAATAAAATCATATTCGTGATGTTTTTGACATCTATCTTCTAATTTTCAAGTCACCAACTAAAGAGTCCCTTTGAGTTTCTATTTCCTAAATTCTCTCTGGTTCTTATTTTTCAGCTAGATGTAGAAGAGTAGAAAGCATGTAGACTCTTCTTTAAGATTCTTCAAATTTTTTTTGAGCACATCTTCTCTAATAGCCTCATTTCTTATTTTATTGATAAATATGTATTTTCTTTGATATTACAAGCACGGAGAAGAGGAAGTTTTCTCGTCCATAATATATATTTATCCAAATTGTATATATATACAGCTGTTCCTGAATGGCGATAGTAGTGCATCGCTGTCGACGACTATGAGTTATTTTTAAGTGCGTTTTATATTAATCTGTCCACACCGGACAAACGACATTTTTTCAAATTTACCCTTTTTATAAATACATTTTCTTGTATTTACATAATAAAATGCCTTTTAATCGCTTTTTGCATTATGACTCGAGCCATATACAGCTTAGAGGTATGTCGATCGATTAATTTTACATAGTTGCATGCATTCAATTAATGCAATTGTAAGAATGAACAGGTTTGTTTTTTCTATCCACATATCCCGATCGTAATTCGACAGATCTTATGTTGCTTTAATAGCAACGAGATCAACAATAATTATGTTATATGACGAAGAATCAGACTTTTTAAAGAGAAGAAGATTGGATCCATAAATTACGTATTAGTGCTATAAATCTACATCGATGATGCAGCGTTTCATAAGAGAAGCACTTTGATCGTTAAACCACAGTATCTTTTCAGAAAAGAAGCCGAAAGTAGTATGGTGACTTTGGAGATACGCAAAGGACCAGATTCATGCATTTCAGGAAGTATTTTCAGGAAAATCAATATGATTGTTGAAGGTAGATTTTCATCGCCTTTTAAGAAAATCTGATCAGCCTTTCATATCACCGAAATCCTTATTAAAGCACCTTTAGATAAGTTTTCTTAGAGGCTAGCAGAGTTTGACTCCTTTTCTTGATTACATATTGAATAGGTGTGTATTCTGCAATGGACTGCATATAATTGCACTATGATGTTATAGACCAGGGGTGGCCAACCCAAATGATCTTGCGGGCCACTTTAGCAATGCATCATAACTCCGCGGGCCGCATATAAAATTATATATCCCCATATTAGATTTAGATATTTTTTTTGGAGTAAAATTGAAACATAATGAGTTGTTATCATTGGGTTTACTATTATTCTTAAATGTAAACATAGATAATATAATAATAATGTTACTCAACGTCAGAACCGTAACGAGGGTATGAAGCGACCGTGGCAAGTATCTAACTTGCGCCCCTTTTACCTACATAAATCTTGTCATTTTCATAATTTTACGGATTACAAGTACCCTTTCCAAAACGTTTTGGACTACAAGAGTTGGGGAGCGGTACGTTATAGTCCGACAAATTCGATAATCCGACACTGCCTTACAAAACGGTTTGTAAACCTTGTTTGTCGGATTATATATTACATACAACTATAAATAATGTTGGTTTTTACCAACACACACACATTTTTCTTTGATCGCTC
Organism: Stenopsyche tienmushanensis; assembly: GCA_008973525.1. Taxonomy (NCBI): domain Eukaryota; kingdom Metazoa; phylum Arthropoda; class Insecta; order Trichoptera; family Stenopsychidae; genus Stenopsyche; species Stenopsyche tienmushanensis. Next base: position 303,684 of record WACJ01000261.1, on the reverse strand, counting down.
ACTATTTTTTTATTTTCCAATATTTATTCATAATTATAGCATAAGCTTTGCACAATATTACACAAAATAAAAATATGTTTAATTTTTTTGTTGCAAATTATCTGTTCAGAACTTAAGGCTTCCGTGGCAAAGAATGCCATCGCTCGCGCACTAAAAATATGTTAAAAAATCAACAAGGCAGAAACGTCCCTTAAAAGACCCTGAATATATGAAATAGACCTAAAAGAAGGTCACATCATAAGCCACAACATAAAAGGACTCTATTTGAAAGACACACAAAGGGAACGCTATGATACGTAATTTTGTTGTGTCTAGAGAAATTGATTCTTATCTCATTCCGATATGAAAAACCAGATAAAAGCAGTTATTAAACATAAATATTGGCGCGATAGTCGCAACAGTATTTTCCGATGTTCGTTTGGACGTCGTCAGATCCGCAAGAGCATATTTTCGACGAAGGGTTACGACCCGTCGGATACAAAGTGCGTTTAGCGTGGACACATTTTTCTATAAACGCATATGGTGTCATTCAATTGACAATGTGCTCTAATTTCTATCGCCTTTATTTACATTTGGCCCTTAAAATGCGATAGCTCCGAATTCTGAGGAGCTGAACCGTCCGTCGGATCGAGCGATTACTTTTTGATCGTTTCGTCGCGGCGATCTATGAAAACAAGAGCGTTTTCCACGACGACGATATATGTATTTGATTTTGATCTGGTGTTGAGCCGATAGCGATGACTCAATGTTTGGATGAAAGTATTGCAAAAATTAGATAATAATTTTGATAGGCTAAAAATATCAATATTTGGGCGCTTACGAGCAACTTACAATTCATCAAAATTGGCCGGAATGTTGATGTTTCAATTGTATTTTTAGATAAAGAGTTATCTATATAATTCACAGGTGGTTATTATAATACACGGGGTATTTGCTCTCAGTTTGAAAGCTCAGACAAAGCCCGTTGAAGGTGGGTGTGTTTGTACCCGACCTTCGTAAATATTCTAGTTATGGTCACGTCAAAGTCAATCAAATATTAATGCCCGTCCCTGTATCGCTGCTTCGTTCGGAATGGCGCCAAATTTTGCATTTTGGAAATGATCGAGTGAATGGATGGTGCGTTGTTGTTGTCCTGGGAACGCGTGCCTAATTTAAGAGCACCTGGCTGGGCGTGTGTGACCCACATGCAGCCCGCAAATAGCTCCCCTGCACCGGGCCCCTCCACCCCCTCCACCCGCCGTGGGCCCTTGTAGGGCCCCAGCCCAGGGACTACAATATATAGATCGACAACTAGGAATACGTTAACACTTGTCTTGCGATAAATCTGCCGAGGAGGAATTTTATCACGGATGCTAAAAACTTTAATTAAAATCAGATCTATCGATCCTTGATAGAGCAGTCGATTACTCATCATCGTGTCGTAAATTCCTTAGATTACTCCGAGTCCGTGTCGATTGTTCAGCATTATCTAATAATTTCACACCTGAAATATGCACATATCAGCCACATTGAATGACATTGAGGAGATTAAGACAATTGTGCCAAAATATTGCACAGATGAAAGACAAGTATTGACAAAAAAAAAAGATATTTCCCAAAGGGAATCTCATGATTCCCAATCCTCGACTCATTTTTAAGTGATTTTCATGAGTTTTCATGAGCTTATTTTGAGAGCAAAATTAGATTTATTTAAAATTTTGCTATGGGGTTAAATTATTTTTTTTACTATTTTCTATATTTTAGTCGTTTGATTTTTCATGAAATATCATTTTGATAAGATCATTAACAATATTATGGAAACGCAATATCAAGACAGACGCAACAAAGAATATGCATTCATATTATGATGATAAACAGTTTAAAAACGACGCATAAAAGTCGATTATTTTCAATATTTTAACAATACAATTAAATTGAATCGATTGTACATACAATTTAATTAATTATCGCTTTACGAGTCATCGTTTGTAAAATTAGACAATTGGTAGAAAGACGGATAATCAACCTAATTGCAGATAATGTATATTTATAGACTATGTAAAGTCTCGTACAATTATTCGTATTCGAGCATTTTACAGTCGTCAATGAGCCAATAACGATCGTTGTTTGCAGTCTTCGTTAGTTTCACAAACGACGATATATCGTATCTTAGCACTCTAAGGGTTAAAAACACTCCCCACCTGTATTCAGTGGTGTAGTGCTAAATAAAAAAGTGTGGGAGCGCTGATTAATTATAATATTTTAATACCCCCTCCCTTCCCCCGTGATCCAATTTTCGCATCATGTTTCCAACAAAACGTTTTTCCAATAAATAGTTACAAAAATCATTTTTGTATAATTATGTAAAAATCAATATTTATTAAAATAAAATAATATTTGCATGTGCAAAAAACGTTTGTAATAAATACCCTTAAAATATTACAATATCACAAAATATTTGTAATATTATTTATAATACATTTTTTTGTGATTTTTTTAATTTCAATTATTATTTGCTGAAAAATTTAATTCTGTAAAAACTTTGTTCAGCATTCGTATGTGAAATTGATTTTATGTGCAAAATAATTTTCTTTCGTAAAGATTTGAATTGGCTAGATCTAGTATGTCCGTTTGATGATACGGAAATTGAACTCCATTCTTTCGAAATACTTGATCCCTGTGTTTTTAAGACCGAAAAACTTTTCACATTGGCACATAATTTACAACCGATTTTTCCAGACTTACTTATGATCCAAGGATATTGTTTTCTCTTTTCTTTCCACATATCTGTGGTCCAAACACTAGGCCAGGAAGATGAACATACCGTATTATCTTCTATCGATTCATTTTCTGATTTTGACGAATATACTATTTGAGCACATTCATTATTATAGATATTTAATACACTTGTGCAATCACTAACATTATTAACCGACACCGAACCCACTTTGAGTTTTTTCGTGAAAAATTGAAATAGTGTCTCTTGTTTGCGTTTTTCATCCATTTTTAACTGTAAAAACACTTTTATATATATAACTATATATGTATGTATATTTATAAAACGCTGAAAAATGTATATGATTTATATAATTGTTTTATTTTAATTTTAACTTATAATTATTGCACAATACAATACAACACAACACAACACAAATTTTTATATTAAAATGAAAAATAAAATATTATAGTCCCTGCTAAAAAATACATGAAAATTAAAGTAAGCTAAGTTTTCTTATTATTATATATGTAGGTATAAAAATTAGAAAGTGGTATAGCGTCCGTTTATGTTAATTGACAGAAATAGACTAAAATCTTGTAAACAAAATAATATGAACAAACCGAAATGTGAAATCAGTGCGTTCTGTAAAATGAGCCTGATTTATTGCTTTCGTATGTTATTCTTCAAACTTGAAGAAAGAGACTCGCAGTATGTATGAGACCATGTGGTCACAGAATTGCTTAAGGGTCGAGCTTCATTTTTTCATTAGTATCAAGTGCCGGAAAGAAAAAGATAATAATTTATCCCATCGTGTCCTTTATTTAATTTATGGCACGTTTTACATAGACAATATTTTCAAGTTAACACATTTTTGGTTCCTAATGCACGAGCAAGCAGCTCTCGCCTACCAATCACAGCCCCACGATGATGCATCTAAACTTTCCCAGCCGATCGACCAAAGTAAACAAAAAATCGCAATAAACAACGGTACGACCAATCCAAAACGTCAAAAATTTATCCCATCATGTCTTTTATTTAATTTAAGGCACGTTTTAAATAAACAATATTTTCAAGAGAACACATTTTTGGGTCCTAAAAACATACAAATTTTGTACAATTATATTATGCAAAATCGTCTAGAAAAAAGTGTGGGAGCGCCGACCCCACGCGCTCCCACCCCACTACACCACTGCCTGTATTCCTTGGTTCAGATTATTCTTCCCAAGCTTTGCGACATTATTTAGACTTCATTCATCGATCATTGTTGATAACTCTGTATTATCATATACGTTAAAGAAAACCAGCTTTTAAATAAGACATCAAAAAGACATCAAACAAAGCATCCACGTCCGTAATTTTAACAAAAAATAACCGTTATTTTTACTGGAAGAAAAAACCGTAACCGAAACTTTTTTTTTGGTCGACCAAATGAAGGAACCACCCCAGAAATGGTGAAGAAAATCCGCAAAATTATATCCGCTATTGGATGACCATCAACTGAAAGTGCACGAGCTAGCAGACATGGCAGCCATTACAAAAAGTGTCGTACGCCGCATATTGATTGAAAATTTGGACATGAGAAAGCTGTGCGCAAGATGAGTGCCGCGTTTGCTCACAATGGAATAAAAACAGGGTCGTGATGATGTCTCAATTAAGTGTTTGGCGATGTTTCACAGTAATAAAGCCGAGTTTTTGGATCGATTCATAGCCATGGATGAAATATGGGTCGCTTAACAAAAATGCGAAAGTGCAAAATCTGAATTCATACCCATGTCCGCGAGGACACGCTCAATCTCAATTTCGACTATCCACTTACGATCTAAGCGTAAGGGAGAATTCTATTAAATTTTGTTGAACTCAAAACAAAAAAAAACTGGTTAAGATAGATTGAACAGATCATAGAAGAGCCCGGTTAGGTCACCGAAAATACCACAAAAAGCTCTAAAAGAGGACGGAGTGGACTGTGTGTCCAACCGGTCTGTTTTTCAGACCGCTGATACGACGAATAAATGCCTCGCAATCAGACTCCATGCCTGAACCTGTCCACAAAACATTGTCTGCATTCATGAATGGATTTCCGCATGGACACACGGAGATAGGGGAAAGCTCAAACCTGAATAGCGATTCCCTAAATCGCCCATGCCCTGTGAGAAACTTGGATGTCCAATAATCTCGAATCGTCATAAAATATATAAAAACAGACTGAGTCAATCTGTGTTGATTCATGTAAAGTAGAATGGTCAAGTAAGATTAAAACCGTGTGCGCCCCAAACCCAATTGCGCCCGCGATGGGCGTCGTCGATGTCTCAAACGGGTAAGACATAGGAGCGGACGGAGTCAGATGCGAAAACAATGAACGAGAGCGGCAATGTCCCTAAAAGTTAAGTAGTGACGTCACGCAAGCTAATGAATGATTTATAGCCAACGAGATGCACGCCTTTGCGGCCGGCTCCGCGACTCCCCTTTCTTGCGAGCGTAACTTTACGAAAATCACTAAATTTGTCGTATTTATTTTAGGCCACATGCTCGGAATGATCCGATCAAATATAAACATAGATGTTATTTTGTATTATGCACCGCCATCTGCCTGACCCACTTGGCTCCTCCGTTGCATCATCGCACCGCCTTGTCTTTTTTTATCCGCATCCAAACAGAGAACCCCCGTCCCTCTCGCCACCTACGGCCGCAACTATTCCGCATTGGCTAATCAGGCATTGAACTAGAATTTCGACTAGAAAGAAGTCCCCCGATACTATGCCATTATGTAACGGACCCGTACTGCACAAAACGTGCTTTCATTTAAATGCTTTTGGGTCATAAGCGACGTCATATTGAGAAAACGTCACAAGAAAAAACGCATAATAACATTTGATGTGAAACATATAATATTTTCTTACTGGACATGCAGGTGCGATATCTACTGCTTTCCATTGTGCAGCATTTTATCTTATTTTGTTTGTTTATTTTCGTTGATACGGAATGAAACGTCAAAATCGATTCGGAAGTCATGCCGATATATGTGATACGTTTTATGGCCAAATCGTACAGCGATTCCATTTTCAAATCGGACACGATCTGACACTAATGAGCGCGCGTAAATTCCGCAGATCACTTTCGATTTCTACGATGTCCCTTCTCTTTCGCTCGCGTCGAATCGGTCGCGCACGCCGTCTCCCTCTAATTAATTCGATATAAATCATGCACACTTTTAAATAGTCCCGAGCGCCGAAGATGCACCGTAATTAAATAGTCATAAGACCCACGCTCGCGTCCATTACCCGAAAAGCGAATTCGACGCTTGCGAATTTATAAATAGTTCGGGGACAATTTGCACCTTTGCTCCTTTGTCTCGGAAGGAGGCAAAATCGAAACAATGCCGCTTATTCGTCGTAAACAACTTCATCTTTTGTACGAATGCGCATTTTTGTAGTGTTCTTTCACGGGTCGCGTTGACACACTTTCCACTGGCTGGCTTTCTTGTTTCTCGAATGGACATTGTACTATTGCAAAATTCTTTTTTTCTTCTTCTTTAATTTGTTTGCCATTCGCGTTAAAAAAAACGGGCAGTTAAATCCGCCGTTCATGATTCAATAATAGAAAATGCTCCTAAAATTTATTGCGCTCTTCTCTGCTCACACTGTTGCGCCAAAAAAAGACTACTCATTTTTTTTTCGACGACAATAATTTAATGTCACTTTCTATTATTTTTTCACAATTGACGCTCGTAAAAAATGAATAGAAAATCGACAAAATGAATTGCCAATAAAAAAATAAAATGTGGCTTTTTTTAAAATTTTCTTGTCTCGCGAAAATTTTCCATTGAAAAATGTCAAAATATATTATGACACTGCAAATTTAATGCGGTTCGATTGGCGAAATTGCTAAAAAATAAATTTTTCAATCGTGGGGATGCAAAATATACCAGGAAACTGAGACTTTATAAGACAGGAAAAGACCGGGCCGCCCAAACTCTATTACGAACGCTGAAGATTATGTTATTGTCGTCATACAGCTCCATACTGGGCTGCAAAATTGAATAAAACCAGATTCTCTAATGGGTCGGTATCTATAGTGAAAAGTTGCTTGAATAAATATAGATATAATGAACGTGTAGCGCTGTAGAAATCTAAATCAAACAAATTTAATGAACATAAAATACTATTTTGGCCATAAAAACAATGTCCTTTGGACGGAATTGGAGTTCTTTTGAAGTTGAAAATACTGAAAATTGAATAAAGATCGATCCTTCTATAGCGCTCAGATTAGGATCACGATATAGAAGAAACGCTATAAAAAGTTGAGTATCCATACAAAATATGAGCTTAGGTATTTTTAATTGTATTTTGGAAGTGGACACTACAGAAGGGTTGATTGTACTTGTATTTTTTTGAATATTAAGGAGTTATATTTCAGTAAAATAATGATTCCAAAACTCTGTACCAATTTTTTAATGCAAAAAAGGCCTGGTATTTTAAAATAATCAAGCAACTAAACTTATGGCCGGTCGTATGGAACTTTCATCCGTTGAATATTGAAGTATATTTTTTATTGTCACACTTTATAAAACGTTTTTCATGGTTCAAGTGCCTCAATCAAAATAGATTTTGTCGTTTAAATCTATTAAAAGTTTTTTTTAAATAACCATTCCATTCATTCAAGCTCATTTTGTGGAAGTCATGTTAAACATCCGGTATTTCTAGTAATTTTCCATGAATCTCTTATTTTTAAGAACATCTTCGATTCGTTGAAGACTCTTTAGATTATGGTGAAATTTATGGTGCGGAAGTCTTTCAAATTTTGATTTTTTTGACAGGATGATAAATATAGGGCTTCAATCTTTGAATGGTATTCTTTCTTAGAAATTGTTACGATATCTGACGAATCATACATGCGATATTAAAAAGTTTATTTTTTATTTATTGACGTTATGTATTAAGACAATTGTGTGAAATACAGGATGCGGCATGGAAACTTCCTTATTTAAAATGCGCACCCCGAAACGACAGTTAAGGGACGTTTTCTGTCATGTAGGTTTAGTAACGATCATGTAGCGGACTGTTTTGTGGAAGATCTTCGTTTTCGTACCTTTTTAAGCAGACAAAATGAAAATAAGGATAATTGAAGGTCATGATGATATTGAAATTAATTCAAATCCATTATTCCAATGACATAATTTTTTGAAATCGCGGGATTCCCCTACACACTGCACGATGCATCGGCTGCTACATTTCAGTCGCCCCGTTTGATTCACGACCGCATCTTCGAGGTCAGGCTTTCACCCATATTGTCTTAGCCATAAAATCGAAAGCAATTAAGAGTGTTACGTCAAAGAAAAAAAAAGTCGGCCAGGCATCAGAGATGGCAAGCATTGTATGGTAAAAACGGGAGTTGAAAGTGTGAGTGCGCTGTGTCTAATGTACAAGAAAAGCTGACATGAATGGACCTCATTTCCACAGGCCGGTGCTTCGATCGAATGTATGTAAGTGTGCTAATCAAAACGGGTATAAATTAAACCAAAACACGTAAAAGAAACAGAAACTCCGGGAAAGTTGCGAAAGAACTGCGGGTGTCTCTCTCAGACCGGCACCGGCCCCTTGCGTAACTCGTGACGTCGCCTACACTACACCCCTCCACCGGCGCTTCCACAACTGTCGTATTAACACATCTCATGCGGGCCCATAACACTTGTAACCTGCATCTCCGCGAAAGTCGAAAATAATGATTGCGTTTGCTTTGATGTTGATGACTGTGTACTTATCAGATGTTGAGCCTAACTGATTTTGTTGTTCCAACTGTATTAGATATGTCTTCTAATGCCATTCCTGGACCTTTTTATTAGGTTCGGATTTAAACCCATAATATGGATTAAAAAAATCCAATTACTTGTCTCGCAACAAATTTAGTCTGATGCGTCTGAAAATCACAAATCTTTAGATAGATAACAGACGAGGGTGCGGCAGAGGAGAATGGACAAAAGTTAAAGCTAAATTCAAAGGAATACTACCGCGCGTTCACTGCCACCACTAGTCCAACCTGTTTGAAAGGGGCTGCAGGGGATACCCCTTCCCTATAGTACTCGTATCGGTTCAGTCATTCTTAGTACCCTAGCCATGGAGAGGAGTCGCTGTTTGAACAACTTAAAACCATTCTCTCCTATATGCCTAGGCTGTTGAGGATAGTGGTGAGCCTTTGACGTAGTCTCCACCAACTGCTGTAATCGGTTGTTCCACAAACCCCTTTACGGGAGCGCAGCACAGGGTGACCTGCGCTCCCAACTCATGTTAGCTGGGCTACCCCAGCTGCGTTTGATGAGCGAACCGACGAGGCTACTTTCGCGCATCTCTACTCCACATCATTACCCCAAGAGTTCAACCGTTGCCCACGGGCGTAGGGTTGGCTCTCCCCCTGGGGTTTTACGGATGGGCATTATGGAGTCTAATCTAATCTAGTCTCATCTAATCTAAGAGAGGGAGAATCGTTTGCAGTGTGTCCATGTCCATCGCATATATCATAAAAACGCTATGCGTGTGTGTCTTATGCGTAGCATAAAGCAAGCATTACACACAAGCAAGCCTATTTTATTATATATTACACAACACAGCTTAATGTTGGTCTTCTTGGTAGATATTGACGACTCTTGTTTCTTTTATATAATGCAGTAACAGTATTTCTTTTTGTGATTTAGAATGATAATAAAAAGCACAGAATAAAATTTATTGTCATTTTAATAAATGCTTTGCCGTGTTGCCTGTCATCGATCTGCCATTTTTGTGTCCGTGACAATGCTATGGAAATAGAAAAAAAATCATAACTGACCAAAATTGAGTTGCTTTTCAGTGTTGAATAGCACTCCAAATAAGGCAAAAAATACTAAATAATCTATTGATCAATTTGATGATCGCGCCGGATGAGGTTGTACGTATTTCATTTATCAGATTTGACGTTGAGTTCTCTTCGCCGAAATGCCAAAGATACACACGGTCCAGGAGAGTGCAGGGTGGCGAGCCACAGTTTGCGAGTCGGCGGTCCTCTCGTCGATGACTCTCACTCTCACTCGCGTTCTCTGACACGAATCTGAGGCGCGGACTCGTTCCGAGCGACTGCCTTCGCCAACGTAATACCCGTAACCAACCATTGCTCGACGAAAGTAGGCAACGCTATGAGATAACACTATTCTTAACACATCTATTCACTGCCCCTCATCCTATTGACATATATACCCACCGGAAGGTCACCATCGGGATTCCTTCCCGGACTTTTTATGAAGACTCATATTCAAACCCATCTTGGGATATAAAGATTTATATCAACAAATTTAGAAAATAGATCGATTGCCTAAATTCAATTTTTAACTGAATTCTTGGTTCTAAAATAGTAAATCCTGAGATGACTATTAAAGTTGAGTGAGGATGCTAATGAACGATGAATCAATTTTTTAAAATAACTCTTCAAAATTATCATAGATGCTATATGCCACCTGATAGTATATATTTTATAAAAATCAATTTTAACTGTATGTAAATCTCCAGTGGAAAGATTTAAATTGAATATCATCTTCATTTTGGCAAGTGAAAGTTCAAGTGCATTCGTAAAAACATCCACCCCTGCAGTAATCTGCATGTCATTTCAAAATGTTTATGTTCTATTTCATTTCAACATCGATTGTTAGCAGTGGCCTCAAAAAGTTATTGACCCACCGCGTTATTAAAAATATACTCATCCTTTGATATACACGGTTTTAATTTTATGCGGTATGTGGAAATCGTGGTTGATAAACCAACCTTTAATTGAAGAAGTAGGTCGATCTTGGTCGATCATGAAACCGCGTATATCGAGGGCCGAATGTTAGATTAGTCTTTAATTGCACTAAGGATTGAATTCTTCATCAGTTAAAATATTTTTGTACGATAAGCTTGTTATTGTTCATAAATTTCCTCCATGTTTCTGATATTAGAGCAAACTTATTCTACGTAAGATTAGGAGGGACTGCTGTTCCGGGACTTACAATATTAGGGGACTCAGCTTAGCAACTCATAGAGACAGAACTATTAAGCTATGACTAAATACATATAAAGGTACATTAAGTGAAATGAAAAACATTTTAAGCTTATACGTAGGAATAAATAAAGAATAAGAAGTACAATAAAATAGATAAAAAACAAAGTACATATATAACATAAAGGTGGAGTAAATAAGATATAAAAAATAATAAGAAATATAAGTTCCATACTAACAATATAAGATCTATATGCTAATGAATTGAAATGAAAATAAAAAAAATTATGTATAAAGATAAAAAAAAACAAAAAGAATGACTGCACCCTTTGTGATTAAAATTAATTCGGGATAAATTTTGAGGTTTCAATAGATTCGAAGATATTATCTGTCCCAGAGGCCTTCAATATTTTAATTCGTCTTGGGTCTCTCATGTAAAAAATTATTCACTTATTTAGAGTCAAGATGTAAACTAATAAAACTGAATTTTGGCTATCAATATGATTTATACCAGGGATTAGGGATTCCATTTTATTAGGGAAAATTTCGATCCCGGGATTTCGGGATAGCATTAGACCATCCCGGGATCAGTCCCGGGATCCCAGGACTGGAATTTTCAATAGTTTAATAAATTACATTGATAAATTTGATCAAAAACTACTAATATGTAAATTTTTTTAATATAAAAAATAACTTTAAAGCTAAATAATTTGATTTATTTAAGAAAAGATAAAAATAACGCTTAAATGTTAACTTAACGCTCAGCCTGACAAATTATTTATTTCCGTCGCTGCAGATGAATACTTATATAGTATAATACTTTGATGTGATTCGTAATTATATTACGGAGGAATACAAAAATTTTGAAACCTGTATCTATTATATTTCATATCGATATTCCCATTATTAGAGTCGAGGTGTAGTAAATACATCACCGGTAGGGAAAGATTTATATAATCTGAAATTAACAATCTGAAAAACAGATATGTACTGTATATATGTATACATAGATTAGACAGGCGGATTTATTTATAGGCCTTAATAATTTAAATAAAATAATAAATTTTAGGGGGCTTTAAAAAGTTTTTGACCAGCTTCGTAATTCAGGGGACTCAAAAAATTACTAGAGAATATGTTTATCCGTTGAAATACGCGGTTTTACTTTTACGCGGCATGTCGAATCGTAGCTAAGCTAGAAACAAGGCTCTTCTCTGTCCTAATACCGCCACTGGGTATGTGGAAAGCGTGAAAAAAATAGGAAGGAAATACACGTTTATAATAGAAATAAAACATTTAAAAAATGAATGGCTTGGTGCTGAAAAAAATAACGGTTTGGGATCCCGCATTTTCTTTGCGTTCAGAAACTCATTTCTTGGACAAAAATGCATCCTTTTTTGGGGGTATTCTAGTCTAGAGTCACAATTTTTTGGTGTTTTTTCAAGTATTTTAAAAAAACAATTTTTACCAGGTGTTGACATTACAGAATATACAAAAAAATAAAAAAATAAATTAAAAAAGTTATCGACTGGTAAAGTGTAAAACAAAAAAGATTTTAAATCAGTAAAAATATCGCTATAGTTTCTACCTGAAATTAAAAAAAATATTTTCACAAAATGGCGATTGTTTTTAAAGAAAAGTTATTTTTGGCCTCACAATTTTCTTAACAGTTGCTTAAAATAGCTATAGCTCTGTAAATAGTTGGAATTTAAGAAATTCCTTTGGAGGATATGTTCTTAAAAATCTAAATATGCAAACAAAAAGCAAAAGAAGTTTTACATTTGTTACTGAAGAAATATTTTCATGTATGCCGGTTTATTATGTTTAAGTATAAAGATCATACGTGACATCTAAATTACAAAGTCGAGAGGGACATAAATTTGTGTATATATTCTTGGCATTCTATAAATGATAATCAGCAAAAAATACTATGAAACAATAGTATGGGTTTTTGTCAATTTGTTCATGAAGTTTAATTCATCAAATTTAACAATTTTCTCTGAGAACATCCCATAATACTGTTTTCATATGTTTGACAACATTCGATTGAAAATTTGTTTCTATTTCTAGGTGCTACTAAAGACTACATATCCGATTTTAATCGCGTTTTCAAAGGCTTGCATATGATTCAATTTCATAATGTTATTTAAGAGCAAATGCTGCAACCTTGCTCGTGAGATGGAAGTGAGGTAGAAGTCGACGAAGAAGGCAACCATTTCCATATGTTTAGCACGATGACCCCGAGTAGGTCAGCCTGGTGAATTATGACCCACATATTTGTTTTGTTAAAATGTAATCGATGTCATTATGCATCGAATCCGAATGGCTTCATCGCAGTCGGAGGATTATATAACATCCCGTTTGTGTGTTAGTAGTACGCATAATAAACTAGATTTTTTGTCTCCAAATTTGAAATATGCTAAACAGGGAGAATTTTGTATATTCGATTCGATAAAATATTGAGTTTCTTAAGCGTATTTGTTAATGTTATGGGTGTACCATCAAAACGCTATGGCGACAAATCGCTTATGCAACTTATTAAAATGTCGCCTACAAACATATTTATATCAATTAGTAAAAAATTGTGATAAGAAATTACAAAATTCATATTTCAAGGTCAAACAAAAACATGAATTCGACTACTGATTGCTCCTTCAAATTTAATTTTCCGCGAAAAGTAATGTCATTTCTATATTTTTTACAACAATAAATTAAGATCAATCCTATATAAAAGTTGAAAAATTATTTTTTTAGATACACCCAGAATCGATAACCTCTTACAGTCCGAATGTATGCATGTTTATTAAACTTTATTTAGCCAAATTCATAATGCATATAAGCATAAATACAGATTGCAGCAGGGAAACTACCTTATTTTAAAGATGAATAAAACAAACTTAATGGGAGATATTAGCTTAATTTTATTGCCATGCTACAAAGAGATACTTAAGATTTTTATTTAATATATTTTAAAAGTGATATCATTTATTTCGCTTCCATTCTAGTGAATGCAATGAGATAATCGAGTTTATTAGCTTATCACTAGGATGCGGCAGGGAAAGTTCCTTATTTAAAATATGCACCCTAAAGCGACATTTATTCCAGGAAAGGTGAGGTGACGCTCATTCAAAAGAGCGGAACTTAAAGAAGCGAGTTATTAAAATGAGATAGTTTTCCCGCCACAACCTGTATGAATAGGGCTTCATTATCCGTTAATGGAATAAGGTGACATTCGTAAAATTTATATCAAATATGCGCCTCTTCATACGTTTGATATTGAATATAGCTTGACCTTGAATTTTATTTCAAAACATTCAATCTGTCGCTTGTGTTTCTGTGGGAACGGGCGGAAAATAAGCCATCAAGATTATATGACAATCAATTTTCCGACACACTAAGATTATTGCAAATGCTTAAGTATCAAAAATAGTCCATGAAACGTTCTAAATCTAATCCAGATTGTAATTTTGAACATTATATATATATGACGATATGCCGATATATGACGATATAACGATATGCTATATGCCATACAAATAATTCAATAAGTTTTCAAACTTGTAGAGTTGCCAATTTGGCAAGGTCATGGTTAAAAAAGTATTTTTTATAGTTAAGATATTTTTATTAAATTTATTTACAAAATTTTCTCAAATTGGCCACTTTTGCTTCGTATGCACTACGCATTTCTTCTTATTTTGCATCCATAGACAAAGAAATCCAATGGTGTCAGGTCTGTAGACTGTGTGAATTATGGAATAGGGCATATCTTCAGACAAAGAAATCCAGTGGTAATCCAAATGGTCCAAAATAATTAATTTACATGATAGAGGTGCCCACACTTTTGTCGGTCCATGTGCAAAACCCCTGTATACAGTTAGTTTTCAGGGTAAAAGCGAACTCGCCCATGTTTTTGGATCCTAGCCCTTAAACCCGCGCCACACGTGGCCTCAAGCAATAAACCACGTAACTATACTATAAGCGCGTGTGGTATTGAAATTCATGCCGAGTACTCGCTAGTTTCTTTTTGTTTTTTTCTCGATATCTCAATGAAGATTTAATGTTCGATCAATATTTACGGCGATTGAATGACCAATAGAAGACTAATTGTTTGTACGAGGCGGAAATGATTCACAAAAATAGGTATTTGTGAGGATTAATATGGGCTCTAATAAACGCTCAAGCAGTGAAATACTAGCTAATGTTACTCTGAAAAGACATTATGTGTACTTTTTTTAAGATTGGTCCATAAAATCATTGAAATTAGCCTGAGCTTCATGTACATAAAAAAATATTTGTTATGCGGTCGGCCGAAGAAAGTCTTCGGTGTAAATTCACGCGAAGACAATTAAACATTCTGAGATAAAGTCGAGCCTTATTCGAAAGTGAAGCTGCTTATGTGTACAAGAAAAAAAAATGGAGAAAGGCTAAACAAATTTTGATAGTAAAAAAGAACACGGACGGTTGACCTATGCGGTACTTTATCATTGTTGAAATTATTACAAGCATATCATATTTATTTACCGGGACCGGTTTACGGTCTTTCTTTTAATAAATATGGCGTACTTTATTAATAAATTACATGACGGCAGTGCTTCTCAACTCGTAATAATCTCTGCATTTATAATAAGCACATACATTTCGGCCATATGCGAACGACTCGGAAGATGTATGCATTCGGTCTGCCTTTACTCGTTGATGAGAGGAGTGAGGTCATTCTTGAAATAGGTCGTGAAAGTCGGAGCCATCATGTTCCAGTTTTGGGTGAAATTTAAGCGAGACACATTGTCGTCTAAAAATTTTCTAAATATGATTCATAATTACTCCACGTCGATGTTTTTAACAATATCGATAATCATCCGGTTCAAAGTGTCAATTAGGTTCGAGCTTTCACTTTCGGTTGGGCAAGGACTTGCATTCGGTGCATTTAATTGGACAGGTTTTCCTAAATCTTCCAAATTTTACCAACAATGTGATTGCTTAATTACTGGCATTTTGCAATGCGCGAAGATCGAATTAAAATAATTATGCCCAGCAATATTGTAATACATCTGATTCGATAGACGAATTGAGTTATATAAAAGACATTGATAAATCCAAGTGTGTCATTCTATATGAATTACATAATTAAAAAGTAGGATAAGTTTGTATATTTTAATCCTTAATGATATACAAAATCGAGCAAGGTGCCGAAACCACGACGAGACCTTTGAGATAAAAATTAATATTAATAAGCGTCATGCAGAAGAGACCTCGTTGCAAAATTATTTATTATTCTCCCATTTAGGTAAAATATTAAGAAATTTTTATGACCCAAAAAAAGGGGGACAGATTATATAAAACTTATTAGATCCGAGAGAGCTTTTCGGTGTCATCGATTTGTAATATTGCAACGCCACAATTAAAATTATCTACGCTCGATCGCTTTGCGCGGAGCGTGCATCAGCATGTATCGATGAAAAATTAATTGCACATGCAAATAATCACAGAATAGCTGACGGATCACGCTCGTTAAAATTATGAATTTATTTTGTGCATGATTAGCGAAAATTTGCGTTACGCATTTTGAAATGATGCATTTTATAAGCTCGCCGATTTATTTAAGCGGACGCATCAAAACGCGCGCAAGATCGCAATGAAGCGCATTAAGGCCAAAAATCGAGATCGACACCCGTCAGCTCGTCCGCCGGGGGCTCCGGGCGAAAAGTCACAGCGACGCGCGTTTGTTTACCTTCCGGTTCCGTCGGCGAATTTGACGTTTGTCTCGGACCTGTGAAAACATTGCCGAGCGTTTTCGGTTCGGGCGAATAAACGCCGCTTTACAATTTCTACATATGCATGATAATAGTTGTGCGTTTGTCCCTCGCGTCGGCGACACACAAATTTGTGGACGAAAATCTCACTTTCTATTTTGAAGAACAATATCCGCTTTTGAATATCAACGAGCGCGGCGTCGCTCTCCGTCTCGCTCGCGCGCCGCGCCCGGCGACGGCGGCGAGAGCGAGACGGCGACGGCGAGCGAGTGCAAGTGCGGAAAGAAATCACATTCCAAATTTGAACGTATGCCTAATTGTTGCCAGTGAAAAAAAATCGTTCTGCCCCATTTAACGCTTTAAATATCCATTGCGTAATAACACTTCTTAATAAATTTAGCATTATCATTGAATAAATTAAGTAATATGCTCTACTCTATACACGAATTAAATGTAATAAATATTTGTGTCAGTCAACGGC
Organism: Stenopsyche tienmushanensis; assembly: GCA_008973525.1. NCBI lineage: Eukaryota > Metazoa > Arthropoda > Insecta > Trichoptera > Stenopsychidae > Stenopsyche > Stenopsyche tienmushanensis. The sequence goes on along the minus strand of WACJ01000261.1, from coordinate 286,763 downwards.
TAACGATTGATACTCGCAATCGACGATTAATTGTATAGATGCAGAATTAAAGTTTAAGTTATTATTAATCGTTTTTTTTTTACACAACACACATACATATTCCTTTTAGTGCCGACCAAAAATATATATTTAAGCGAACGCCGAGCCGGTTAAATATAATTTGATAAGATTTGAATTAAAAATATCATAAAAAATAAAATAAGAACGATATTTATAAACATCAAAAAGGAAAATATTGCGAGATAAAAGGAGAACAAGCTAGTGCCAATGAAATTTCAATATTTGCTGAAAATCATGCAAATAATGTTAATAGAAAATTATTAGCAAAAAATGTAAGAAGAATTATCGTTTGCAATCGTCATATATCAGGCCCGGGGTAGTACGATTCCGATATAATGCGGAGTCCTGTTTAATCCGACATGCCAATACAAGTACACTCTAACTTCTTTTTGTGCGATTTTGAAGTTATACGGATTTTTTAAAGCATTTTTATAAATTTCATAATATTGATATATTTTGGATAAAATAGGAAATAAATCATCTACATTAACCGAAATTTGGAAAAAAAAATATAATTTGAGACTGTGTAAATCATATTGCATCTACTATCGCTGAATTACGACCACGCCCTATATTCTGGCTTAGATTTTTGAAAAAAATTGATTTCGTTTTTTTTTGGCATTTTTCTAATGTTTCGACTTTTAAAAATACATTCTCTAAAGGAATTTGCAAAATTTTAACTACTTACGGAGTTATAGCTATTTTAGTGACGCGGCAATTTGGCCAGTCCAATCACAATGAAATCTTTTAACGCGTTTTTCTCGAAACTCCTTTTTTTCAACACGGTTGACATCATATCTTAAGTTTTAATCAATAAATTTACTTCAAACTGGGAACGAACCTTTTCTGTACAATATTTTATTATTCCTACCAGATTTACGTCAAAATTTATTTTTTAACTATTTAAAAAAAAATTAAAACTGTTACAGCAAGGCCAAAAATATGACTTGTTTTTTTTTTTAAGTTAGGGACTATAGTGACATCTTTACTAATTATGAATTATATTGTGGAAAGGAGAAAATCTACACAGATCAATGATGACATTGACACTGGGTATACTATTTCTTCCGAAGAAAAGAGCGATTTTGAGTCATATCGAAAATCGAAACGAAAACGATCGTACAGCGATGATAGTTTGTAATTAAAATAATTAGTATTTCTCTAGTGGATGTCAGACATCCTTAAAATTTTACCAATGATGCAAGACGTCCTTTAAATGTTACCAAAAATGTTATTTTTTAATTGCCTAATTGTTTTCTCTGTTTTTTTACTAACTTTTTTATGCAATTTTGGATATATTTTATATATCTGTTTCAAAGTTATGCGGTTTTTAAAATTCATGGAACGCATATTCACCTTTTATATGTAAGTCATAGCTTTTTTTCTGCGGAACGTATCTACCATCTACCACACCAAAAAAGGTTTAAGTGTATAGTACATATGTACAGCAAAGCTTTGTCAATGCTAAAAATGCAAAGCGTGTGATTCTAGACCGTCTAAATCGTATTGAATCTTTTTATAAATTGGTAGATGAGTACAGCGTAAAATGATCAACAATTAATGATACAAAAAAACTGATTGTGGGTCTTTTTCTCATATATTCCTTTTCAAAAAGTTTCAGACTACAAGGAATCGAAGGCAGTACTCTATAATCTGACAAATTCGATAATCCGACACTGCCTTGCAAAACGTTTGTCGGATTATCGTGGATCTGTTGTAGTTTGATTTAGAACATATAAAAATGTTTTAACAAAAAAGTGATACCTTTAGGTAGTATAACCAGAAACTTTTAAAGAAAATACAAGACTTAGAATCATTATTTTTTTGAGATAATACGATCTTATTTGATACCTTAACTATTTGATTAGTGAGATAGATTCTATACTGGTATGTCCACCGCTTGCTTGAGGCTTGTATATTAATAAATGAACCTTTACACTGTTGATAGCACAAAATATTCATTAATTTCTTCCTGTAAATATGAACGATGCACGTGTGTATCTTCAGTTTTAAAATAATGTATTTGTTAAATATATATAATTGATTTATGCGGTTTTTTACTATTTATTATGATTGTACGAAGACCCCCAACGATCTAAGAAGAATCCATAGCTGATGGTTTTCAAATGGATATGGACAAACCCAATTATAATTTTGATGTTTATTTTGTGAAATAGAATAAATGAGATCGTTAATGTAATGTTAGAAATAATGATATTCATTAAGAAATGGAAGTTTTATGTTTGTACTTAAATTCTGGATCATCAAATCTATCTGACATTGAAATGTACGTTATTAAGATCGTGTTTCCTCTTTTAAATGTCATTTTTATGTAACCTACTCTAATTTCGTCCAGATAGTATTTCTTTTCAATCCCTTCATGAATGTTTTGAATCGATGAAAATGATTATCGATAATGATATCTGCATGGTGTCATTTTTGTTTTACCTCGTGTCGTTTATATCGTCTAGACAGTATTTCGATACTCTCTCCGACTCCCTTCCTGTACATTCTTTGCATAAAAATCTTTTTAGCTTCCAGACTTCATTCAGTTCAGTTTACTTACATTCCTCAAATTGATTCAGAGCATTCTTTCCATGCCTTGCGACAGCACTTCTTGCTGCTCTTTTTGAATCACTAGAGCCCGAACGCATATATGCGTGATTACTAATCAACGGGTTAAGAATCAATACCGTGAATTAACATCAGATTGAGATACTATTTTAGTAATTGCTACGATTTTGCCAATTTATAATATTTCAATAATAATTTTTCAGAGAATGCTAGAAGAAAAAATTGTATACAGGCGACAATAATCAAAATATACGGTAAGAAAGGACAATGTAAATAGAGTCATAATAAAATTTCACTCAATGGCTTATTTGTATATTTAGGAACCGGAAATGCAAATAAAATGATCGGATTGCTACTCGGCTGCTGAATTACAAGTGGAACGAGTTTCGTAATATCTCTGTGCTTTGAATAAAAATGCTCTCAGCTAACGAATGCATATTCGATATGGTTTCGTATTTAATCGATCGATCGGATCTGAATGTGTACCCCATAGAAATTGTGCTATGAGAGATTATGCAGAAGAAGGGTAATTGTGTTTCTTTGAATATCAAAGGTTCGCCGAGGCAAAGTTCAAGCCTGGGGGATATGTTGATTTTAATGGTCATCGGTGAAAGTTACGAGGCTCAGGGTTGGCCTCGGTTATAAAGATGCGACGTGCTCATTATCGCTGTGGCCAATTATCAATGACAATCATGCGTTTGACGCCAATTCGGGTCTGTAGACCTCCAGTTAGGATTTCCACGGGATCTCCAGTATTGTCTTGGCTTTGTAATTATTATGTGCGGATTTAATGAGCTCGAGCTGATGGTGAATGGGTCTGCTTCTAATTCAACGGTCTTCGCGTGCCGGGTTTAATTCCGAAGAACACAATTGATGCATTGACGATGTTGATGGCCGACTGCTGGTGTCCGAGCTAATTCAGTATAGGGAAAATAATTGAAGCTTCCTCAGGATGGACAAGTGGCGCTTCTGGGCTAAATTGATGGAAGCGACGAAGAAGCTGGTGTCTCCAGAAGAGCACGTAGTAAATCAGCTGGTCGCAGTCATTGCTATGTAAATATTACACACACTCCATCACTGCGATATGCATACCGACCTATCACCCAGTGCCGGCGAGTGACAATATTAAATATATCATACAATACCCAAAATCGTTATCTGTATACCAAACATTGTCTCCGAAACACAATGCCCAAGAATCGTCAAGCGATTTCACTTTATTTAAAATGACAGGTTCAATGTTATCAATAAATACAAAATATTGCTATAACATTTAAATTAAAATATATTACCAGGTAGTTTAAAGCAAATTCAATCGATTCCAAGAACGCTATCGGCAATACAAATGATAATTTATAAATTTTATGTAGTCGAAATTCCAAGGAAACAATATAAAGGATCATCCAAATGTGACGCCTAGATGACCTTTTGGGTGCTCATGAATCCCGGGATTAGTAAACGTAATGCTGCAAAATTCGGGATTGAAACTTTTATCTAACAGAAATCGTACACCTCATCTCATAAAGGATACTAAATCGAGACATTCCCGCCGAAATCTGAACGCTTAGAAACAGTGGCGTAACTACTAATTGGCGAGCTTAGGCGACGCCTAGAGACAGTAACTGTATAATCTGTGTATACATATATACAGTACATATGTGTTTTTCAAATTGTTAAATTAACTTTTCCCTACCGGTGATGTATTTACTACACCTCGACTCTAATAATGGGAATGTCGATATGAAATATAATAGATACGGGCTTCAAAATTTTTGTATTCCTCCATAATATAATTACGAATCACGTCAAAGTATTATACTATATAAGTATTCATCTGCAGCGACGGAAATAAATAATTTGTCGGGAAATCGCGAATTTTGCGAGTTTCAGTCCGTGTCTCAGTAGATAGTCACATTGATGGTGTTATACGAAAATGGGAGTTCACGCGGTCAACAACTCGAACTAGCATTTAAATATCTGATGACGATACCTCCGACGAGTGTAGAGGCTGAGCTTGCATTTTCAGCAGCAATTTTAGTAATTTTTGATCAAATTTATCAATGTGATTTCTTAAATCCCGGTCCTAGGATAGTCTAATGCAATTCTGAAGTTTCCGGGATCGAAATTTTGGCTCGGGATTGGATTCCTCAATCACGACTTATAAATTGATATCAATAGGGCGTTTCAGAAATATTATTTTGAAAGTCTTTCATTTATTTTTTTGCAAAAAATATCATTAAATTTCTACAAACATAATTTGTCCTAATTTTTGTTCTAATAAAAGAAACAAGAATATGGACAATTGGCATATTGCTTGAGTACTATAGTGGCTCGGTGTTTAGTGATCATCATTTCCGATTGCATCCGTTGTTATTTCAAGGTCATCCTCATTTACTTCCATATCTAAGTCTGAATCCATTGATTTTTCCATAGAACTCTTTGATGTTGTATTATAGATTTAGCTTTGTGAAGAAAAGTAGGGTTCTATGTACTCCAGAGAGATTTTTCCAGTAAAATTAGCATGGCCTCTTCACACTTTCAATCGAAATGGCCGCGAAAATCCTTTGATATGAAGAAGCCGTTAGAAATCTCCGTTTTTGGGAATATTGCCAACCATTTTTACATGCTTTATCATAGCCTACAAATTTTTGTAGACTTGAACCCATGATAATTGGGTTACTAGTTTGACCACTTAATCGCCGGACTACCTACAGGTCAAAAAGTCCTTGCATACATTCATTAAGGTGACCTGTTGACCTGACGAACGTTTACAAATCAAATTCGGATCTATACCATAATGAACAAGATGATAATATAATTTATTAGGAATAGTTCTCGATAATAATTATCGACAAATCAGCTTATCAAGCCACATAGAAGATATATTTCTGGAGAATATAACACAGCAAATATGATACACAAAGAGTTAAACATAACCACAGTGAGACAGAAAATTGAGAAGATAGGTTAGAAATGTGCATTCAAACATTTCAGTTAAAAGGCTAATTAAACTAACCTTCAAGACTTGCTGACCAAGACGACTTTTTGGTCTATAACCTAGATGAAGACTTCATTAAAAGACAGATTGTCAAGATTAATTAACTGATGTTGATTTGTGTATAGTCTAAAAACTAGTTTATAACATTTTAAGTACATTATTTCTTTAAACTAGTTATAAATATAAGACAAAAACGACACAGTTAACTCTATACAATAATCAATTGGTAAAATACATAAGGTTAAAGTCCCTTTTCGCGTGTTAGTGTCTTGCACTTGTTAAAAAAACTAAACATGAACAAATTTTGTATGGGTGCTTACCTTTCTATAGCGTGTTTCCTATCTCTGACACTGTAGAAGGGTTAACTGCAGTTTTCATTGATGGCTTTCTTTATAAACAAGCAATTGTTTAACGCTTTGAGTGGTGAAAATTGTGATGATCGTGAAGTCATCAAAGATATGAGACAAGACAGGGGAAGAATAATTACAAACAGATGCTATTCAAGTTGAACATTAAGACAAGATTTATGGTGACTTTTTCAAACTCGAAAATAACTAGGAACCATAACCAAAATCTGAAAAAGTGTAGAATTTCAAACACGGTGCGGCAGGGAATCTTCCTTATTTAAAAAATGAATAACATAAGCAGTATATATCAGTTTAATTCATTTTTCTAAAATACCTAAACCTATTTGACAAAAAACGTTAGGTTTTATTTTTTTTGAATGAGCACCACCTTAGCCCTCAGCCTTCTCAGAATAACGTCGTTTCAGAGCACGCATTTCAAATAAGGAAATTTCCCTGCCGTATCCTGTATATTCACCCCAACACTTCTGGCTTATCATTTTTTTTTTACTATGCTCAATTAATCATTTGATTTGCATAGCATGAGCGGTTATTTGATTGCTGGATTATTTTTTTTTACAAATTATATCCTTTCCTAAATTTCCCTGCTTGAAATCTTAGCTCTAGATACTTTCACAGACATTAAAAAAAATCGATTCGATAGTTAAAAATAGCTGAGCCAATGTTTAAAAACCAACAAACTTCAGATCAAAGTGTCGATGTCACCGGACAATTGACGAGAAAGTACAACGTCAATTCAAAATCATGTAGATGACCTGTGAAGGTTTTTCTCTCTTTTTGTCTTTGATTTAGCCGGTATCAATGCATGGATCTTTTATAAAGAAACAAATGGACAAAATATAAAAGCCGAGGACTGTCATGAATTATATATTTAAACGTGTAGGGGTATATTTACAGCACGACCTTGCCATTGATGTACGAGTGTATGATGAGACGCAAGATACTCTCTCCGTCTCTGTCTCCGATTCACTAATCTCCGCAATAAATGCGCCAGAATAACCTTTCTATATCGCTTGAGACCGAACGCACATTTGCGCTATTACTCATCAGCGGGTTACAACAAAAAAATAACCCAAAAAAAAATCACATTTTAATTTAACCCAGTGTTGATAAACCAATTGCATTAATTTTCAATGCGATGAGACATTTATCGGGATTAATCCTCGACACAATGGGCATTTTTGAAATGCGCAATAAGAAATAAGACAGTCGATAAGAGAATCACATCGTCGATTATGTTTATCTGTATTGCAATTCGATCGATCGAATACCTGACATTACTTGACCCCCCCCTTGTGCTTTTCGGCAGCCATTGTTTATCATGCGAATTCTTACGTGAGATTATGCTCATCTACTATATTGTTTAGAAAATTGCTCAAATAATAGTGAAAATATTTAATTCTTTAAAGATGGGCGATTTTATCTCAGCCTTGCAAAATGTTTTGATTTGAAATAATGTTATGATTATCAGAGGTTGATTGGCTTTGGTATTTTCATCATTATATCTATTCTGTCCTATTTGACATCTATCCGGTAGTTTGTCACGATTTGTTTTATTTTTATAATAACAAATTATGACTTTGAACTGCTATTTTTTTATTTCGGGTTGTTTCGTTTACGTTTATGGTTTTCGGTTTCGTTCCGGTTCAAAGCCCTGGTATATACACAATCAAATTATTTATATATATATTGTGTATGTAATTATAGTATCTGAACACTAATACAACATTTTATAACCATTATAATTAAATATAAGACAGACAATAAGAAGACTATTACACAAAAGACATTAGAAAAAAAAAGCATTTTTGTTAATTATGAATGACAATATAATTTTATTAACAGCTTACTTGTTTTTTTAGTTCAAACAAGAAAATAGAGTCAACTCTTCTATAGCGTCGACATAGGGACCTCACTATATAAACAAAATGCTATAGAAAGTTAAGCAGACATAAAAAATGCACGTATTTAGTTTGTTAATAAGTGCAAGTGGCTAGCATAAATGACGCCGCAAATGAAGTGGACGCTATAGGAGGTTTGATTATACTTGAAGATTACTACAAGTCACAAATAATCCATCATTTCAAAGCACATTGCTGCATCATTCTGACAAAAATATGTACTAAATTTCTTGTTTAATTTACATGAGAGTTTTTACTGGAGATAAATGATTTACGGAAAATATGGCTGAATAAAGATTATTTGGATGGGAATTTTAAAGTAGGATTGGATCTTAAATGATATTCTAATTATTATTGCAAATTAGCCATTTATAGAACCTATCAATCGCTGCAGAATTAGGATAATTTTTTCTTCTAGACAATATTCCAATATTGGAACATGCCATTTTTTATTTAAAAATTGCATTGTTCAATATTTAACAAGCATGGTGTCATATGTCAACCACTATTTTTGCCAACTATCCTTTGCTTCCTATCATATTCTTCGTTGTAGACATTACAATAATTAAGAATCATGGAAAAATCCGAATTGATGAATACAGAAGTTCTTAAGGATTATGCAATGATAACAACATAATCTTAAGCTCAATACAAATTGTATAATTTTGAAGCTGTCCAATTGGAAATATGAATCTCAGAAAGAAATCTTGTTCATTTTGAGGAAATATCACGCAAAAAGTCGCGGATCCTCGCAAACAGATAGAAAACTCTTAAAGTGAAATTCCATCCGGCAGTTAGTAGGAAAGATAAAGAGAATCGTTTATAATCTCTCCGTATCTATCATATATATCAAAGAGATGCTACGCGCATGCGTTGCGGCATCTGTACTGTCTATACCAGGGGTCGGCAACCTTTTGAGTCAGAAGAGCCAAAAATTACAATTTACAAATTTCAAGTGTTTAAAGAGCCACAATTTTTTTTCTTGCCAACAATAAATAGTACTCGCATAAATAAAGTTTTTTGGTAAAAATAATCTATTTATTCATATATAAGTAGTATTTTTCAACAACAAATTAGATAATATATATATATATATATATATATATATATATATATATATATATATATATAGTATTATTAGATAATATATATATGGTATTATTAGATAATCACCTATTATACACCTATTAAGTTAAAAAATCAAAATAATTAAACATTTACTTACAACACTAACTTGTACTTCAATAACAAACAATTGAGCAAACAAATTCAACGGAAGCGATGGTTTTGCATGGTTATTCAAGTAGATTTTTTTAAGCAATGTAATTTGTACTTAGAAATAAATAAAACAATAACATACATCTGAGCAAATAAATTTAATGGGAGCGATGGTTTTGCATGGTTTTAGAAAGTTTTGATAAATTTGGCTCATAACTTGTTGTTTTAAGTTTCGAACACGACTCTAAATTTTCATTTGTTAGTTGGCTTCTTACTTTACTTTTAATTATATTCATGCAAGGGAACGCTTAGGCCCGATCCACACTGTGGTGCCGTTGACGGTTCGATCTCGCTCCGATCCCGGTCCGATCTAATGTTCTTACACAGGAAACAGTCAGAGTATTCACACTATCGGATCGTTCCGATTCCGTTTCTTGTGTGAAAATGTTTAACCGGACCGAGACCGAGAGCGGGATCGAGCCGTTAGTAGCACCGTGGTGTGAAATGGGCCTTACTCTTGCAAATATGTCGATCCGAAGATAGTCAGGACTCCAAATGCCAAATTCTTCACCTCACTGTAGCAATCTGGAAGACTATTCCATGCGTCGAATATAAGTGCCTCAACTCGCGGCATTTCTTTTAAAGCTGTCCACTTTTATTGCGTTACGTACATACATTTCTAGACCTCCAACTCTTCCAACTTGCTTTTCAACTCTGTAAATTTTCCACTCCACAAAGCTTGACTTTTTAAATCGATCAATTGCGTTTCTAGAGATTCAGTATCAACTCCAAATGGCTCAATGTGGATTTCGTTACTATTTTTGTTGAGAGGACTTACTATGAATGCTAGAATTGCTTTGTTGGTTTTGAATTGCTGAAATCTGTCAGAAAATTCATCTTTAATTTTTTTTATAGCTGTGCTGAAGTAATTTGTGTCAACAATCGCACTGGTTTTAGTGCGATATTGCTTTAGAAAATGAAAATGAAGTAATTAACCGCTCTGAATATCTTCTGCAAAAATAATTATTTTTTCATCAAAATAACTCAATTCTTCTATTAAAACATAGGTTGCGTTTTCCTTTCCTTGCAGTTTTAGATTCAGATCATTTAATTTCGCCGTGATATCTACTATAAAGAAAAAAAATTGCAACCATTTGTCGTTCTCTAATTCAGGGTGATTAATATATTTTTCTTTGAGGAATGTGTTTATTTCATCCAAGCACAAAGTAAAACGTTTCAACACCTTACCTTTGGAAAGCCATCGCACTTTATTCTGAAGAAGGAGGTCGGAATACTGAGTATTCATTTCGTTCTAGAATTCTTTAAACTGACGATGGTAGAGTGCTTTTGACAAGATGCTGTTAACAATCTAGATTACCAAAGTCATGACCTGAACTATTTTGGCCGGAAAATTTTGGGCACAAAGCGCTTCTTGGTGTATTATGCAGTGAAACCTAAGTATTTCGTAGTTTGTTTTGCTCTGAAGAATCGTTATTGTCTCTATATTTCCTATCATACTTCTGGCTCCATCAGTTGCTATCAAAAAGATTTTATTTAAATTGATCTTATTATCTTCGAGCCATTTTTGCACGTTATTCTCTATATCTTCCCCTCTAGTTTGTCCCGAGAGCGGTAGCAATCCTAGAAGTTTTTCTTTTTACCTGACAAAAAGAGCCACGTTTGCTGTGTCTTTTATGTCGCAATACTCATTTATAGCAAGTGATAAAGCAGAAGCCAGTTGAATGTCTTCCACCTGCAAATATGTTACATTTGAAGACATTTTAGCTATTCTATCTTGTACTGTTTTAGCGGATATTGGCAAATCTTTGGTTTTTTTTTCAAGATTTCTGGTTTGTAGTGAAGTTTCTCTCTAAATTTGATTTCGTATTGTGTGCAAGTTTTTTGTGGCAAATGAGACAAGATGGGAGGCCATCTGAGTTGAATATGAAAGCGAACGACTTCGTCCAATCCCGATTGAATTCTCGATGCTCTTCTTCAGTTCTTCTCCTTTTTTGAGTAGATGCCAAGCTTGGAGTAAAACGTGATAAAGAGCCGCAGCTTCACGTCCAAAGAGCCGCATGTGGCTCGCGAGCCGCAGGTTGCCGACCCCTGGTCTATACGAAACATCAAGCAATCACTAGACCAGTAGCTTGTCTATTTTATTATATATTACACAGCATATAGCCAAAAAAATTAACTAACAACAAGTTTCAATTCTATCGCGCGAGATTTACACGATTTTTATTGTTTGAAAATAATAATATTTTATCTTCTTCTTCTTTTAACAAAAAATGGATATTGAAATAGCTTATTTTTCGGATATATTTACTGAGCCTAATAAGTTGAACATTATCATGCAAAGCTGCGATTACGCTGTCATTGGACTTATAAAGAAATTAAAAGCGTTTTAAGGAAAAGTGTAAATAAAATCAGAGCCGTAACAGGGGTATGAAGCGCCCGTGGCAAGTAACTAACTTAATGCCCCCCGGAAATCCAATTTAATTAAAGCCAACTAATACTATTAAAAATGTAATATATTAATTACTATTATAATGTATGTTTTAAAATAATATACAAACAAAGTCCCAAAAGCAATTGAGCACCTGCAAAAATAAAGATTTGCTCGTCTAAGTCCAATATAACGACACTTTACATCATGATTTTCAAAAAGACATTGAGCCGCTAAACGAAGATAGAAGTCCCTATATTATATAAGCAATGAAGTATTGGTTTCTTATTTAAAGCTACAGTTTCCATCATGAAAACTATGATTAGGAGCCGACTACAGCCCGCAGAAACATACCAAATTAATAATTCATATCGCTCCATAGTTTGAACTACGATAACAATTTATTTCGTGGGATTTTGTAAAGCGAACCGTACAGAAAAAATCATTTAGTAAAGAAGAAAAAAATACGTTGGACATGACGAGAAGAGAATGAGAACGCGACTCCAGAATGATAAGAAAAATAATAAAGGGATTTAAATCCTCAACATCAAAATTTTTCAGCAGGCGAAGACAGTTGGTGAAAATGGCACAAGATTAAGATAGAATTTCAAAAAGTCATCAAATCAGTCTATGAAGATTTATTACAAGATGAACCGCAAGAGACCAGATGTTAAGGAGTACAAATACAAAATAACAACGAATCATTAAATTCATTGATGTGAACTTTCGCTCCTGAACATTAACATTCTGGCTTAGCAACTTTCTTACTGTGGTTATTTTCAATGAAGGATTTAATGGCATTTTGAATGTTTTAGTTACAATGGGATGCCAAATTGGACACGTAACTCGAGTTTACGCCCATCGCCGTCATGAAGGGCGCATTTACCGAAACAATAACGGGCTTTGCATGATTTCTTTGAGGAGACTGAAAATTCACTTTATGGATCAGGGCTGATGATGTCGCAAAATATATCAAATGAATTCCTTTAAAATTCAATTGAATTTATAATATTTTTGTTGACACTTTGCAATTAGGATAAATTAAAAATAAATAAATTATGAAGTGCTGATTTGAACTGAAAATTAACTTTTTTGAGCCGGCTGATAATATTTTGTATTAGGGTGTCGTGTGATATAATCGTCTTGTGATGATCTGAATAGGGAGTTTGGTGGCGCGCCGCCACTGGCGAGTGCAGTTTGGTAAAATGTGTCCCTTCCGCATGATGGAGTGGCGGCAGTGACGGCGCGGCCGGTAGCGTAGTGCGGCGTCGCGAGCGTCAGACTCAGTCGCGCGCCGCCGTCGGAGCGCGTCGGACGCAACGCTGTGGGCGCTCCCGTTGCATTTTCGCGACTTGAAATTTGTCCGCGCGAGCGACTTCTCGTCAGTGCGGTCGAGGCCCTCGGAACATTCGCATCGCGACACGCACTCGGCTGTCGAAGCGATTCGCTTTCCTTCAGTCTGTGCCCTCTCCGTTTACTACCCGCGATAAACATCGCAACAACAATTCAACCCGCGCGCTGTGCGATCAATTTCCACTCTATGAAAATATGATTTTGGCGGTGAGTTAAGTGAAACTGTGAACCCTCGGCGAGCCCTCGAACTGTTTCGCCCCGAAGGAGATAGCGAGAAGATGGAGTCGCCTCAGATGTACGACAGCGGCGGAGGGCAGGGCGGTCCCGGCGACATGAAGAAGCTGCCTACCCCCACGAACAACAACCAGCCCAACGCGGTCAACCACAACGCGCCCCTGCCGCACCGCCCGCGGCACCTCCCCCAGTACCAGCACCCGGAGCTCGAGGAGCTCACCGGCCAGGAGATCAGCCTCAACCTGGAGCATCTCATCGAGGAGCAGTTCCGCGACCAGGAGAGCCTCGCGCTCCTGCACGAGATCCTCCCCAACGCGAGGACCGTCGCCGGCAACGGCGTCTTCCCGCGCCCGAATCTCCCCTACATGCCCCAGGGCGTCCACCAGGGGGCCTACTCCGAGCCCCAGCAGGACTCGCCGCCCGTCAAGGAGGAGCCCCCGGAGCCGCACGACTACCGCCGCCAGTGCCAGCAGGGAGGGCCCCTCCCGATCGCGGCGACGGGCTTCGCCGCCGCGGGCGCGCCCCCCTTCCCGACGGGCGCCACCTACGCGACCAACGGCGCCGGGGGCAGCTTCCTCCCCCCGGGCGCGCCCCCGCACCTCGCCGCCCTCAAGCACAAGAGCCTCCACGGCCACTCGCACGGCCACGGCCACTCGAACAGCGCCCGCAGACACTCCGGCAAGGCCCTCGACAAAGGCACCGACGAGTACAGGCGGAGGAGAGAGCGGAACAACATAGCGGTCAGAAAGAGCCGCGAGAAGGCCAAAGTTCGATCGAGGGAAGTCGAGGAGAAAGTCAAGTGCCTCATGAGGGAGAAGGACGCGCTCCTCAAGCGGCTCGAGGCCGTCTCCGGGGAGCTGACCGTCCACAAGCAGATGTACGTGCACCTCATGAACCTGAACCACCCCGAGATCACGGAGCTCTGCCGCAGCATGCTCAACCTCGGCGGGGGCCCGGACCACCCCATGTAGCCCCGGGGCCGCCCGCGGGGCGCTCCGCCCGAATACCACAGATCTCTCCGCGAAACCTGCTAAGCGTAGTTAGTTAAGACAGAAGGATGCGTCGCGCGACTCGGACCGCGCGCAGACTAACCCGGGACTCGGGACCCGGGACCCGAGCTCGACTCGCTCTCGGAGGACTCATTTGGCCTATATAATTAAAAAACCAAATAATACATAGATATATATATTTATATGCATAAACACTGCCAGATTGAACTCAATCGAGTCGAAATTTCTATGTACGTTACTCGCGCTATCCTCGCTCCGAGTGAAATTCTGTTCTGTTTGTTTCATTTTTAAATATTTTATACATAATATATACGAATATAGTTTTAAAAAACGGGTATATTTAAGATCCACTCGGCCGAACTCTGACAAGCGTCCCCGTGCGACGTCCACGTGTGACATTTTCTATTTATTGGATGCGAGTTAATTCTGTTTGTATTCGATTCGACGATCACGATGCGCTCAAATGCGTTGCCATAATTGAATAGACGAAGGTTATGTCATTTACGAAATGATCTTTCCGTCCGCGGTATGGGACGGATCATTACTGTGCGTAACGTGCGTACATCGCTCAACTTTCTACTTTCGTTTTCGTTAACAAAGCTGAATCAAATTTCGTCCGGTCTGCTCCGAATTTCACTTTTTGGGCAGCTCCAAATCCATCACTTCGTTTATCATTATCGATATAATATCACCGGTGCTATCGCATTTCTGCAATATCTTAATCTTATTGGAGCGACCCCCCAGCAAATTTTCCATGCGGAAAAAAATCCGAGTCATTACGATAGTTTCGATTTATCGTCGGTGCATTTCCTGGCCAGTATCGAGGACTCATTTTAAATTCTCGGATAAATCGATATCGCATTTATCGACCGAACCGTTGAGTTGCGATTTGGATGCTTCTCAAACGTTTATCGCGCGATTGTAAATAAATTGATATTTTTCATATGTTTACATTCCGCTCTCAAACTGAATCGTTATGGCATTATCAATTTTATTGCGATTTTATGGCAATTGCATTGTTAAAAAAATAATCTTACACCGTCGTAAAATGACTATAAATCGTGATTGTGGCGAAAAAATTGGGTTTCTGGCTTATCCGCCAGTCGAGCTCTTTTAATTCGCGCATAAAAAATATTGCGAATTTCGATCACTCCACCGATATTCAAACAAACGCAGATATAATTTAATTTTCAAAAATAAGGGGGGGTCTTAAAATTCACGCGAACGACCTTTAAAGGTCGTCCAAATCTATATCTAATCGATTGTCTACATATAAACAATTATTTTAATTGAATCATCGATCACAATCAATATTATAAATCCCCTTCGCTGCACAGCGCTGATCAAATTAACTCTATTTTAATATAAATATTACTTATTTATCGATGTAAATACAAAAAGCGTACTTAATAATTTATTTTGATGTCCATTTTTATTGATGTAATTTGCTGATGCTGCAAAAAGGCATCGTTATTCGAATCGACGACCCTTTGCCCTTTCGAATCGCTGTTTATGCAGACGCGTTATCGACGCCCTTTAAACTTATCATAGTTTCCATTGCGGATTACATTCGAACGTCGATCGTATCTACATATTTGAGATTTGCAACTTTGACCCAGACTTATCTCCGATGTCGATTCGAAAACACAATCGATGGCGTCGAAGATAAGCGTGCAATCGCAGCCGGCCATCCGCGCCTCGTCCGTCGATGAAAACGACGATAGAATATCGTGGAAATGATGAATGCGATGATGCAACGCGTGATCGATGAAGACGGGAATAAAAGCGCCGATTTTCCGATATATTCATACGATCGACGGCTTTCATTCATGGATTTTTACACGGCGGATGCAAATTGCATGCATAAATTGTCAACGGAAATTTGCATATCGGCGATTCAATGCATTGATATTCTATTTAGATTGATTCGATTTAAAAATATGCATATAATTGGGGCTATTTGTAGTTGTGCTTTACATATTTTATGCAAATTTCGATCTGAACTCTCATTTAACATCGTAAATATTGCTTTAAACGGCAATGACAAATTTTGCACCGAATCGAGTCATGTTTCTTTCCGATTTGGATCAAATTTGGGCTCGGTTTTTTGAGCGCTCATCTTTGGCGGATCCGTCGGAGCATTGCGAGCTCCGACATCTGTTATGTCTTCGGCTCTGTGAGTTAACTTTTGTCGGTGTACGCTTGCTTAGTCGCGTTCGCCGCCGCATATAAATGGGTCACGATGACTCGACCGATTCAACTAAAAACTTTCACTTTTCTGAATATCTCGTTTTCCTTGTCGGCTCTTTGTTCGAATATCCGATTCGAGAGATCCTTTCATGCTGTTTCCACTCAAAATCATTGTTTATCTCGACGCATTGGCCTTTTCATTGTTACTTCTCCCCGCCGACGTGCGTAGGATCGCTTTTTATGTCGATTTTTCGGCACACGTAGCATTATATGATAATTCGGCCGATGATACAGTGGAAATTTTGCATTTAAACGATTGACCGAAAAAACATCACATTCACATACATACACTCGATTCGCATTAAAAACGCCTTTATTTTAATAATGCGTCAAAATTAAATAAATTCAAATGCGGATTTAATTAAAGCATGTTTAGAATCGCTGATCTTCGATAATTGGATAAAAATGGTATCGGATTCATTTTTATGAGGATTTTAACGCGTACAGAAGCACCGCGCAATAAAGATGCTCGACTCGATTTGCATATTTTTTATCAGATGACAAACGGAAGATTTTATCGGCAGCATTTGTATGCACATATTATTGGATGCGATGCTCTTTGGTGATGGATTTGTACTCGGTTCTGTCCGCTTTTGACGATCGCACGTGGTTGTTGAATTTTCTTTTTTTACGCCGCGTCTTCGAACGGACGAGAATAAATTAGTCATTAAAAATTCCCACCGACGCGGCTTTATCGCCGTCGACAATTTTAAAAGGCATGTCTTTCGTCTGTATCTTCCGAATTAACATTTAACGCAGAGCGCCGCCGGAACTATCACTTTCGTACGACTTTCTTCCAATCCTGCGCATATTTTCTAGCGAATTCGGCATATGATTTTCCACTCGGGTGCCAAATCTTTTTTTAAATAACGAAAAAATGCTCGGATCGCTCGACTTTCACTGTCCCCGTCGTCGATTTTGATCATACGCCGATGAACGTAACGTACGTAGAATTTTGTCCCGTTCGAAATGGAGTGACACGTTTAATTTATTATTGATCGTAGAGCTTCCTGTGCGTCGACAATAAACGGATTGTCCTTCTATTTTTTTGTTGTAAATATGTGTGAATGAATATTTTTTTTTGAATGCCCGGAGAACATGTTTAAAACATATATTTTTGTATCGCTTATAAGATTGTGTTCAAATATGATAATGAATGTTCCATCACATGTGTATTTCATCGAAACTATTCCGTTCTTTTTGCGTTGTGATTCATTTAGTATGATATAAGTATATGAATAATTTAATGGAATTTAATAAGTGTACATTTTGAATGTTCAATCCAGTCGGAGTGCATGAATAAGGAATTATTTATGTTGTCTTATGTTACTAATTTGCATTGTATATTTCATCTTGTATATTTTATGTGTGTACAAAAGCTGGTCTTTGATTTTTTTTTGTATAATCTGATCTTCTATGGTGCAAATATGTTGTTATTGTGTAATTTTAAAAAAAGTATATATTATTGTATTTGATGATCGCGGGTCATGTAAAGCGTATTTACCTGATCACGAAACACATGGTGTTATTTTATTGTTATTGATGAAGTGCGCTCGTGTAAATTGTGAATTTGTGAGAGCGCACCCCTTGTGTGGATCGACTGTATTATTTTGCATAAGGTTGACGATCAGGGCTGCCAAAAGCGCTTTCATGAATGAGCGCGATTGATAATTTTCGCATCATGAATGAAAACATTATCGATGCCGATAAGATTGCGATAAATTCGTACACAACGGATTGATAGTGGGTTTTATCGCCAAAAATGACGACCTTGTCCTTTAATTCATAACTTTTTTGCAATCTTCTGTGCGATTTTATCGGCCTCGTGCTGTAACGATTACGCTGGATGTCAAAATTTTGACATCGTTTTAAATCGTCGACGACGCTAAGCGGATCATCTCCGAGCGAACAACTTTCTCTCGGGCAACGCTTACATAACGTACGATAATTTTGTCTCTACTCTGTTCACTGACACACTTCCTTTTCTCATGACTTTTGTTATTTAATACCACTTTTTTGTCTGCATAAATGCCACGATTTCCGTTTTGTAGATCACGTGTTGTATCATAATTTGACCCATTGTCGGCAGAGTAGAGTATCGCAGCCCCGATTGTCGCCCTTATCGAATTTGAAGAATTTTATGAAATCGTTGCATCATGCGTTTTAACTTGATCTTTTATAATTAACGTTGATTTTTTAAAATAAATATGAAAAAGTGTAATAAATACGACTATTTATACGTTAATGTACATAGAGCTATGTACAAAAAATATACGACAGGTGATATTTTTTATTAATTTATTTTTTTATTCGTTTGTATTTGTAACATATGTGTAATGAATAAATGAAGTAAAGGGATTTACAAATCGAAGTTGTTGATTGCGATTTGATTGACGATTCTGTTTAATGTGCAATTCATTTCTCCGTAATTTTTAAGCTTTTTGTGTACATCGAATTATTTTAATTATAAATACATATAAAATGAATGAATAAACCATTTTGTGTAATACGTATTAAGCGGGATAGTTTTAATTGTAATTTTTGTTATTTACATTAATTTTAGTTATTGTTGTAAATAAGCTAAAAATAAATATATAATATTTTGATTAATCTATTGTCTTTTATTTGAAACTATTGAGACTTTTTATAAATTCTATGAATGATTCCAACGTGTATTTTATATCACAAGTTTCGCAGAATTCGCTTGATTATATGCTATCGAAAATATAATAATTAATAATTTATTATCACTATATTCATCATCATAGTGCAGTCACAAGAATCTTTTCAACATCTTCAACATTCATCCATATTTTTTAAATAATATTAAACTACGGTTTTACACAGAAAAGTAATATTTTTTAATATCTAAAAATTCTAATTCACATTTAATGGATGTTGGTCCTACTGTTTTATTTTTAAATAATTTCAACAGAGCCCATTGAATTTTTTTTCCGTAACTGAATCTATTTTGGGATGCATTGGTTCAGAATGCCTTGAAAAAAACTGCTCTGATTAGTATTATTAAGTAAATTGTGACAACCCTAAATAAACAATCATTTTTTATGGTGTGTATATAATATTAACAAAAAAAATATTAACTGTATGGTGACAACCCTGAACAAGAAATGCTCAAAAGCTATAAATGATTATGAAGCCAAATTACTTTTATACAATTTTTAACTTTTTTAAATTTGCTGGCAGTTAAAAGGTTAAAAAAAATAAGCAAAAAAACTAAGTACTTAGAAAGACAAATATTAATTTAATTAAAAAATCATCAGCTTGAGTTCTATGCTTTATATTTTTGATTTAAAATTATTTTTCATGAATTAGCTATAAATTTAATTACACGGAGTTAAGAACTTTTTTCAAGGTCATGTTTTTTAAGGGAATGATATTTTTTTAAAATATAGCGCAAATATTTGGTCTATAAAATTTTGATTTATTTTCATATTAAGGTTATAAATATTTGACAACTTCATCATTTACAAGGCATATCCAGAAAGTAAGTGTACTTTTTTTTTTTTTTTTTAGAAAAAGTGTATTTGAAAAAAATACAAGATAATGTTAACTATTTTATATTCCGTTCAATGCATCTGGTGAGCCGTGGCACAAACTTCTTTATGCCCTCGTCGAAGAACTCTCCCGCAAGCTCCTTCTCCCACTTCAGAACTTATTTCTGCACCTTCTCGTCGGTTGAAAATTTAATTCCACCCATGTGTTCTTTCAGGGAGGAGTAAAAATGTCAGGAGAATACGGGGGGTGGTTCAAAATATTCCAACCAAATTAGTTCAAGAGCGTTTCCTCTCGTCAGCATACTCCTGCATTTTCAGTCCCAAAACACTGAGGCCATCATTGGTTGCCCGAAATTGTGGTTTTAATTTTTTGACAGATGCGGAATTGGTGTGACACCACTGTAACGGCTGTCTTTTTGTTCCAGGTATGTAATGAGCCATCTAATTTTTATCGCCAGCTCAGTAAATCCTCACCTTTCAATTCAAGTCGCACAAGAAATTCGGGGGCGCTATTGGCGAGATTTCTTACCAATGTCTTTCAGGTAACTGGACACTACAACGTGAATTTACGTACTACCATATTTCTGCTATGCTTGCTTTGTCAAGAGATCCCACTTTACCACTCAGTATGGCTAACCCTTAAAAAAAACAGTCCGTTATTGTCATAGTACACTTACTTTCGGGATATATCTCGTACACCAAGCGACGGCCTGTTTCTCGACTTTCAGACCTTCACGAAACTTTTGGACTCAATGCATCATCGAATTGTGCTTCAAACTTTTACTTGATTTCACGACCTTGTTTAGGAGAAAATGATTAATTATGCATTGCGCAACAGGGGATGCCATTTCTTGCCTTATTTCTTCAGTGATGGGGTCAAGATGCTTCCTATCTGATGGAATAAATGTATTTCTTTCTATTTCTATTATCTTCAAATTAGGAATGGATTTAAGATTAATATTTCCAAATTGTTTATGAATTATAATCGATCATAAAATCATCGAAAAGTGACTATTTTAATGAATTCCATTGTCAAAATTTGTATTCAATTTGTAAATAATTTGACGAAATGATGTTTAATCAAAATGGGCTTGCTGTTATCAGCGATTTGGCAGCTACAATATAATGATGATTATAACACATGGTCTGGTAGATACTGAAAGATTGTAGAACATCCATAGCCACATTTTGCATTTAGTTAATGACTATCAAAATTTTGATCAATGATTATTTACAAATGGGAGTCATTGATTCTGCGCGCATTTTCAATTGTTATAAGGGATGTTTGTAATGCTTGAAAATAAATTTAGATATGCAGAATTTATAAAGAAAGAGACATTAAATTTATAGACAATCCTTTTGCTATAGCTTAAAAAAAGAAATGCAAATAGGCCATGAATCTATATTGCAAACAATGTCAAATGACGAAGAATCGAATATCTAATCGATTGGCAGATTAATCGAGTTCTTGAAATGTATATTAAAAGTAAAATTTTGGCAGCGTTTTGATACTCAGCAATAAATATGCTCCAAAGACATGACTGAAAGATCATATTTGGACAAAATCATATAATTAATGCATATTTATCATTTAAATATGACTGATTTCGTATGGAGAGCGACATGTTTTAGGGAAACTTGACAGCCTTTGCGATGAAAGATTTAGGAATTTCAAGAAATTGATTTTCTATAGTAAATTTGCAATTGTAAATAAATTCAAAATTGCATCAGATTATTCAATAAAACAATACGCATTTGTGTTGATCGATCGATGAATTGTGTTTTGATTTTTCCAGCGTCGCATGACGTTGTTCATCTCGAAAATTGAGATAAATTTTGAAAGATAACGATAACGATCTGTAATATCATCGCTCAAGAATTGTCAAGATATGTTACAAATATAGAAAAAAAACCAGACGCATTCTACTGACACATGTCAATTCATATCCACGTAAGCTATTAACAGTTTATATTTTTACAATTCGATAACGAATTGCTTCTTAATCTTAAAATCGGTATCATAATTGATCAATTAAATTTTAAGTAGGCAAAAAAAGGTATTGTTATGTTTTAGAGCGAATTGCATCTGATTAAATCGATCAGTTTAATAAGAAATCTTGAAATTCACTTTAATACTTTGGATTTTGCTTTAAATTTTAATTTCTAATATTATCAACAATATCAGCATCACTTGATTACATTGATCAGACAAAACCAATAGAGATGATGTGTTGTTTTGCACTGTCATATCTTAAATTTGATGCGCAAACATTAGTTATAGATAATCTTTGACCCTTTTGTTGATAAACTTTGATAATTGCCCTATATAATAACTTAAAATATATCATATGATTATACAGACTTGTTTATTTTCAATTGGGGTAGGTTATTTTACAATTTACATATATGATAAATATTATGCGCATATGATAAATATTAAATCACGAAACTGCGCTTTGCGTGCACTAAGATGCACGTGGAAAATGGTTGGAAAATACAGGCTCATTCAATAAAGACGCTCTAAATTTGTTAGGTTATAGCGGCTATGTTATTAAATTAATATCTATCAAATTTATTATAAATTATTCAATAGTATATGGCAAATCACCATGGAATGTTATAACGTTGAACAACTTGTGCAAATCATCAAATTTTATTTATTTTCAAAATTAATGCTCCGTTAGAAGAAACGTTTCACGCATTACATGGTTTTTATCCTGCCGAATCGATTATTCGACGTTTGATGATCAAATTCGAATCAATTAATTCGACAAATAATCAGCTAACATACGTACGTCATCGAAACGCAAGGTCTGATGAAAATATCACTGTTGTGCGTGAGAGTGTACGGGAAACCCGAGGCAGTAAATTTATTGTATTATTGATACACAAAAATCAAATGATCAGTTAAAAAGGTTGAATTGATCTGAACTATGGATCTGAATAATGGATTTATAACACTATCAAAATGATAGTTTTGATACTTTTTCTAGCATACGTGCCAAAATATGCATCTGAAATTAGAATGAAAAACAGATAAATATTATATTTTAATGGCAGTTATATTTAATTCGGTTTTGGCGCACACGTACACGTCAATTAAAGATTTATTCCGTGTATAATGCTATTGGTTTTTGCATTGTTTTTCAATTCATATCAAACATTGATCAGCTGATATAAATCAGGTATTTTCATGCTGTACAAGATACAGAGTCTGCCAGACCAAGTGTTACTCTGTTGTGGCGTTTAAATGTTTGATAACATTGATTTATTATAATATTTTTAATGGATTGAATTTTGATTAAATATAAAAAAGTGTGTTCATAATGAAATTCAAACGTAATTATGAGATTTTCTTATATTTCCGCTATTATTATTTATGAGCTTTAATACTGAAAATTAAAGTTTTATCTAAATCACTACAATATTTAAAAAAAAAACATTGGAATATCATTTGTAAATATTATTATCTTATCCTATTTTATGTCCCCCCTAACCTTATCAAATTATACAAAATTGATTATAGATTTAACCGAAAATTATCCTTTTTTATCTACAACTCTGCTAAAAATCCATTTTTAATTCTTCGTTCAATTCGTGTTTCGTTCTAAAAGTTTATTTGTTTTACCTTTAATTAGAATGCAAGATATATAATCTCATCTCAAACGTTTTCTGCAAAATTTTGATAAATTCAGGATTTGTGTTGATGCAAATATTTTTCCAGTATAAATATTTTAAGGTTTCATTTCTGACACCAATGTAATATCAACATTGATGACGCTCACAAAGCATCCCTTGATAATCTTACTATGCAATTTATTGTTAAAACATCAAAAAGTCTTATTAAGGTGTTAAAATATATATGAAACAATTATAAAAAATATTCATTTTTATGATTACAGATAATAGCTATCATGAGTTTTTTGGGGTTTCCGGAAAATCAAATTTCAGCAGCTGTTATATAAAATTTTGTTTAAATGTTGCCCTTTTTTAGAAAAAAAATTATATTTCTTTTATAATATTAACCCTTTGATTAATGAATTAAATTTTGCAAAGCACACGTTCGAGGAGTGGTTTATTTTTTTTTTAACTGTATGTAGAATAATTATTCGCTTGTGCTTAGATTGATGAAATTTTAAGAAAACACCAGTGGTTTTCAACTAAAAAATTCAATTTTACAGCAGTGCCAAAAATACGTGCCGTTTTTTTATATTCGTTTTGTCTAAAGTATTAGAAGAAAAAACAACACGATTTTATTTAATAATTTATTCTTCCTCTGAATCAACATTTTGAAACATTGAAAAACATTTTATTTATATCCCCCCCCCCAATTGGTATTTTTTTATATCCAAAAATTGATATTTTTTTAGTTTCTTCTTCAATCTCTCTAATTGTCGACAATACACGTCTGAAGTAATCAATGCATTATTTGGCAGCAATTCAAAATTACCGATCCCTTTAAAATCCAACATCACCCACGTCGATTCTTACTTTATGCTCGTTATTCTTGATTTTTTTCCATCAAATCTCCAGGTCCAGACTTCTGACGATCTGATCAATCCAGCAATGAAAAATTGCCCGATCTTTTGTACTTTTCTGCGACAATTGAATTCACCCAGACAGTAAGACTGGTCAAAATAAAGTGAAAAATGATTGTTTCAATGTGTATATAAAAAAAAACCATTACAAAACATACGCCTCTTATTTTTTTATAACTTTTCTAAACAGAAATGTAAAAACGGCACGTATTTTTGGCACTAACAATATGAACGCAATTTTTTTGGAAAGAACAAAATATAGCAGAAAACAAAATAAAAGGAATTGGAACATTGCACGCTACACATGCAAGCGTATTACCGGATCACTCTAGTGCGTACTCAACATATGAGTGCATACTCATCAAAGTTTTAAAAAAATGTTTTTGCAAAAAAATAAGTCTGGTTTTCTAAAACCAAATCGAATCTAATGATAATGTCTCAGAATGTAAAATTAAGGCTGCGAAGTGAAATTTGACGAATGAGAAATTATTAGTGAATATATTAGCACGTTCAATTAGCTCCTTGTTAGTTGTAGAGGTGCCAATCTCGCATTATTTTTATGGGCGTGCGATTATTATGCATTCGGTCGTAAGACGGTGTTTATTGACTTTGAACGTTCGACAGGTAGTTCTTTTGACTTTGGATGATCTCTGTTGTGTGTGTCTAATTGAAGCTGCAAGTTCCGTGCATTGGTGGGATGCATTCGGGACACTCTTCGGCCCGAAGCTGGACGATGGCCAGCTCCGAGGGACGACTCGGTCTTCACAAATAGGTCATCGTGCATTCCGAATGCAGATAATGAACTTTCACAAGGTCGGATTGAATCATACTTTATCTATATAAAACCTGAGAAACGTAAATAACATCCGCGGGGGAATCATTTTAGAGATCACACCTGATTGGGATCAATGCATCATTAAATATATATATTCATATAAATAATTAATAATTGAATACAATCAACCCTTCTATAGCGTCGAGATAGCGATCACGCTAAAAAAAATCAAAACGCTATAGAAAGTGAGCCACCTATACAAAATATGTTTAGCTTGTCAACAAGTGTCTAACACACTGGAGTTGCTTACATTAAAGACGTCGCAATCGAAGTGGATGCTATAGAAGGGTTGACTTTAAAAGATGTGGTCTTGAGTAAATTTTAAATAGATTCGAATACCGATTTGCTCTATTTATTGAGATCGTATGACAGTGATCTCCGGCAATTAATGAATGATTTAAGACGGTTTATATTAGAGCAGTAATCGGGCTTGGGATATTTCTAATAAAACACGAAGAGCACTATTTATGAGCGGTCGTGAAACGGTGCATTAAAGTGATCTATATAGTTTCTATGTATCTCGAATGCAGCTGGTAGAAATATGGATCTTGGCCAAATATAAGAGACGCATCGGGTAGACAATTAGGTCATAATAAAACGGCCAAATTCGAAGCGCATCTTTCGATAATTTCGCCCAGTTAAATATAGCGCCGATGATCAATCGAAAGTTTGTGTGGGGGGAAATGAAATTAAATTGAGAATTTTCGAGATAAGATAATATGTCTTGTTATCCTAAGTCATTAAAAATGTATCTAATCGATGCACAATCAAATATTATGTTGGTCATGTAAATAAATTTGTTTCGTAAGTTATGTAATAATTTTTACTATCGCGCCAAATAGGTATTTTTGATATGGTCGTATCGAGCTTTGTTATGACCGCGTGACGCTCAAAATGGCGGATACATTTTGACTAGTGAGTTAATTTTAAATTTAATTAAACATAGATGCTATATTCGATTATCTATTATTGATAAAACTGAGAAGGCTTGTAAAAAAGGAAGGAGAGCTTCCAACAATATTTTCGACCGATTGTAAAATTTAAACATTTTAACCCGATCAATCTTTTTCGAAACACTTCGAATCGCGAGGCGCTCATTCCTTATGTCAGCGGTCCGAAAAGCGGACCGGTTGCACACGTAGACCATGTGGCCACTTCGTCCTCTTTTAGAGCCTTTTGCGGCATTTTCTATGAGCTGTACGATCACGGAAGCTCCTTCAAAAACTAATTTACATAGGTGGTTCGCGCCAAATAAGGTCGCAAACAGAGCGAATTTCACCATTTCAAATTTAAAATGAGCGTATTCTTGCGAACACTGATGTTAAATTCAAGTTTTGCACATTGCTGTGCATTTATTACTGTGAATCATCGCCAAACATTCGATTGAAACGTCATGACGACGCAGTTTTTGTTCCATTGCGAGCAAACGCGGCATCCATCTTGCGCACAGCTTTTTCATGTCCAAATTTTCAGTCAATATGCGATGTACAGCATTTTTGAAAAGCCTACGATATCTGACAGCTCACGCATTTACAGTCGACGGTCATCTAATATCATTTTGTGGATTTTATTCATTATTTCTTAATGTGCGAAAATGCTCTTTCTGTATCACTTGAGTCCGAACGCATATATGCGAAATTACTTATCAACGGGTTAAATGTATTTAAATTTTAATGTAAATGAACGAATCGATTATTAAATAATTAAAGGCAAATTGACTATTTTTAAATATATTTGTATCAATATAACTCTTTGAATGCGGGCAATATTTTATTTAGGTTGAAGTGGCGTGCCTTAACGCCGAGCCTATCAGCAATGGATAGTATCGATAGTTAATAAGAATTATCGATAAATCACTATGTTATTCGATGATTCGTCGAGTGATAACGAAAATGATGATAATAGAAGCGCGCTGCGACCCTGTTGTACTAAATTGTAGTTTCTGGCATAGTATTCTATCACAAATATAAACAACCTTCTTGTCACCTAGTGGACTGGGCCAGTTTTCTGTGAGGTCTTACCTAGATTTCGACTATCGTGTTATAAATACGTGTATAAACATTCAGCATGTCGGTGGCTTCTTTCAGATGTTCCTGTGTCGTTATCGCATCTTTTCATCGCTTCCTAGAAGCCAAATTCGACAAGTTGGAAAATGTCGATGTCGCAATCGATGTGTTTATCGATTCTAATATTAATTATTGATTGCATAGACGCTTTTTAAAAATGGGACAAACGCTGATAGTGCTGTATTTACATTTTTTTCATTGTCCTAAAATTTTATTGCGACACGTGCTATGATTAACGTTCGTTTTTTATCCGTTAGAGTAAATATTTTCATTTCTAGCAATTTTACAGTTACATTATTTACACGGTGTAAACAAAACGCTTTAGAATATCGACAATTCATGATTTTGATAACGATTTGTGGTGGGAAAATTTAGAAAATCGGCGCATTATCTAAACACCCAAACGCATGCAGCTTAAAATAGATGATCAATGGTCGATCTTTATTTAGGTGAAAACTGCCCTGGATATTGCAAACGTCAAGTATTCTAAAAAAAATATTATAAAAATAAATTGGCATGCCTAAAAACAAAAAAAGGATTGTTTTATTAAACAAAAATATTACAGACGTATTTGTATTTATAATATTAAAAATATGAATATATAGACGATAAAAACCGTTATTTTTCCGAAAGGAAAATCGTAACCGTAACCGTTTAGGTGCTCATGAATCCCGGGACTAGTAAACGTAATCCCGAAACATTCCGGATTGAAAATTTTATTTAACAGAAATCGTACACCTCACCAGCAAGATGAAGACTACTAAATCGAGAAATTTCCGCTGAAATCTGGACGCTTGGAAATAGTGGCGTAACTAGTAATTGGCGAGCCTAGGTGCAGTAACTGTCTAATCTATGTATACATATATACAGTACATACATGTTTTTCAAATTGTTATATTAATCTTTCCCTACCGGTGATGTATTTACTACACCTCCGCTCTAACAGTGGGAATATCGATATGAAATATAATAGATACGGGCTTCAAAATTTTTGTGTTCCTCCGTAATATAATTACGAATCACATCAAAGTATTATAGTATATAATTATTTATTTGCAGCGACGGAAATAAATAATTTGTCGGGAAATTGGGAATTTTGCGAGTTTTGGCCTGTATCTCAGCAGATAGGAATTTTATCAGTCACATTGATGGTGTTATACGAAAATGGGGGCTCACGCGGTCATCAACTCGAACTAGCATTTAAATATCTGATGACAATACCTTCGACGAGTGTGTCCATTTCACCTGTATCATGTATGATACATGAATAGATATTGAAGAAGCCCTAGTCCTGCAGGGGACTGTTTATGAATGATGATAATGATAAAAAGAAGAAGAATATCTATTGTATGAAAAGTTGCAATGATTGATTTTAGTGAAAAAGAGATAGAAAGATGTTGAAAAGAAAAAAAATATTTAAAAGAAGAGAACAGCAGTTGAAATAACAACGTCTTGATACTGGAAGTTCTTTCCAGTAAGCTATTTATCACGTTGCTTGACATATTGTTAAACAAGAAGAACTGAACCGCAATTGGATGTTTCATAAGACCTTTGTATAGACTTTTGCTTTGCTAGCCATTATACAATTAGGTAAACTGCCTTTCCAAAAAAGAGGATTTGTCTAGGAATCAACATCTCGGCATCTGTACTAATGATGTGCTGTCAATGCTTGGAATAAATCGGGATTTCTTTACAAAGATAAAATAAGTTAACCTGCATTTAAAATTGGTTCATTGCCATAGGAAAAACTTTGCTTTTAAGACGTTGATGAGGAATCTCGCATATGCTGCGAACGGACTCAACGGATAAAAACATAGTATTTTCGCATATTGAATGCAGAGATTAGTGAATCGTAGACAGAGAGGGGTGTCTTGTATATCATCATACACTCGTACGTCGATGGCAATTTCATTTCTAATACAATATCATTATTTATTCAATTATTACATTTATGTTCTCTTTAATACGACAAAATAAACATTAAAATGATAATTGGATTTTTCCGTATACGGTTGAAAACCATCAGGTATGGAGTCTTCTTAGAATCATAATAAATAGTAGAAAGCCACATAAATCAACTATACGTTTAAAACTCAGCTTGGTAACAAAAGTGATTCTATTTGAAATGCTTATTGTATCGACAAATGCATTATTTTGTTACTAAAAGTGAAGATACACTTGTGTATTGTTTATGTTTACGCAAAGAAATGAACGAATATTGTGTGCTATCGACAGTGTCATAGTTCGTTTGGTGATATACAATTTTCGTTCACGCTGCGCGGTCCTGAGAGAAAAATTGATTTGTGTGGACATACGAATATAGCGTCTATGTTTAACTCAATTTAAAACTAATTTACTAATCAGAGAGTTAATTAAAACAATATGCATAGACTAAAACCTCTTTTTGTGCAATTTTGGATATAATTTATAAAGCTGTTTCAAAGTTATGCGAATTTAAAATTCATGGAACGCATCATCACTTTTTATATAAGTCATAGCTTTTTTGTGCGATTTCTTTAATTTAAATGGAATATTCAGGTACCAATTTTATTTGTGAACACAAAAAAATACAGATTTTAAGAAATAATATTTCGAGTCGTTCATCTTGTAACAAGTTTGTTTTGATTTTTGGTTTTTAAAAAATGACAATGAAAAGTTCATTCATAAGTTTTAAATGGATAGAAATTCACTTATTCCAATAACTTTATGCTATTCATGAATTAAAAGCTTTTCATCTTCTTTTTTATAGATAAGTTCGCACAGTTTATGATAATATCTGCTTGGAACTCATGAATATCCGGACCGAAATAATAGATCACAACAAAGTCTTCCATTACCTACTACAATTAACCCTTCTTTGGTCTCGAGATAGAGAACATGCTATGGAAGCAAAACGCTATAGAAAATTAAGCACCCATACAATACCTTACGTATTTTACTCGTTGCATGTGTAAAACTCGCTGCAAATTAAGTGGACGCTATAAGAGGGTTGATTGTATTGACAGCTAATCCCATATTAATTTAGTTATAATAAGATTTCATTCGTATTGGTTTGGATACCAAAAACTTGCCGATTGAGAATAGTTTAATGAGGTATGGGATGTTTGAACTTTGTATAACTTTACATTTTATTTCGCAACGGCCGATATTATTGGCAATTTTGACATCAGTTATCGAATATTCAGTGGTTGCAGGTTGACCCGTTGCAGAAAACCTCATTAATAATTTAATATTAATTTGTCAAATAAATTATATTTTCATATGTGAAATGAAAATTCTAGTCGCACGCATTGCCCAAGCTGCGAGTCTCGCAAAACCAGGAAAAGCCTCCAAAAATGGAATAATTTTACGATTTTTATCAAAGATTGTGCAAAGAGCTAGAGAGAGACTTGCACAATGCCATTCCGAGAGCCCCACGGATCGTTACTAAATTCACAGTCTTTTGGACAATTGTGCAAGCAATTTTTAGCTTTCTTGTAAAACGCACACGAATCTTTGGGATCTTGCCCCCAAAAAAATTGGCCAATCGATCGATCGTTGACAAATATCGCGTAAAATTACAATAAAAATGTATAATAACCCAGAGTATTTTTTTGGGGCATTCAACCGAAGATCTAGCCCGTCGATCGTTAATTTTGTATATGGACAAGTGAAGAAATCGTGATTTGCGATTAGGACGTTGCTTCGAATACAATAGGGAGATTTTCATAAATTATTTCGTTGACTTATGTAAATTTTATATTACAAGCATTCATTAAATACGAGTTGAAGCACATTTAATAATCTCGTATTTATATAATCAAAATCAAATATTTTCATAACATTGCACTTTTAAGACGAACAAAATCATACTTAAAAATCAAAGAAACGGCTTTAATAATTTAAAGACTCAATAAGCATCAAAAGACCTGGATTTTAACAAAATGAAATGGAAAGACAATATTTTAAATAAAAAAATACAATACTCCAGCTTATTTTACGTATAGTCATTTAGAGCCGAGTGTGATCATATGGTAACGGCAAATATTATCGTCAAATCCATATCTCTTATTTGCACCTGAATATTAAATTATTTATCATATTCGTTGACATTAGATTACATGACAGCAATTCACGAGTCACCTCCAAGGAAACAACACACAAGAGCAAATAACGATTTTTATATTTCCGGTTTAAATCATTGCTTCTCAATATGATATTTTTTCTCAAACTCTTAAAAATTGTCGTATGTATCTTAAGGGCGTATTCTAGTCTAGAATTGTGAGAAAAACTGATTTTATTTTTTAAAAATATATCCTAACCACTACTTTTTAGCACGGTTGACATGATATCCCAAGTTTTAATCAAGAGATTTACTTCAAATTTAATAAAAATCTTTTTTATATAATTTTCTATTGTTCCTACCAAAATTATGTTAAAATCGTATTTATAACTATTTTAAAAAAAAGTTTTAAAATATGAAAATGAAAATAAGATATTAAAAAAATATTTTTTAAAAAACATTCGCCATTTTGCGAAATTATTTTTCTCTGAAGTAGGTAACTTTTTTAGTTCATTTTTTTATATTCTGAAAATATCACTAATATATTTGGTAAAAAAAAATGCTAAATTTGTTCCTCTAGATTAGAATACTTTTTAATATAACATAATTACAACAATTATAATAGTGGCGGATTTAGTACTTGAGAGGTCAGAGCAATTTAGGTTTGGGGCTCTTTGGGAGCAGATAACGGGTTGGTTTTTTAATTGAAGATTGGTATTTTAAACGCGATTTTCACGGGGTGCGGCAGGGAAACTACCTTATTTAACAAACAGTATGAGAGATGTCATTTATTTTGTGTTACATAGAGACATTTAAACACAGTGTACTGCATGATCGTTACTAAACTTACATAAAAAAAACTTTAGATTCCGTTATTTCGAATAAATGCCACCTCAATCTTCTCAGAATAACTATAATTTTAGGGCGCGCATTTTAAACAAGGAAGTTTCCCTGCCGCACCGTGTACATGCCACGTAAAAGTTAAACCGTGTATTTTAAAAGATTAATATGAATTTCTTAAATGCCTTGAATTACGTGATGCATAGAACACATAATACAGATAGTATATTGTATGTATTTTAATTATTTAAATTAAAATTTCTCTAGTTTTCTTGATTTTGATGAGATTTTTAGGAAAAAAACAACGGCTGGGGGCGGGTTCTTTAATCGTCGAGGATATGTCAAGTGACGAAAAAGGAGAGCTCCAAGGAAGGATTAGGGATACCAAATTATAGCCTTCTATGTCACAAACTGGCGAAGATCGCGAGGCAAGTGGCCACCATCCGAGGTGGCGATCTGTCGCGGGACCAAAATGTACGTCGTCCTCGTCCCAAGGCTCGTACCGTTTCATCCCGGGCGAGTCTTAATCATCAAAAGTATAACCAGCTTAAAGCCGACCAAACTGTCGACGACAGAAAAAATTGGTTCACGCAACAATACAAAGTATTGGAACGCGTTTGGAATCTTTTTTATGTTTAAATATGAAAATTCACTTAAAAGGTAATGTGTTTTCTTAGTAGTATTTTTAAAAAACATTATTTAATTTTATGTTTATTTTTATTAAATCTCCAGTCTTTTTACCTCCAAAAGCAATTCCATATCATAACATTTATGTTTATTTTCCAGTCTTCTTCTTGGTTCTACATAGGGATTCGAACGGAAACTGAACCAAAAGCCGGTAAAACCGTTATTTTTGAAGGAACGAAAACAAAAACTGAACCGCTTCGAAAATATTGGATTTTTTATGCGATACACGTCTTACGAAAAACAGAGTTTGGAATTTGTTTATAATAATTCAGAATTTGTTTGATTGTATTTATCTGACAATACTGTAATCTTTAAGGTTTGTTCGTTCTATTAATTGAGCTATTAAATCAATACTTTAAATAATATTGTAATCAATCTAAATTCTAAATATAATATTTTGTTTAGCTTATCATTTCATATAAATTTGCTATGTACCCAAACTGGTTATCATCAATAATAAAAGAGAATAAATTTGATATAACTATTAAAAAGGTGGAAAATGTGTTCTAAATTGTGCTATAAAATACAATTTGAAAATATTTTTAAAAAATAAATCAAAAATGAATCACTCAGATCTGAACCGAAAACCGAATAAATCGTTTTTTTTTCCGGAACGAAAACTATAACCGATCCGAGGTAAATGTAATGCTTGGAAGTGAACCGGAACAAAAACCGTAATGAATAATATTAATGGTTTTTAATTAAAACTATGCGTTTCCAAACGTATTTTCGGTATTGCGTATCGATTATTAGCCCCTTTGATTAGTAATTTAATTTTAAATCCTGTTAAACATAGATGTTATGTACGTATGTCCACTACTTATCACGCAGCGTGAATAAAGCTTGTATATCAATAAATAAACCTTAACACTGTTGATATTATTGGGTCCCATAATGGCGTTTCAAATAGAAAAACTTTTGGTATCTGGATGAGTTTTAAGTATATAATTGATTTAAGTGGCTTTCTAATATATATTTAATTCTAAGAAGACCACAAACAATTAGATATCTTGTAGATAAATTCCATTATATTATGTATGTATTGTCATCTGTTTAATATTGATGTGATGAATCTCTACTTTGTACTTTATGAAAAAAAAACCGTTCAAATATTGTATTAGAAATAGAAGCACGGTAGACGTGTAGGGGTATCTTTACAGCACGATGTACGAGTGTATGATGAGATGCTAGATACTCGTCGTCTCTGTCTTTGATTCACTAATATCCGCACTCAATGTGCGAAAATACTCTTTCTTTATAACTTGAATACTTTCGTAGTATAATAAAACTTATATTGGTTGCATAATTGCTTTCTTTTATGTAATATGAAGATGTTAAAAAGATTGGGTTGAATTAGTGAATTATTTTATCTTGCACTATAAATTATTTGGCGTTTGGGCTTAGATCATTTTTGGTAGTTTATTGGCAAAATGTCGAACCGAAGAATCGATGGCTACGTATTGGTTGCTTCGTAGCAAAATGGCCGTGATGGAAGTCTTCAGATAGTTTCGGGGCAAAGCTGGCACGCTCTATTGGTCCAAGAACATGATGTAATTTTCCGTTCTGGACTAGAGCTGACACTAGGAAATGTAAGTACTTCTAAAAAAGCGTGAACGTAGCGCGTGAGGAGAAATAGAGCGTGTAATCCGCGCTATCACTTTTGGTAGCATGACGCAACGTGTGCGTCGGTGATGATGCACTTTTTTTCACCAGACGAGTCTTGCATAATCGTCTTGGAGATGGCCAATCTTCCATCGGGCGCAATTATAGGGTCAAGCGTATATGGGGGCGACCAGTTTGGCAATTGTGGCGGACATCCGCGAAGAAAGTTGGGTCTTTCCATTGTTGTGCCTTCAGGGACGAATTATAACATTTTGAGGACTTTCTTATGCGACATTAATTAATTTCGATCTCGGTGAAATGATATCGAATCTGCATCTCAGCAAAAAAGGTCGTGACGGTATTGATCTGTTAATTAGACAAAAACTGAGAGATGAAGAAATTAGATTTGATCAATCGACGCTAATTAACGAGACGTTCACCAATTGATGTAAAAATAATATTTATTTGACTAACTTTCTATACCAAACAAACTATTACTCAATTAAGCAACAAAACCAAGCTCTGGAATATTTACTGAATATAATTTTATATCTCTTTACATAAATAGTAAGCCTTTTTTTAAATGAATGTATTCAATTACATCAGTTGTTCTCAAACTTTATTGTTAAAAAGTACTTTACGCTCTTATATGTATTTAATTATAGAGTAAATAATAATGTTCTATTAGAAATAGAAGCATATCATTGAAAATAAAGTGATATGGAGCGATAAACACTACATTAGCGTGCATACTCATCAAGAGGTTAAGTTACAACGAATTTGAGTGATGATTAAGAATCTGATACACATATATATAATAGGATCTTGTTCAAGTTATATTAATTTTCCGAAATATGCAATATTTGCAACCAAAAGCAAGAAGATAAAATAAAACTATGATTTGATAACTTAATGGTGATTAATATCCAAAGAGAAACTCTTCAGTAACAAAGAACCCAACAAAAGATATTTTAAGATCCCAACCGAATCCAAATCGCTTAGTTACAAATTTAAAAATATTCAAATATACACAGTTCAAGATTTTTTTTAGCAAAATATATCATCCCCGCTACAGGATGGATAAATTCGAATCTTCATCAATTCAGGTGACACAGTTCCATCTTCATTTTCTTCGCCATCCTCAAATTTTAAATTGCATTCGATTTACTTATTGATGAAAATTTTCAACAATATCAGTCGAATCTGATTCGTATCACTATAGAAGTCATGAATTAATCATGTATCAGAAATAACAGAACTCCGTATATATTTTACTTTCTACTGTATCTATTACGATCATCAGGATATCATTATTTTTATATATAGAAGTCCCTTTTTAATAGACAAGGGGTTATTCTAGTATTAAAACAAATGATTTTTTTTCTTTTTCTTTGCATTTTTTTAAAGTTTAAACCTTTAAAAGGTATATTCTCAAAAGATATTTCTAAAATTCCAATTATTTACGGAGTTGTAGCTATTTTAGTGAGTGGGACACTACATTTTTTAGCACGGTTGACATGTTATTTCAAGTGCTAATTAATTGATTTACTTCACATTTGGTACACATATTTTCTATGCAATTTCCTATTGTTCCTACCAGATTTATATCAAAATATTATTTCTAACTATTTGAAAAAAAAAATCTGAAAAAATAAGGCTAAAATAATATTTTTAAACAATCGCCATTTTTTTCTTTGAGGTAGAAACTATAGCGACATCTTTACTAATTTAGAATATTTTTTTAAATTTCTTTTAAATTACTAACAGGTTTGAAATCGTATCAACTAGGACGAGCCCTTTTTTTACGGTCTTGGTTATCGGTTTGGTTATAGTTTTCGTTTTTAAAAAATAAAAATGTTTTCGGTTAGGAACTATTTTTTGACTTTTTATAATGTCTTTATTTGTATTAAACGCTTATTTTCTAGCATACTTAGTTCCAGTTTGGAGACAATAAATATATAGGTCTTGGCCACGGGAAAACGTATTTTTCCCGCTGGGACTCCCCAGTGGGATAGCAGTTGAGATTATTCTATCATAATAAAATCAAGATTTTAGCCAATCGTATTTTCATCCAAAAAATATTTAGAACTATATCTGTGTTTACATTTTCAGATCTAAAAAATCAAAATGAACCGAAATCGATCGATCAAATTAATTAGCACAATATTTTTTTTCACAGTCTGGAATTGAACCAAAACTTTCATATTAAAAATTCGTTTTTAAAGAGACACTTTCGTATCTGTAGATGAGTCCGCAATTAAGGAATTCACTCATTTTAGGCTCAAATTTACAGGATCCGTGGATACGATATGAAAGACCACATTAAAATGCTTGACAATGATCCGATGAAAAAGGTACTGAAAAGAGCCACTTAAAAAATCTGGAGAGAGTCTTCCTATTCTCGAGCTTGCAAGATGTTTAAAATAATTTAATTTGATATGTATGTGTTAATTTGTATCTTCTCTAAAATCACCTATCAATTGATATGTTGATACAACCTTCGAAATGATATTTTTCGCCAGGGAAACATTTTTTATCATTTGCTGAGTTCAACTGAGTGATGTAGAAAGAGTATTTTCGCATATTGGATTGGGGAGATTAGTGAATAGGAGACAAGCGCTCATTTAATTCTTTCCATGGTAAAAAAAGTATATTTGAAACTATTGAATGAATGAAGAAATTAATGAATATTGTGTGATATCGACAGTGTTAAGGTTCATTTATTGATATATAAGTTTGACTTACGCTGCGCGGTCTTGAGAGAAAAGTGGGTTTGTGTGGACGATAAATGGTGGATATATAGCATCTATGTTTAGCTCAATTTAAAATTAACTCGCTAATTAAAGGGTTAACAGGACAATTGAGATAATGAACAAAAAGTAAAGATTATAGTAACGAAACTTTCTTTCGCACCAGTTACTGTACAAAATCGATAAAACCGATATTTTCAAATCGGTTCAGTTCCGGCAAAAACAAAGGTTTTACCGGTTATTTATTCGGTTCCATTTCGAAACCCTGATATTTATTATGATTTAAAAATGCATTTTATATAGTATAGTAAATCGTAACCGACACACAGGCGAATGCATAAATTCATCCGATATGATGGATCATTAAAATCTCAATATGCATTCCTAAGCTTTGTTAAAAGGCAATATGCACTACGTATAGGCCAATAGGTACTACAATAGACAATCTGCGTCCAAGACGCTGATCGTTATTAATACCTATGGTCGGCTTAATTACGATGAGCCTAATTCTTCATCGGCAGAAGACATTGCGCAATATATTGAGCGCTCAATATTTTTTGTAACGTAATACATAAACGGTTCCGATGATTATGACGGTGATAATTAAAAGCTTATTACATTTGGCAACTGATTGCACAAATCTTGTATATTCAGATCAGCGCTTCTTCAACGGCGCGTTTTATCGATGGGATTAACATTTTTATGCAATTAATTACATAAGGCGAAGAGCTGGATGGGTTTCGAGTCTAAAAGCGTAATTAATTGCGACAATTTGCATATATAACGTGATTAAAACTAGTACAATGGTGAAATTTTTGCCTTCTGGATGTGTTTTGGACTATTGTTTCGTCATGCGCGCTTTTGCATATTTGTTCAAAAATCAGATAAACGCTTATGCGGTTAGCTTTTTTAAAAATTCGGATTGAATAAGCTTCATGATCGAATCATGGCCATGCGATGTGCGAAGGAAACCTTTAGTTCTGTATAGGTCAAAAAATTCGAGGACAACATTTGCGATGCAAGTCGGCATTGTCGTGACGATGTTAAAGGTCTTCGAAAAAGGTATGGACACTCCCAGCGGATGTTTTCTATCTTCAATATCAAAGCTAATTGTGAATTTGTATTGAAAAATCAATCAACTACACCGCCGAAAAGAGGAAAAACCACAAATTCATCCAGCTGCTGATTGTAATAATTTATACAAAATGGTGCTAAGAAATTATGTTTTAACATTTATATGTGGATTTTTCAGATCAGCATTGCAAACATTGTTATGGTGTTGACATCAAGTAACATATGGTTGTTAATTCATTTATTATCGTCCGCACACGGTTCAGACCTTAAACGTTTGTTTGGCGAAACTTTCACTCTCTATATAAATAAAAGTGATAAAATGTCATACAATGGTTGCAATGAGAATGTATTAACACTTGAGCATCTATGAATACATTTTTAAATTCAAGCTTTATTACTTTTTGAAACAACATAATTGTAAGCCCAGTGGCACGGAATGTGGCCCAAACATAAACACAGCAATATGAAGCAACAATGTTTGATTTAGTTAATTGTTTAGATAAAGAAATGTAAAAGAATTTGTATTTGTTTATTAACAGCAGATGTGTTTTGGCGTTGTTTTTCAGCAATAAAATCGAATTTTGCATCAATTATTTGTATACTGTAAATTAAAACTAGATAAAATAAATGAGTAAGATAGATAAATATATAAATTTTATGGGCAGGGGGAAGTTTAGTCTTGCTCGTGAATGGTCACAATGTCTGTGTGTTCAACCGGTCCGTTTTTCGGACCGCTGATACGACGAATTAGCGCCCCGCGATCGGACATAACATGGAGAAAGTTCAAACATAATTAAAATTGTTGTTAAAAATTGATAAAAACCACCAGAATTTCACAATTATTTTTATTGGTGCATTTTTATTTTATTGATACAAACAGAGCTGTTTACGACTCTGCATATGTATGAGTCAATTCTAAAAAAAAATCGATTTCTCAACCTTTTGTTATTTATTAACAAAAATACCAACGAATTTGGGAGATAAAAAATATTGATATTTATGATCGATTATCTCGATCCAAGCTTAGTATGATTTATTGGAGCTAAAACACTATTAAAGTCGGACTAAATCGTGATTAAATCATTTTAAAATAATGTTAATTTCACCAGTCATCCAATAGAAAATCATCGCAAATACAGGGTGTTCAGGAAGGACGCTCAAAATTTAGATTAGGTTATAGCGACCATAATTTTAAAACAACATCTGTTAAATTTATTGTGAATTATTCAATAATATATGGAAAATCTTTATGAAAAGTTATAACGTTGAAAAATGTATGCGAATTGCAAAATAGCGAGCGAATGCATGGTTATGTCTGAACATCTTAGCATGAATTGTATGCTGCAATGTGGGATGTATGCGGTACAACCGATCCAAAATCCTCATATACATTTATTAGATCCCCTGTACGCATGCATTTAATGCATTAAGATATGAACATATCTAAGACTTAATAACGGATTGACTTTTCCACGACGAAAGTCTTGTGCTAAATTATTAATTTATGTTATAATTGGACATTGCATAGAGATTTATGCATATCTGACCAATTAAATGGTTCATTCTTGAAGTGTCCAATCAGCAAGGTGCCTAATCGCCCCGGGGATTTATTATTCAGAGTGATCAATAATTAGTAAACGACAATATTTAAGCCTCGGGGCTTGAGAACTTTTCCCTTAGCGGGTAGAAAGCGACTGACGCATAGAGTAATGTGAATTTTAAATAAATACGTGACAATTTTGTGGTAAGTTGAATTTTTCGACGTAATGATAATTTGGAGAATCAATGACTAATATTTTTGTTTGTTTAAAATTCCATAAATTAAATGGAAATAGTGGCAAAATAATATGATATTTAAGAACCTGTGTATATAAATGGGGGATTTGTTTATTGCATTTTATGTTTGTTTGTTAATAGCTTTATAACGAAAACCGTATAACATATTAGGGGGACCCGAAAGTATTCGAAAATTTTGAGCTCTATTTGTGTCCAGATACAGTACATGAAGTAAGGGTAAAATTTCCAGATCCGAAATAAATAAGTTCACTCAAAAATATTAATGATGAAGTGTTGATAGTCTGCAAGTACCAATATTGGTTCCAGAAATTTAAATCGGCAATATAAGTAATAAAGGGATGAAGCGAGAACTGGAGGATCTTCGAATTTTGATAAAGACGCATTAAAATTTCTAATCGATTCAGATCCATGGCAAATCATCGAGTTGTTGGACTCATTTAAAATTCATCGGTAAAACGAATAGGATGGGAGTTATGGGATAGGATGGGTAATGCACATCAATAACGAGCGACAAAACACGTGCCTATCCATCTTGACAATACAAAATATCGTCCTTTTTTGAATAGAATTGTAATTGGTAATGTCAAATGGCTCACTTATGATAATGTACGACAAAAAACTCAATGAATTTCTCGAAAATATCTCTTAATTACAACCCTTAAGCCCAAATTTAATATATAAAAATGAATTGGATTTTGTTCATGTGAAATGCGCTGCCTTACCGTTCATCAGATTGCAATAAAACTTCGTCCACTTATTGTTGAAGATTTCGCGAGTAACATAGGCATAGTCTAATATATAAAAAATAATGTTTGTTTGTTCGTATTTAATGCGCTGCC
This sequence comes from Stenopsyche tienmushanensis, assembly GCA_008973525.1. Taxonomy (NCBI): domain Eukaryota; kingdom Metazoa; phylum Arthropoda; class Insecta; order Trichoptera; family Stenopsychidae; genus Stenopsyche; species Stenopsyche tienmushanensis. The sequence continues at coordinate 245,766 of WACJ01000261.1, read as the reverse complement.
ATACCGTTCATTCGATTGCAATAAAACTTTGCCAACTTTTTGTTTGTACTTTTTCAAGTATAGTACAATTAATTTACAGTAGATATAATTTATAAAAATCAATGTTTGTTCATATTTAAAATAAAACTAACAAAATAAAATAATTTTCATTATTTCTTTTTGTCTTCAACCTCCCATCCACACACGATTCACAGTATCTGACACCAGTGTAACGTAGGGCGTGTTTTCGCTTCCATGTGTTTTCTAAGGCAGAAAATTCAAAAATGTAGCTGAAGTGGAAATATATTTAAAATCGTTTATTTGTTTCTAAGATGAAAAGTTTTTAGAAAATGGTGATCAAATGACTGCCAAAGCGATTTGAACTTTTTTTTACTACATTTTCGAGTACTTTCAGGTCCCCCTAATATAAGATGTTTTCCATTCAATTCTTGTATCCTTATCAATACGACAAGACATGAAATCATCCAAATCTTCATTGTATGCACTTTTTATTGTTATCCTTGATATAAAATAGCGAAGTTCCCGTCATTTTAATGTTGCAACTCATGTGATTTGTGCGAATCCAAAACTGGTCCATTTGAACCAACTCTCTCTCAGGAACTAAAAAGCGTCACATGAAACTCCAATAATAATTTAAATTATTTCATGTCCAGTATGAAAGTGAATGCGGTTAAATACAAATATGAAGCAATTACTCAAAAAGTATTAAAACTGCATTATGCTCTTGTGGAAAGTTTGCATTTTGCAAATACGTTATCTGATCGAATTTCGAAGGCTGCAAAGTGAACAACATCATGCGGATTTAAAATATGGCGTTGTTAAAAATACTTTTATGGCGTCAAAGGTCAAACGTATGCATTTTGCAGTTGTAATAAGTGGCGTAATTAAAACATGGTCGTCATTAGTGGTTTTGTATGGAAATGCCCACGATGGTCTGGTCGTGTATTCATACCCTACGGCGAGCAAGAATCTTCTGCCCGAAGTCATCAAATTATCAAAAGCCGGATGACAATCAAGCTGTCGGACGACCTCGCCTTCCTGGATGCGTGATGTTAATCATCAGGGTTTGAGACACTCAATGAGAACACTTTTGAGTAGATGAAAGTTTTACGATAGTGATTAATTGTGTGAGAAAATTGAATATTCAGACTGGTTTCAAGATAAAAAAGCCATGTTTGAATATCTCAAATTTAATTTATCTCACATGTAAAACAGTTACAATATTATTAGGAAAAAATAAAATATATTTTATTACAGAAATCAAAATATTGAAGTTTAGACTTTTAAAAATATATTCTTCAAAGAGATTTCTTAAATTCCAATTATTTACGGAGTTACAGCTATTTTAGTGAAGTATTTACATTTTCAGATCTAAAAAGTCAAAATGTCTAAACGTTTAAAAACCCCCCAAAATTTGTACCTCTAGACTAGAATACCCCCATAATACAGATTCAGCCAGATGAAGTTTAGCCTACTTTGATCCATTGTAGCTATCAAAGCCAAATTGTCATTTTTTGCGATCTCAGCCCGTTGATTAGTAATCGCGCATATGTGCGTTCGAACTCGAGTGATACATAAAGAGCATTCTCGCACATTGAGTGCGAGAATCGGAGACAGATACGGAGAGAATGTCTTGTATATATTTGAATTTGAATATTTGAATGTTTTTATTTCATAGAGAACAAATATATTCATATATGTATATATAGTCAACAAGTGCATTATTTTGTTATTAAAACTGAAGACATACTTGTGTATTGTTTATGTTTACGCAAAGAAATGAACGAATATTGTGTGCTATCAACGGTGTTTATTTATTGATATACAAATTTTATACATGCTGCGCGGTCCTGAGAGATAAATGGATCTGTGATATGTATCTCTCAATTTAAAATTAAAAGATTAATCGATCCACATACTAAAAATGAGCTTTATTAAAAGCTGTATGAATTTAAAAAAAAGTGTGAGTACTTGCAAAGGCGTGATAGGGAAAATTGACTTGAACGCCACAATAAGTGAAACTTCAAATGGCAATTGATCGAAAAAAGAGAGATAATCGTTTCTACTATATCCATTACACAAACACGTATATAGACACGTTACGCGCATGCGCTGCATCGCATTTGCTGTGTGTGTGTTATAAAGAAACCATTAGACAGGTAGCTTTTCAATTTTATTATATATTACGCAAACACAACTTAATCTTTTATAAAATAATGGGCAAAAATATTTCCAAAATTGTTTATGCCGATATTTCGATTAGATGAATTATTTTGGTAGCCAAGATGCCCACTACAAATATCAAGATTGATCACGAACAGTCAAATCAATCACTGCAGTTGAAATCGAATATTTTTATGGTGTTTCCGATTCCAGGTCTAATTTAAAGATAACGACGCAATTTATAAGTTTTTATTGCCTTATGATACCATATTGTTATCGGCATAAAGCGTAATCGAAAAAAATACTCTCACATTCGGTAAAAAAATCGTATTATAACACTTTTTAACCGATTTCGGTAATGACGCTCGAACCGACATAATGGAAGTGGATTTTTCTCAAAGGCATTCCGGCTAAATTGAAATTATATAATATATTTATTATATATATATATATATTAAATGAGTTGCTCCACATTCGTTAGTTACCCGAGCTGATATAATAGGCATTGTGTTGCCACAAAAAGACATGAATATTCAAAATACTCCAGCTACCGGTTTGTGCAATGCTTCCACAATAGATTATTTTGGGTCGAGAAGTGGATCAGCAGAACCTTTTCTCGTGATTTTTGAAGTGGAAATCGAGAGTAGAATTATTTGGAAACGGTACCACAACTTTTATTATGGCCACATTCGACGTGTAATTACTCATAATTGTATGAATATTCATTCGGGTGCTCACGTGAGATTAACACATTGCAGATTTCGGGTGGGAAAGACCGCTTATCTCTTCATCGCTCACGATTTTTTCGCCTTATCTGGGAGAAGGATGCTTTGACGCGTTTATCTTGTCGGCTTATCATTGAGAAAATAAAATATTGGAAAATCTGCTGTGATTAACTTTAAAAATAACCTAAATAATTGCATGAGAAAATGCTATTTTCCGGATTAGATTAGCACATCCAGATTAGAACATTCACTAACAAGACTATTTAATTTTGCTATCTATTTTTTATCAATTCAGACAAATGCAACGTATAGAAAAATGGGCGGGACGTATATATACGTCCAACGTAAACTGCATCGAAATTGGTTAGGACGTATATATACGTCCTTGAAATATATGTTGAGTTTTAGAGCAGGCGAAACTTTTTTGTTTTGTTTAACGAATGTGTGAGTTATCGATACATGTTTTAACATGAATTTAAGATTTAAGAGTACTTAATAAACAGTGACTAGTAGCATAAGGTAAGATTCAAAGGCAAACTTATAGTTTTAAAATGGAAGGAAAAAAAAGATCTATTGATGCTCAGTTTAGACAACATAATAAAAAGTCAACGTATACCATCAAATAACAGCATTATATATAGTTTTTTTGTATTTGTTGACATCTCTATATGTTTATGTATCTAAATAAATAAAAAAATATATGTTTCATTGATTTTTTTATAAATTCTAAGCATCGTTAAAAAAAAATAATAATATGAATTCACGCCAGGTGGGCAGGACGTATATATACGTCCTAACGAAAATGTACCCACTGTATGTTACGTTATTGAGAAGAAACTTCCTCGTTTAACAGGTTAAAAGAGTAAAATAACAATATGAATTTGAATACGAAAGAGGAAGTATAAAAGGTAGTCAATATTATTGCAAGATTTCCACAAGACTTCCGCCATGGGATGCATGACGACCTTCATGAAGAATATCCTGACATTTCTGGAAGCCTCCTCTGTGATATTGTGTCGGAAAAATTTGGTTATGAGAAGGTGTGTGCGAGATGGATGCCCAGAATGCTCACACAGTGTGTTTTGCACAGAACGGAGAACTTTTTTGGATTGGATTTTTTGGACTTCGTCTACCATTTATAACTGTTTATTTATATAAAATTCGACTTGCGATCTTTTACACTTACGTCCAATGTGGCAGTACCCTGCCACACAAGTTCATTTTTCTTTCAGGAGCGCGCAGCGTGAGTCAAACTTGTATATAAATAAATAACCCTAAACACTGTAGATGGCACACAATACCTCGTTCATTTCTTCGCCTAAATATAAACAATACAAATATGTGTCTTCATGTTTAGTTACAAAATAATGTATTTGTTGAACTAAACGTGCAAGAATGCGCTTTATATATCGCTTGAATCCGAGCGCCAATGCGCGTAGATACTCATCAAAGGGTTAATCATATTATTTATTTAAATCCGTATGTGCATCAGAATTTTACATTGTGTAATTGAAACCTTTTGACACTTTTAATACTAAAAAACAAGTAAAATTTCAATCTAATCAAATCACACATAATTAAGCTCCTATGTTTCAAATCATAAATAAGTAAATAAACAAATACGTCAAGCACTTGAGATATTGAAAATATAGTCACCAAGGAAATTTATTTAATTATTTGAACTCAAACTTTTCGATCAATCAACTGATATCGATCCCCAAGCTATTTACAAATATGTTGAGAGGCCACTCTAATAGATAGTTTATTTATTCGTTGGATTATATGATTTGAAATATTAGGGGGACCCGAAAGTATTCGAAAATTTTAATACCTTAAAGTTCAGTTTGTGTTCGGAAACTAACGAAGTCCAAATCTGGCATGGTATGCTACTTTTTCTAAAAATTTTCCTAATATTTATTATTAAGGGACAGTCCACAGACCTATTTTATACATAAAAGACAATCAATAGAGACGATAGTTAGTATTTGAATACCAAATACACCATATTATCAGTCCAAGATCCAACAATTCAAATGAATATTTCTTATTGTGATAATTTTGTCTTGAGATCAACAAACATTCTTGTTATCGTTTCAAATTCTATGTTCGTAAAATTACAATATGATTGAATAATACATCTGTAAGTTGCTGAAGATTGTTTTTTCAGGTAGTAAAACATTTTTATTCAATAATCCACGAATAATGTTATATCAAGGCCTTCTGGCATCTAGTTATTTGTGATAAATATAACCATTGCATAGCATTTGATTTACATTTTTTATCTATGGATTACCCATAAACGCATATGTGTTTAAGGGAATTGATATGAACGTAATCTTTTGAAAGACTAAAAAGATAAATATCCGGAAGTGTGTACACTTGCCAATCTTTAAAGCTTTTGGTCCTGTGCATAACTCTTTGCATGTTTAATCCTGTTTTAGATTAACATAATCGCTTGGAAAATTATGCATGCAAAAGCAACCCAAATGTAGAAAATCGATATGTATGTCATATAACCAATTTACATGTTGGTTTGCGAATATATAATATATGTAAACTTTAGGTTTTTCACCCAATCTTGTGACAATCCATCAGAATTGTTGACCTTTCCCTATCTTAAGATGTCTGATGAAGATATCGAATCGGCAGTCGATTTTAAGTCAAAGATATTGTAAAGTTTTCGATAAAATATTAATACATATTTAAATATGGCGGAGTAATCTGCCCTCTTATATGCAATCATTGTGTGAATTGATTAGGGCGCTAATCGATTAAATCTGGTTCGATTGGAGCGAGCGGGATACAATGATGCATCATCAGGGCTGACACAATATTTGCAAACTTATTTAATTAATTATTTAAGATTTAAGCTCTTCATTTTAAAATATTGTTTGTGGTTCCGAGTCTATTGGAAATTTGCTTGATGATAAAAGGATTTACAGGACACGTTGAATATATCCTTGATTATGATGATGATTTTGTAAAACAATAAAATAGACTATTTTCTCCGAAAGACATGCCCTCAATTCAATGCACGATGCTATTTTTTTTTAAATCTACATAAATTTATTGCAATTGCCTTCAGCGACCATTGGAACTTCAAGGATGCCAATAGATCTCAAATCTCCCACCCACGGATTGTATCAATCTAATGACACCATTTGAAATTCAAAACGAGCGGCATATAAATAAATTTAAAATAATCCTCGTGAGATTGACAGCGTTGAGCAGCCCCAATTTTGATATTTGCAAGGAACTCGCAAAATTAAAAATCCCAAAGAAAGCGCTACATTCATCATTTTTTTTTCGATGAAAATAATAAATTACGTCGATTGTTTTTATTATTTTAAATCATGCTAATTTGCTTTATAATACTATAATATTTTGTAAAATCAGTGTTGTACAGGATGTATTGAATCACTTAAACTTATTAATTTATATCGCATAGAATGTATTTCTATATTTATTTGACACCTCGAGTGTCGCTACAACAATTTACACCCACCACGTATCCAGACAAAATAAATAATCATCTCAACGATAATGAAAATACAAGACCGATGGAATATGGTCATTGCGTTGCCGAAATATGGATCTATGGCTATTTTTATATTTTTTTTTATAAAAAAAAAGGATTCGTAAAAAACACCAAAATTCACATTTTTTTTCAATAAGATGCCAAAAATTTACCTATCAATATTTTATAATAATCTTAGAACATAAACTAGTTCATATTTTTAGATATTTTTTTTTTTGAAAGTGATAAATATAAAAAGTTGAATAAAGTTATAATAATTAGAACTAGAAGTGTATAATATTGTTTATTGATCGAAAGGATATTGACTTGATACTTCACCAGATCAAACGACACAAACGAATTGCGTACATAAATAATGGTTGTGTTGATTCAAAAACCTTCACTTGCCTTCATAAAACAACTTCCCAAAATTTCATCGCTATCGAATAAATGGTATATGAATGTATACGGGACAAACGGATAACAAACATTCATTTTTAAGTACATGGGAGAGATAATGTAAACAAAATACATAATTATGACTCAAGATTGCAAGCTGTAATTTGGGTTGATAACAATATTATCTGTATTTGTATTGATTTAATAGAGCAATTTTTTTTTTATAAATTTTGTTTTAAATTATATACCAAACCATGATTTAGATGATTTTTAACAAGTGTTGAAATACAACAAGGCTCGGCATTCTTCGCATGGGTACCGTTTTTTCGGTCGGTACTAAAAGGCATTGTATGCAGAATTGTTTACGCATCATTAGAAGTGATATTATCGACATATTTTCAATATTGTCCACGTCATTGATGACAGGTATAATACTGGTTTTGACGCGTCAATGGGTTAGAATTAATATAAATTTATCAGTGCATATTACTCATTGTTGGAATATTTATTGTTTCTTGGAAGATTTATCGTAGACGGTTTGAATTTGGTTCTTAGCGACCTTGCGTGAACAGTGGAGAGTACAACGAACGACGAGCTCTGGTCGAAGTTGTTGACCTGTTTATTCGGAAGACGAGCCAGATGATCTTTCCGAGGATTTTCCACAGGGGATCCCATTGTCCAAGTCCGTGCAGCCAAATTGCAGCAATCGAAGGAGAAGAAAAAGGGAGCTCGAACAGCGGCCAATTCAAAAATGATCAAAAAAGTGGAGCTAGCAACATGTCAAGTGATCGAATGGCGCGTAATCGTGACAGCATTACGCAGCCAATTGAGACTTTGTCGATAATAAAGAAATCGCTATGTAATGCAATGCGAGCGTTGAAAAATGATTTTCACAAATGTAAAATTTTGTAATAATTTGTTTGTGGTGAAGACAGTGGGGCCCCACTCTTCCGCCAGGAAAGGGAAAGTGGTCACACACCGCTGACAAATAACGACTAAACGAAGAAATAAACACGGAGCAGAGCTTACGCGCTATTAGCACTTAAGCCGCTTGGCCTCATTCCACACCAAACGAAGGCCCCATTCGTAAAGGACCAGCTAGGGCCTACACAAATAGAAACACTTTCTCAAGCCCACGACCATACATAGAAATCAAAAGTGATCGATTCAGATAAGAGCGATCGACAACAAACACCAGACACCAGCCAACCCACCATCGGAACATCAGCATCCTCAAATTTCGCTACAGCCATAGAGAACATAGGGATTCTGATTTCATGATGATTTTTATTTCTCGAGAAATAAGAATACACGATTCTATTTGTCAAATTTCCTTTTGGTTAAAAAATTCAAGTGAGCTAATTTAAAATGTTCATAGTCTTAGATGCTATATTTGCTTGTCCGCCACTTATTTGTGAGGGTCACAGCAGCGCGTATGAAGCTTATATTTAACACTCTTGTCGCCTAACGTGAATCGGTGTTGTTTTTCACGGGGGCCCAAACTCGACGACATGTGGCGCATCTTCTCTCAGGTGCTATTTATCTTAGATCGATAAGCTTCGCCAATTATTCTGTCATTAATCAAACTAACGAAAACAAAGTGAATAGACAAGGGTAGAAATGCAAGTTTTGAAGTCGATCTCGATTGATATTTAGACAGTTGTTATCTGAAAGCATTATAGAAAGACAATCGTTATTTTAACATTTGTAAGTCATTGTAGAAATACGTACAGTAAGACGCTCGATTCGCTGTTGGGAAACTTTTTAGAACTCACTAAACTTATCCCAGAACCTTCATTCTCTTGAAAGGAATACTTTTCTGCAAACATATCAGTATATTTTTATATTCAAATTAGAAAAATCCGGGAGCTTTTAGTAAGAGAACAGTTATGGTCGGAAAATGCTAAGCCCAAGAATGAAAAGAAGGAAGCGAAGAAAGCGTTTCACGGTTTATAAATTCATAAAAATCATAAATTCATAAAAGAATTGTAGTCTTTGTTATAAAATAATGAGACAAATTCTCAACCGCCAGGAAGCGAAAAAAATGTAAAAAGGGTCTCGTAATTGTTTTAATAAATACTATGCTACATAATATAATGTTATATTTTGTTTTAAACATTTTATGTATACTTTGCGAAGAAACGTCGGGCATATCTGGTGGACGTAGCAATGAACGAGTTAAATAAATAAACACTTTGATAGTAAACAGTATTCGGTATTTTTTTAAAAAAACCTAAACAATACCCTTGGAATCGATTCATTGTATCATTTAGACATCATAATTTTCCTAATTTCTGAATTATTGGAATTCACTCGCAAATAGGCGACCATCCTACCATACAGGCTGAGGTCTTTCGACTTTCTGTATGAAAAAACAAGTTCAGGGCGTATCTTTTGTTTCTTAAAACAAAGATAAGACAAATTTGAAAGTAAGAAATATGCAGCATACATACTACACACTTATATTCGTACAAATTTAATCAAAATATCAACAAAAAAAATATCGTTTTTCCAAAATTTTTTTAGGACATTCCCAAGAAATAATTCTCAAGAAAAAACACTAGTCAGGCAAAATATGTTTATTTACTTGTGCCATATCTAGAAAAATTATCAACGAGATCAAACGAAGTGCACATCTTGAACACCACATCGCGATCGAACATCTAAAACAAAGTTAACGACCTTCCAAGAGATGATGATCTGATTTATTTATTGATGTTGAAGCGGATAAACTTTGCTCCACAAATTTGTATTTGTTAGCCATCCGCTGGATGCCACGCGAACTATAGCCCGCAACTCATCGCGGCGCATACATAATACACATGGTGCATCCGAACATAGCAAGTTTTTTTTTAAACAATCGTTCAAATCTATTTCAGCAGATAAGAGATGAAGTTATATCGATGGCGGCACGTATTTATGATAATATCAATATGTCAAATTGGCGGATTGTAACATTCTATTGTGATACAATCGTAGATCGGATGTAGGCGATCTTCATAGATTTTCCTGGGTTAGGCTGCAATTGTGTGCGTCCGTGTTTCTGTGGGAACATTCTTAAAATAAAAACACACCATAATTCGCCAATATCACAATTGAAAAAAAAATCAATATTACACAGTGATTATATAAAAATCTAAATTTAAAATAGTTAAAAATAAAATATTGACAAACATTTGTTAAAACAATAGAAAATTACATAGAAAAGGTTTGTACAAAATTTAAAGTAAATCAGTTAATTAAAACTTGATATATCATGTCAACCGTGTTAAAAAAGTAATTTTAAGAAAAGTTGCCGCTTCACTAAAAAAGTTATAAATCCATAAATAATTCAAATTTTGAAAATTTCTTTGGAAGATATGTTCTTAAAAGTCTCTACTTTGGAAAAATGCAAAGAAAAAAAAGCAAAACCGATTTTTTTTTTAAATTCTAGCACTATTAACTTGCTGCTGAAAATGCACACTCGTTGAAGGTATTGTCATCAGATGACCGCGTGAGCCCCCATTTTCGAATAAAACCATCAATATGATTGATTCCTATCTGCTGAGATACGGATTAAAACTCGCAAAATTTCCGATTTTCCGACAAATTATTTTTTTCCATCGCTGCTGATGAATACGTATATACATTAATACTTCGATGTGATTCGTAATTATATTACGGAGGAATACAAAAATTTTGAATCCCGTATCTATTATATTTCATATCGATTTTCCCATTATTAGAGTCGAGGTGTAGTAAATGCATCACCGGTAAGGAAATGTCAATGTAAAAAATTGAAAAAAATATATGTACTGTATAAATGTATACATAGATTAGACAGTTATTGGCAGTAACTGTCTAATCTATGTATACAAGCGTCCAGATTTCGGCGGGAATGTCTCGATTCCGAATTTTTCGGGATTATGTTTACTAATCCCGGGATTCATGAGCACCTAAAACTCTCCGGGATTGGATTCCCTACACCAAAACGTATGCCACGACGGATATTTGATATCCTCAAATTCAACATAACGAACGACATCGAAAAAATTCAACCAGATTTATTAAAGTCATCGAAAATTAAACCTCTCGAATGCGTGCTACCAAATAAAGCCGCGACGGACACTTGAACGACGTTATATTCCATACTATAATAATGCAAAAAAGTCTTTTAATAAAAACTATCGCAAAAATATCTGAGAACTTATGTTTGATAAGCATATTATACTAAATTCAAATTTATTTGCATATAATATGTACATATTTATTGCTTGGGAGTTATTTTTTTTCAATAAATCGTACATTATAATAAATCGCTGTGATATAAAATATGCATTTAATTTTGAGACTCGTTTTTCATTCGTATGCAAATTATTGAGATAATGGAAATAGGGTGATATCCCGAGAGATTCATTTTGTATAGAAGTTTTGTTTAACATATTGTTTGGTTAAATTATAGCATCCACGGGTTAGCTAACTGCAAGTAAATAGTTTGAAAGTGGGTTGAGAAAAGCTGGACGTAAGTTTAATATATTGACCAAGCATGTATAATGAATGAGTCGTTATTTAATCGTGTAAATCTTTTTGACACTACTTTAAAAGGTCATCTTTCATACACGACGTACAGAGTTACTGGTTGTTCGTTATTTTTTCGAGTTTGACCCTTTGCGAACTCCCCGAAGGAAGAGTGTCATTATATAAGGTCTCGATAATAAGACAATGCTAAACCACACGTACATCGAAACCACAATGCGAGAATCGGGCAAATTGGCCGTCGAAAAATCGAATATAATGGAATTTTCTCGGGCGCTGCATTGCACGAGTGAAGTCGCACCTTCTTAAATTTCCAACTCTATCAAAAGCAATAAAAAGATAAAGCATACTGCTATGAGAGAAATGTGTAAATAAAATGCTCGGTTATCACTATTTCTTTTTATAATCGTCTATTATTGTGTTCCTAAGTAAAAAGTCATAGTGCATACGGAACGAATGCGTTCTGGCCCACGTGGTATATTTGCCAGTGGCGCGCGTAGGACTCATGGGCCATGTTTGTTGCTTGCAGGCCTCCTCAATTATCTCTTTTCAAATACAACCAAAATCATATTTTTATCAAGCATACACATCTATATATAACTGTAGGCAGGGCTTCGAACCGGAACGAAACCGATAAACGGTTGTTTTTGCCGGAATGAAAACCGCAACCGAACCGATATAAGTGCTAGAAATGATGATGATGCTACGTCCATTGCATGTCACATGTTCGATCTTGATTCACTTAGACAGACTGTGTCAAATTTGTACACGTTATGACTAGTTATCATAGCCGTTAGTGGTTGTGTTTATCGCATCTGTCGCAGAAGGAAAATCGTGTTTCAGTTTGCACGGAATTGAAGGATCATCTACAAGCAGATCCGGACTTCATGGCCAAAATTATCTAAAATAAAATCTTCTCGCGTGTCCAAATCCATCTTATTCACCATACATAGCAACATGTGATTTCTGGCTCTTCCCAAAAATAAAAACTATGCTAAAAAGAAAAGGTTTTGACATCATTAAGATGGAAATATTATTAAACGAAAATCGCTAAAATGTAAGAACATATAAAAAAAATATTGATCCATCGTCCTTTGAAAACCAATGATCGTTCCATGATTTTTTGCTAGTACAGTCAACCCTTCTATAGCGCCGATCCATATACAATTTATACGCGTTTTATTTTGTTAACAAGTACATGTGATTAATGCACGAGATCGTATGTATTTTTGGCGTACATAAAAGACGCCGCAAACGCTATAGGAAAAAACTCTATAGAAGGGTACGCTATAAGAGGGTTGTATATTATTCTCACTGCATAGTTTGAAATTGGATGATAGATTAGAACATTTTTGCATAGCAAACGGTCATTTGATGGAAAAGTTTTCAAATTCAAGATGGAATCACAAGTGTTCATTCTAGAATTATATATATAAAAGATTACACGCTAAAAGTGTGCAATCACTTATATATACAAAATATTAAAATCAGAACATCGAACCGATTTAAAAATATCGGTTTTTTCGGTACAGTACACGTCTTATGCGAAATAGAATTTGATTGGTTTTTGTGTTAATATAATGATCATCCTTGTTATGCAGAATTTGTTTAATTGTATTCATCTGATAAGTCTGTAGTTTTTAGCCCTATGTTCATCCTGTTAATTGTCCTATTAAATCAATACTTCAGATAATATTCAGTCAGTTATTATTATGTATTTTGTTTAGTTTATTTCTTCATATATAAGTGTAATGTATCCAGATTGGGACTCCCAGATTTCAAAAGGTTTTCTAGAGCTATGGCCTCAAGTTTCCTAACTTTCACCCAATAAATTGCAGAAATGAAAAATGTAATATGATAACACCAACTGAACCGGGACGAAAATCGAAATTTAAAACATAACGGTTCGAAGCCCTAATAAAAATGTTAAAGAGTTTAGCAACTCGTATAACACGGATTTAGGCGATTTTTCGATGTAACCACATAAGTGTTATGCGAGGGCCAGTACGTCATACGTTAAATTTTCGTGATTTGCGTATTGCGCAGATTGTATGAAATTAAATCTATGCGAACGGATATCCAAGACGTTATTAAATTGTTTCGAATCTCCGTCTGCGTCTTACGCAATAGTCATTATTGTGAGTTTTAGAGCGGCAATAAATTTTTATTATAAATTCGATCGCCGCACATATGATTCCGTACAAAAATCCGTAGTAATTTGAATGCAATAAAGTGCGGTATCTCGATACGAATCGAGGAAAACCGACGTGCGAGTTATCTAATGGGCACTGTGTGTGGAATTTCGGTTGGAGTAGGCCCTGAAGATGGAAAGCCCTGATCGGTTAATGTGGTTGTGAAGTGAGGAGGGGGAGGGGCAGAGGCGCTCAAGTAGGTCAGGCAGATACTGTACACGTGTCGCTGGCCGGCCCAGCTTGCACGTGGACCGCCCTACACTATGGACTCGCGCGACGCTTCTCCAACTGCAATTCAAACATCGATGCACTTTGTATGCACCAAAATATCACTCAATATTAATCACAGTTGGAGACCGAATGAGTCATATAGACTGCGAAAAGGCATTCGTCACAGTACCATAATCGTACAAACTATAAGCGAAAAAATTGCAACTATTACAATTTGCACTATGAATAATAATATTAGAATTAAGAAGCTGTAAAATGGATTTAAGGATATAAATATTCAAAATTCATATCGATCCAGGCGTACAATAATTTCATAAATCTGAAAATGTAAGTGCTGATAGGATTTGCAAAGTTGTGCAGAGCCGGCTTCATTGCCACCCAAGATAAGAGCGAACCCATGTGCGAGCGCGGCCATCATGACTAGGGAATCCAATCCCGGGATCCCGTACAGTTTTAGGTGCTCATGAATCCCGGGATTAGTAAACGTAATCCCGAAAAATTCGGGATTGAAATTTTTACCTAACAGAAATCGTACACCTCATCAGCACGATGAAGGCTACTAAATCGAGATATTCCCGCCAAAATCTGGACGCTTGGAAATAGTAGAGTAACTAATAATTGGCGAGCTTAGGTGACGTCTAGGTGCAGTAACTGTCTAATCTATGTATACATATAATCAGTACATATATGTTTTTCAAATTGTTATATTAACTTTTCCTTACCGGTGATGTATTTACTACACCTCTACTCTAATAATGGGAATATCGATTTGAAATATAATAGATACGGGATTCAAAATTGTTGTATTCCTCCGTAATATAATTATGAATCACATTAAAATATTATAGTATATAAGTATTCATCTACAGCGACGGAAATAAATAATTTCTCGGGAAAGTGGGAATTTTGCGAGTTTTAGTCCGTGTCTCAACAGATAGGAATCAGTCGCATTGATAGTGTTATACGAAAATGGGGGCTCACCCATCGGGGGTCATCAACTCGAACTAACATTTAAATATCTGATGACGATACCTCCAACGAGTATGGAGGCTGAGGGTGCATTTTCAGCAGCAAGTTTAGTAATTTTTGATCAAATTTATCAATGTGATTTCTTAAACTATTGAAAATCCCGGTCTTAGGATAGTCTAATGCAATTACGAAGTTCCGGGATCAAAATATTGGCTCGGGATTGGATTCCCTAGTCACGACATCATCAATAATAAAGTTATGCTCAATCATAACTTGAAGCAATAGAAAAATAATGCAATCATGCACAATCATATTTGATGTAGTCAATGTTTTCTTGACTTTTTGAGATCACTAGCGATCATTTCAGTTTCAATTGCAGTATATTAGTATTCCTTGATGTATAAAAGTGCATATGTACTGCCAAATCAAATATTTGGAAAATTTTAAGTGATAACATTTTGTAAATATTGTTTATATATATGCTATTTAACAATTGATATTAATATCTTTGGTGTTGTTGATCATCTACAAAGGCCTAAATATGTTTGGCGGAATGTTTTCTCGTCATATTGGAATAAAAGGTAATTATTTTTACAAGCATGGTTCTGATGCAGAAGATTAAGAAGATGGAGATTTGTGAGTTGCGAACGATTTGAAGAACATAATTTTAAATGATGTATCGTTGAAATCCCCGTAGTTGGAGAACCGTCGTGGCGCGACCAAGCTTTATTGAATGTACAGTGAGTTATCAGCTCGCGAACTTATAAATATTTCTGACGATTGTTACGTGAATGACATCGACATGCTCACCAAAACGCGCAACTGGAAATTTGGAATAAGTTGAGGTCTCAATTCGTGGACTCCGTGGACGATCGGCGACCGAAAAAAATCCCAAATGAAAGTAAAAACCTCGCTCAAAATCATCTCTCGCCGTATTACATAAAAGTAAATATTATAAAAGCGGATATAAAATCTTCACAAATGCAAGACCAGTTTTGAGAGCAGCTCCTCAGGGTTACACGCATATCGACGAGGGCTCTTTGTGCGACTTTCTCTTTGCAGAAAATGCTGTCAATCCACATTATGTGACATATTGTAAACAAACACCGAATAAATCGCGTAAAAATTGCACGTAACTACGTAATGACATGATTACCTCGTCGCGCCGCCGGCTATAAATGATCTTTATTTCTAATCAGCCCAATATCATGCATGAAGAACTTATTATATAACGAGGTCGATTAGAGACACCATAATTGTCATCAATCACTCTCTCCACATTCGTCTCCTCAAGGTTGTTCCTTGTGACGATGTCTTCGACTTATGACGCGGAGCATTTTCACAAATAAAGCAATCAAGATCCTCATTTCATTTCGTTCCAATAAATAAATCCAACGCGACCATGACCTGCACAATTTATCGACATGTTCAAAAGAACTGACAACATTTTTTTTTTCTAAGAATTTTCCTGCCAGCTTGCGACTTGCATCCAAAATCACAAAGTGAGTCATCCGAAGGCGATAGTGATCTGCTATATAAAATTAACATAACTATCCATAATTCGTTTTGCTTAAATTAATACGAAACTGATTTAATCAAATAAATATTGATGATCATCGAGAGTGATGAAAAACTTAGCAGAATTAGTGAACTTCACAGATATGTGGTTGGAGTGATTTTTCATGCTTCGACTGTGAACAGAATCCTTGAAAATCAAATCGGATTGACGATCGATTAGTTCTTTTGAAATTCGATATTTTTAGTTAACTCTGAATGCAACAACTTCAAATGGATTCTATAATCGACTGCTTTATGCTAAATCTGAACATGTTCGTAATGTCGTGCTAGGATATTCAGAGCAAAGAAGAATCCAATCCAATAAGTAAAATAATTGCTTTTTGTATACGAATGCCCTCCATTTTCACCAGATATGAATATCATAGACTTTCAGATTTGTCAATTTCAACGATAAATGGATACGCAGATTAATTAATAATAATTTCCAGGCCGTTATCCGGGGCTAAGAGTATGGGATATGGAATAATACAGAATTCAAAGCTAAGCAAAATAATTGTTATTAACTATACAATGGAGCATAACAGAAATCATTTATGGTCAAAATCTCTTAAATTCCAATTTATTCGGAAGCTGTAAATAAGCATATGATAGAAATGAGAATATCCAATAAGATATGCTTTTAAACATAACCATTACCAATCATTATAGAATAGTAATATTATTGAAGAAAATACCGCTCTTATCACAAAGTTTTGTCAGCAGTTAAATCTTTAATTTAATTTTAGAGTGAAGGCATTAAATCAAAGTATCAGATACTGAAATTCAAAGGGTTGCAAAGTTGCATTTTTTGCAACGAGTTGCAATGTTGCATGTCTGCAAAGGATCAAAAAGTTGCATTTGAAAAAGATTGCAAAGTTGCATTTCCGTGAAGAGTTGTTAAATTACATTTTTTGCAAAAGATTGCAATGTTGCATTTATGTAAAGGATTAAAAGCTTTATTTCTGCAAACGATTGCAAAGTTATATTTCTGTAAAGGGCTAAAATGTTGCATTTCCGAAAAGAGTTGTAAAATTGCATTTTTTGCAAAGAATTGCAATGTTGCATTTTTGCACATGTTTGCAATGTTGCATTTTTTCAAAGTTGCATTTTTGCAAAGTTGTATTTCTGCAAAGGTTTGCAATATTGCATTTTTAAAAAGGATTGTAAAGTTATATTTGTGCAAAGGATTGCAATGTAGTATTCATGCCAGGGGTTGTAAAGTAACATTTCTGCGAAGGTTTGCAAAGTTGCATTTCTGCGAAGGCTTGCAAAGTTGTATTTCTGTAAATGATTGCAATGTAACATTTATGCAAAGGGTTGTAAAGTTACATTTCTACAAAGATTTGCAAAGTTACATTTGTGCAAAAGATTACAAAGTTATATTTGTACAAAGGATTGCAAAGTTATATTTGTGCAAAGGTTTGCAATATTGCATTTTTAAAAAGGATTGTAAAGTTATATTTGTGCAAAAGATTGCAAAGTTATATTTGTGCAAAGGATTGCAATGTAGTATTCATGCCAGGGGTTGTAAAGTAACATTTCTGCGAAGGTTTGCAAAGTTGCATTTCTGCGAAGGCTTGCAAAGTTGTATTTCTGTAAATGATTGCAATGTAGCATTTCTGCAAAAGTTTGCAAAGTTGCATTTCTGCAAAGGTTTGCAATATTGCATTTTTAAAAAGGATTGTAAAGTTATATTTGTGCAAAAGATTGCAAAGTTATATTTGTGCAAAGGATTGCAATGTAGTATTCATGCCAAGGGTTGTAAAGTAACATTTCTGCGAAGGTTTGCAAAGTTGCATTTCTGCGAAGGTTTGCAAAGTTGTATTTCTGTAAATGATTGCAATGTAACATTTATGCAAAGGGTTGTAAAGTTACATTTCTACAAAGGTGTGCAAAGTTGCATTTTTACAAAGGATTGCAAATTTATATTTCTGTAAATGATTGCAATGTAGCATTTATGCAAAGGGGTTACAAAAATAGATCATGACAATTAAAGGGTCTCGAGTGTAAATTGCTGATATTAGGAAATTTTGCTTACGTCTAAGTCAATTTAAACGGAAAAAAATAATGGCTCACACATATCGAGTTTCAATTACTATTATATATTAATAACTTCAACAAAGTTAAATTAATTCATGTGAAAAATCATGATTTTGAGGCATATAAGATTTAAAGTAAGATCGAGGATACAACATTATGCAACAATGTAGAGATGCACTTTAATTATAAATATATTCCGTTTTAATTTAACTTTTCTAATGAATTTTACTCAATAGATTCTGAAATTATTCATTTAAAGAATAATGAAAATATAAATGCCATCGATTAAATATATTTTTATCGCCTATGTTAATATTTCAAATCTTCTAGATTAAGCTCATCTTTATTTTTTGGTTATATACGCATATGACGACCAATGACGACTTTTTCTACGACGCCAATTTTTGTTTCAATCAATGTTTATGCAATTTAAATTAGAAAAAAATATAGTCTACAAAGCTGCAATTTTGTCTATTAATAGTTTACGGTAATTATTGCTAAATAAACATCGTCTACTTTCTATACAAGATGGCTAGGGCTTCGATAGATATGGCACAGGAACTTGATTCAAGTGTTGCAAATTTCAAAGCATACCGGCAACAACATCATCGCGGTAGACTGCCGTTTTGTTTACTTAAAATATAAAAACAGCAAAATGAGATAGAATCAGCTTTGTAGGAATAATTACAGAAATAATGTGTCTGACTCCCGTATTATTACTTCGTGTGAAATGAAGTCTGCAAATTGAATTTTCTGCTTAAATCTCACAACACACAGAAGATTTATTAGAAGGCGCTTAAGAACAAAACGTGCAATTCGACAGTAGACATCGTTGGATACGTTCAATATTATTTATTACAAAACGTGCCAACAACGCTAATATAGGATATCCATAGCAAAGCACGAATAATGTACAGAAACGTATTCTTACACCAGCATCGTGTAATTGTAACGATATTGTAAATATTTTGATTGGATGCAGCTCAATATTGATAGTAGAAATCTAACTGGATTTTATGATACAAGTTTAAATACGACTCGGAGTATCGTACAGAGTCATAGCTATGGCTTATTATATCACATAAAGTAGTAAAATAATCGAAAGGCTCGCCGATATGCAAGACATTGATATTGAGGAAATGTTTCGGTCTGATGATGATCGGATGATATTAAATTTAGTGAGCATACTGAAGCTGCGATGCGAGAAAATCGTTTGGTTAAATTAAACACGATTTTGGTAGATTTTCGAATCAATAAATCTTACGAGTAGGCTTAAGAGAATGGACCCAATCGATTAAATCTATTCAAATTGATCCTCCTGCATATACAGGGAGAAAGTGCATTCATCTTTTATTAATAAATCACCGAATTTACACGAGACGAAATAAAAAGAGAAATTCAAACACGATACGGCCCTTCATTATGGCGAGTTAACGGGCAGCGTGTATCGTATTTCAAATGCATGTTTTTAGCAGCCTATTGATGAAAATTCCCAAACGAGAATTTACATAGGAAAATATTGATTTTTCCTGAATAAAATCGATCCGGCAGCGACGTGATTTATGGGAGGCTGTCGATCCGACGGCAGCCTTCATCCATCACAATGGCGTCCCAAAGCGAACTCATCGCCAAATTCATTTTTTGCAATTATTCAACGAGTACAAAATTCAAGTTTTATTTTTATACACACGTATTCGGACGGTGCCGAGCAGCGCTAAGATGTGAAAGTTAAGCCCGAACCGCGTTATGCAATCGTCACACTTTACTTTGGACGATGGAATTTTTGATACTAAAATTTGATACCGGTATTGCTCTCATAACTACCGTCTAGGTGGTAATTTCGGTATTTGCAGTAATCGACGTAACACACTTAATTTTTTCCATCGGCTGCAACAAAAAATAGCGAGGTGCAAAGAGCCGTATCGACACATCCGTCAAGTGGGCGCAGAGATCCTCAGGACGTTCGATGAAAACGAAAGTGAAATCGGAATACAAGAAAATCGTGGAGAGTTCCGAATGTGACGCAGATTAACATAAATCATGAGTCGTTAGTGGGTGATCATGCCAAGTGTGTCACGAATTTATATTCAAAATGCAGACATATATTATACAAACGCTAGAATATCGACACCCGAAATACTATAATAATACATACGAAAACTCTAAAAGAAAAACCGGTTCTGTTGATAAATTTAAATCAATCAATAAACAATGGACAGCTGGACATTTATCAGCTGGTGATTGAACCTCCTTGTTTTATATATTTCCAATGGAAAGTCAAATGCGGTAATATTATCGGCGAAATTTTAGCCACATCAATCAGGATCGTTTGTTTGTTTTTGTATTCGAACTTTGGATACAAACAATGAAGGTCGGGACATTAATCTGGACTTGATATTGGCGAACAACAAACTGATATACTAATTCAATAAGATAATACAATACTTTTATTTGAAAGTTCTCAGTCCAACTAATATCAAAGTCTCGATTCTACTCTATGGGAGTCTGCTACTTCGTTTACAACAGTAAAATATTGGGTGGTAGAGTTAAACGAGACGGTATGAGTTGTAGCGGTCGACCAAAAAAGGTAACCACGGCAGAAACGATGAAGAAAATCCACAAAATGATATTGAATGACCATCGATTGAAAGTGCGTGTGATAGCAGATATAGTAGGCATCCCAAAAAGTGAATTAAATCGCATTTTGACTGAAAATTTGAACATAATAAAGCTGTGCGCAAGATGGGTGCCGCATTTGCTCACAACGAAAGCAAAAGCGTCGTTTAATAAAGTATATATTTTCTTTATAAATTGTTAATTAAAACTAAATAAAATAAATTAGTAAAATAGATAAATATATAGATTTTGTGGTTGAGGAGAAGTCCAGTCTCGTTTGCAATCTCATTTGGTACGAACCACTTATGTAAATTAGTCTCTGAGGGAGCTTCCGTGATCGTACAGATTATAGAAGGTCCCGGATACGAATTTGTTATCGAAAATGCCACAGAAAACAAACCCTAAAATAAGACGTAGTCGCTACAAGGTCTGTGTGTCCAACCGGTCCGCCTCTCGGACCATTGACACAATAAACACCTCTTGATTGGACGCCATAACCGAACATGTCCACAGAACATGGTTTGCGTTCATGAACGGTACTCCGCATGACACTCCAAGATCAAGGAGAGTTCAAACCTAAAGAGCTTAAAGTCCTAAATCGCTCGTGTTCTGTAAGGAACTGGGAGGTCCAGTAATAGTTAAAAAAATATGGGGGACTCTCCTGTGACTTGAGTTATGTGTTGATCCCGCTATTCGGGATTGTGCCAGCCGTGCAAAACTGTGAATTTAAAACACCATATATTAAAGGACACGCTCCTTCTCCACTTCTTGCAGCCAATTACGCTCTGAGCGCAAGGGGAAGCCAGCTAAATATTCGAATTTAACTTTAAAATTCTTAGGCTAAGATAAATATATAGAAGAAAAGTGTTTAAAAATTAAATAGATGAAAATAATTATATACATATATGTTGTATATGGTAGGGAAGAGTTTTGAGTCTCATTTGGGCCCCAAAACAAAAGAGTGCGAACTCAGTAATTACTACCAGTCGTAAGGAAGGGCCTCTATTACCCGGTGGTGATCGTAGAAAGCCTCGGGGATTCATTTTCCCCGAAAATTTTTACAAAAGCCCTAAATGCCCTAAAATAAGTAGTGTGGTCACAAGGTTTCTGTATCCAACCGGTCCGCATTTCGGATCATTGACACATCGAAGGAGCGCCTCGCGATCGGACACCATGCCCGAACATGTCCACAGAACATGGTCAGCGTCTATGAACATATCTCCGCATGGACACTCTGAATTTGTTGAAATCTCAAATCTAATCAACGAGGCATTAAATCTTGTAAGGAACTGAAACGTCCAGAGTCAAAATAATAAGCTGAAAGGGAAGAATCGGTCCCCAAAGAAAGCGAAGAAAATTCATCTGCAGGCAAGGTCATAGAAAATTTAGCTCCCCAAGATTATGTTCTTTGTCCAGACTTGAAGTAGAGCTGAAAGAGGACTATGTTGAGAAATAAAGTTATTTGTTTCAAATTTCCTGTCTTTTATTTATTAGGTCGGATACTATTTGGACTACCCTCGTAATTAATAATATCTAAATTAATCCATAAGATTCATAATGCATTTGAAAGATAAAAAGGATAACTTTTGGTGGTTTGTCAAATTTATATTTATATATATATATAATATATATATATATATATATATATTTTTTTTTTTTTTTGAGGTGGCTTTTAGCGATCCCTTTTTTATGGTATCATTACTAACCATTTTGACATGGTTTTTCATGGCGTATATATGTTTTTAAAAATATGGTCACATCTCCTGTGAGATTCGAACCCAAGATGATTGGGTTACGAGTACAACTGCTTAACGCGGGACTACCTATAGGTACTTTATATGCGGTTTTTATTTGATCTTTGTGTCGTTCTCACGGACAAAATTACAGATAAACATTTTAACCATGAAGGGAAAGCCAATAATATCAGTTAGCTGAGATTCATTCCGAATAAATATTCGATTTAAACTACGTGGGTCGTCTAGAAAGTAAGCTTACAAGGGTTCCTGAAGCCGAAGGATATATTTTGTTTTGAAGCTCGCCTGACGTATATTGGGGATCCTAATGGTCAGTTTATTTGATCTCGCGTGTTTATCGGCCATTTTATTCATTCACAGTAAATTCTTCCGATGGAGAGGTTGTCGCGCACTCCTGCATCTTCCGTTTATTTTGCAGAAGAATACCGCTGCGAATATCCATCGGAAGCTCATGGACGTTTTTCGGTAGTGATGTGATGAGTCGATAACATGTTACAAAGTAGGTTAGGTTGTACAAAAATATATTTTTCAATGTAAAGATGATAGTTTTCCATGTATGAAAATATGTTATCTACAATTTTCATTGGTGGTAGAGTCTTTTGAATTGGCTCTTTGTGGAGTCTTCTGCGTACGTACAATGCATTCAATCTCGTTTGCGAAACTCGATGGTGTTTCGAGAGCCATTTCATTAAGTTTTCTTCATCCGCATATATGAGGATCTTTAAATAGCCATGAAAGTCTCAGCAAACCTACGATAAAGGCGTCCGTGGGAATTCATGGTGAAGCGTTATGCAACTAATTGCAGCCGTTAATCGGAGAGCATCTCGCGTCATTGCACATTTGCAAGAGTATTGACGCCTTGCACAATTCATCTGTCGCGCTACCTCCACATGCTCTTCCTAAATCAGGGAACTGACTATAAATAATGCAAACCGCGGATATTACCTCAAGGACTTGCACTAAGTTCCTTAAACTGTCATCGTCTTCCGCGCGATGCAACTTCCTCGTCAAAAATGCATTCAATTCAGCACGCAGACAATGCTTATTAATTAATGGATATTATACACGCGGGCCTCTGAAAGCCGGTTTTAAAGCACCGCCACCAAAATTAGCATTTTCAATTAGCAAAGTGCATATAAATCGTGGTGCAGATTGAGAATCTCTCCAGGTGATCCTGAAGTGTCGTGGGTTCATGTTGTTCCTACCACCCACTACTTATGTCACTTGCACCACAGCTGCACCGCTCACTGCAAATACTCGTTATAACAGTTACTGTTGTATATTGAAGCAAAAAAAAAACCACTATGAATCATATGATTTAATAGATTCAGAATATATGAAATATTTATTGATTCCCCTCGATTTATTCAGCGATTAAATCTCATGTTTGTCCATTGCGTTCAGGATATTGTATATAATTGATTACATCCAAGTATAAAAAATCTAAATTTAGCAATTTTACAAGGGTGACAATTTTCTCAGAAAATACTAGTGCAACTCCTGTTGTACTTTGTTGTGAACTTTGATATTGAACAAATACTTGTAAAATGTACGTATTATCGATCCATTGTCTGTTATATCTTTATTCACTCATTTGAATCATCCTTTAAGACTTGATATGTGGAGTTTGATATGGACAAAGTGTGCACTGCATAAGGGTGATCGATTATCGGGGTTGGTCATTTTGCTGCCTCCTTAAAATATTATACATTAAAAAAATAACATCATAATTTCAAGATCATATTTAGAGATATAGCTTTGGCATTGGCCTTGGCTGTGAGAAGACATCCTTCCGCGGCTAAATCTCTCTCTCGCGATTAATAAAGAATTTAAAAAGTCTAAGAAGAAAGTCTTTCTATTCGACGCCCGTCCACTTTCATCCATCCGTCCGACTACATAACGGTCCGAACGCAGAACGGACCCGCGTGCGAGCGCCCCCGCGCCACTGCTTAACTAGCATGTAAATACGTACATCTGTCAATGGATATATCAAAAATAGTTTCTTTATATCAATATAAGAATGTACCGGGCTGTAAAGTGTTAATGCTTTGTAATATTTGTTTGTTATTTGTTATTTCTTTCCTAATATATTTTTAGACAATGACATCACTGATTATCGCGTTGAATCCTGGAGTTTATTTCGTTATTCGTTCATTTCTTCTCCGTGAGAAGAACTCCAACGTATTTGAATTCTTACAATATTGGGTATTGTAAAGCAATCGAAATGATGACGTTTGTGTCGATCTGCCTCCCGGCATAGTCCACCGAAGACAGAACGCTTGGTGAGCACATAAAAAATCGACGGTTGTTATGCTTTGTTTATCTTCGCAACCACCAGAGCAATGTGCGCCAAAATGGTGCATCCGTATGTTAATTTAAAAACCTTCTTGGATGCGAATTTGATTTGTAAAATATTTAACTTTGTCTTTTAAAAAAATAGGGGGCAGCCAATTTATATTTGCACACGGGCGGCCAAACCCCTAGGAGAATATGTTTAAAATCCATTCTCACAGGACATGTCCTCTGATGGGAATAATTTCACACATCATAAATTAGTACCGCTCGCTCTTTATTTTATTGGATATTCTTTGAAATTCTACAGAACCAGAAATTTGCTTGGGACTCAAAATATTCAGCATTTTTTTAATATTATCTTGAGTCTTTATATTCATAAGATAATATTTTGAACTTTGTATTTTATTTTTATGTACTATGGCGAAAGCTGTATTTAAATTCCTAAATAAAAATAAAATAAAATACGAACAATATCAACAGTGTAAATGTTAATTTACATCATTAAAGATTTATAAACGCTGCGAGATCTTGACAGAAAAGTAGATTTACATTAGAGCATAGCATGTCTGCTCTCCGTACCGAATTGGTCAAAAGAAGAAGTTTAAGGGCGTTGAATCACACGATCGCTCGCGCAGGATATCCATAATGGCATGTGCTGTGTGTAGCATCGTCTTATTGGAACCACATGTTGTCGGTGTCCATATTATCCAGTTAAGACCACAAGAAGTTGCTTATATGATCAACAATATTTTTTTTTGGCATCTAAATGGATTTATTTCATTAGGTCATTTAATTAATTCAGATTCAGGAAGCTCTTGCTGAGCTCTCAAATCATAACGTGAATATTTGAGAAACAATTCTTTAATTTTCCTTTGAATCAATAGTAAAGGTGAGATTTCGAATAAAACATCCCTTATATTTCCTTTAAATTTCCGAAAATAATTTGATTTAAAACTAATGATTAAACTAAAGAACTAAAGATCTGCCGGTCATCGACAGTCTATTTTTCAAACATAGAAATTAGCCTCAATGCTATTTTTTAGTATTAAATAATTATCAGTTAATTATTTAACAGTTGACCCAATACACCAACACACATTTCTTACATCCCTCCTGGGGATTGCAAGTTGTTTGTTGGTTGCAATTACTTGTTTGATGATTGTAACCATTATTTACCTTAGATTAAATGAGGATATCTTTTCAAATTCAGGTACATTATTATTACGCAATTTTTTTAAACATGAATAATCAATAAATTATTTCTGCAAACATATCATGAGCAAATATTTTTATTTAAAAGAACAAGACGACATAACTTAGAGTGCATTTAAAATGCTGTTAAATATGGATTTAATTTGAATCTACATTGATAGATAAAATATTTAGCATACTGCTGCTAAAATATTGCAGAAGAGCACAAAACGAGCAAAATATTCGCTCCAAATTGGAAAGTCAAAGAGCTCTAGATAATATTATAATATACCTACATGTTCATGTGTGAAATATTTAAATATGATTGACTTAAGTATTTTGAAATTTTCTACAATGCACCAAAACTACCTCAGTTATTTATGCATAAAGACGTTCATCAATTTAAGATGCAATAAAACTAATGATTTGAAGTCGAACTCGGATATAACGATCACTATACAATTTTTTAAATCATCCATAATTATGAACAACACAATAAGTCGTTTGAAAGCTACGGATACACTTTATTTGTGTATTGTTTAGCAAAAGTTGTGTATTACAAATAATCGAGCTTTTGTTTGTCTCTTTGAGATGTAAGTAATGACGACTCTACATACATTCGATATAGCAGGCATTTATGTTTGTAAACGTACTATCATCATAGCCACCTTCTTGTTTTGTGTGTTCGTCTCGCTACATGACGTTTAAAGCTTCCCAAATTCTAATTACATAGCATTTTTGAATCACAATAAAGCGGACAAAAATAATATTGAACAGCTCAAAAATGGATATTAAAAGATATTATCGAATTATTTGGTGACGATGTAAATAATAAAAAAAACACAATTTAAATTGAATAGATTTTCATTTGACTATCAAGCGAAATAATTACAAATTTAAATTATTTTAATTTTTTTTGGTATGCTTACGCTTATTTCAGAGAGTGCGATGTGATTCTAACTCAAACTCAGACGATGATTTTGAAGACGACTTTTTTGCATTTGTTCAAAAATACCATTCATTATTACACAGATTTCTCGTATCCATTTCTTTGAAAAGTGTATAGAGGCATTTTTCAGTAAACTAGACAACTCGCTGTCTCAGTTCAATATTATTTTTATGATGCTTAAAAACAGCTATAAATCTAAAAAGCGTAAAGCGTGTCTCAGCATTTTGTGAACAGTCCCCTTTTCTATGTTTTAAATTGTGCGCCACACACAATACAGCTTAAAACTATTGCGTTAGCACAAAAACATTTATTTATATTTTGCAATTTATTTTTTATCTAAATAAATCATTATTTTATTCAAATTCCTAAGAAAAATAAATCCAACTGTGTCAAGTCTGGAGACCGTGTGAACCACGAAAACGGACACATCCCCAGGCAGAGAAATCCAGTGGTGTCAGGTCTGGAGACCGTGTGAGCCACGGAATAGGGCTGCTCTTCTGACGTGTAAGAATTAATTTACACGTCAGAGGTGCCCACAAAAACAATCTTAATTGAAGGAATAATCGCCGCCTTTGTAAAAATGAAGGAGGAAATGCTACTTCAGACAATTACAGTTGAAATACGCAGATGTGGCCAATTTGAACAAATTTTGTAAATAAATTTTATAAAAACATCTTAAACATAAAAAGTATTTTCTTAACCCTGACCCTGGAAAACTGGTACCTCTTCAAGTTTAACGAGTTATTGAATGATTTGTATGATATGTAGCATATCGCTGGAAAGGGTTATAATCTAGAGACATTTTTTTTAAAATTAGACTAAGTTCAAAATAGTTGTTTGTTTTTTATTTAAATAATTTAGAAGTTGACATTTCTGATTAATCTGTACATTTTATATGACTTTGGAAGCTTAGAAGTAATTCTATTTAAACCAACTGATAGATCAAAAATACATTGCAAAATACAAAAAAAATATTTTGTATTATTATAACCATAGATTAAACAGTTATGATGATTTAAAGATGAAACTTTGGGTATTTTTTCAAAATGTTGAAAAAAAAGCAACAAAAAATTATGATCAATTTTATAATAATAATTTTATTGTGTATTTATACACTGTCTGGATTTGCAAAAACAAGGATCGAATGTCATTGAGCCCCTGACAATCCTGACATTTCTTCCTGACATTTTTTATCATATTAAATAAACGGCCAAGCGCATCAAAATTTTGCATCGGTTGTACAATAAAATGGTATTATTTTTTAGTATCTGTGTCTATAACTTATGTCATTTTTTCAATGTTCATAATGCGTTTCAATTATTTAATATGTACGATTGACCCCAATTGATAGCGTCTATCGCCCCCAGAAATGAGTATTATAAGAAGTAGATTAAACAATGAATGGAATGATCAATCATTGTCCAAATATTACTTTATCATTGTTACGGGATTGCATTGCAATAAATTTGTATTTAAAACACGAGCTAATCGATTTATAAACACGCATCGAGACTTTGTCATCGATCTATGAAAAAATGATAAATAATTAATTGTCATTTGAATAATTTACGTCCGCTTAAAAAATGATATATTTGAGTATATACCGTTATGGTTTCGTCTCTTAATTATGGTCGCACTTCATTCAAGGATACGAGCATCAATAAAACATAACAGTTATTTATTTTTTGCGCTCTTGATGCATAATTTTTTGTGTGATTTACGAAAAATATTTATTTTTGTACAGCGAAGGCTTTTGCGCCCACGGCGCCGTAAAAAAAAATCGTCCGCCGAATAAATTGCGCCCACTCCGCCCAATAAATCAGGATGATGATAAAAACAATGTCCGTTTAAAATGTGAATATTTGGACGGTTTTCGGAGTGCGGCGATAGGAAAAAAATGCATTTAAGGACGAGACGATTAATCTGTTTTTTATTAATCCTTAACAGGTTTCTCCTGCTCCTTTTTTGAATCAAAATATGTGGGAACGCATTGTAATGCTGACAAATTAGATGTCACTGCGTCCAACTCAAGTCAAAATATATTCATAAACGTAATGTATTGATATTTTTATTGATTCTGATTATATTAAATTTATCTTATCCTAAACGAGTTTAGAAATGAAACACAATGAATTTAAAGACTTTAATCTTATCAAGTTCAAACTGCAATTAGACAAAGAATAAATGAATATTCAAACATAAATAGCAGATAAAAACCATTTAATAAGTACGAATCATGTCCCGAAAGTAAGTGTACTGTGTCAATAACGGAATTGTTTTTTAAGAGCTAGCTATACTGAGTAGTAGAGGGGGATCTCTTGACAAAGCGAGCATAGTAGAAATACGTTAGTATATAAATTCATGTTGTAGTGTTTAATTGCCTGAAAGATTTCAGTATGAAATCCTGCCAAATGTGAGCGAGTCAATAGCGCCCGAAAGTTTCATGCGCGACTTGAATTGGAAGGTGAGGATTTAATGGACTGGGGATAAAAAGTGGATGGTTCATTACATGCCTGAGTCAAAAAGACAGTCGTTACAGTGGTATCACACCATTTCCCATCTGCCAAAATATTCAAAAACACAGCTTTGGGGAAAAAATCATGGCCTCATGCTGACGAGAAGAGTGCGCTTGTTGCATCCCACCAAGTCACCAAGGCGCTCTTGGACTCATTTGTTTGGGATGTTTTAAATCACCCCCGTATTTCCCTGACTTTTGGCGTTTTCAGATTATCATGTTTTCGCATCCTTGAAAGAATACATGGGTGAAATTAAATTTTCAATTGATGAGCATGTGCAAAAAGAGGTTCTGAAATGGCGGGAAAGTTATTCGAAGATGGCACAAAGAAGCTTGTGCCACGGCTCACCAGATGCATTGAACGGAATGACGATTATGTTTAAAAAATAGTTAACAAGTGTATCAATAATATTTTTTTGATATACTTGTTAAGCCTGTATTTTTTTTAAATACGCTTTTTCTAAAAAAATATAAAAGATTAGTACACTTACTTTCGGGATATGCCTTGAATGATGATTAAATGTAGTTAAATATGTGTATGCATTGACATAGCTAGACATATATCGAGAATTTTTCGAAAAATATGCAAAATCGAGAATTCTCATTTCTTGAGAAATTTTATGATTTCTCGAGAAATTTCAGAAATATTTTTTTATTCCATAAAATAAAATTTGAACGAATATTTTTGATGCACCGCATATGAGTGCGTTCCTACCAAAATGCAATACTTTTGAAAGTTTTACTAGGATTCTAGATATGACTTTTGTTATTTTTATCTATTTTATTTGTTATGCATTAGGTAGAGTCATAAATAATAGCCGATTTTTTTTCAAATATTTATTTAGCTTTAACAAAGCAACTCTATTACATATTAACCATTATTGGTGATTACATGCAGCTCTCTAGGCCCATAATATATTTTTCTTCGAGAAATTATCAAGAAATTTGAGAAATGAACTCGAGAATTCGCATTTCTCGAGAAATCCCTGAACATAGTAAAAGCCTTTGTAGAAGAAAGACATCCGGCACTTTTATAAAAAAAACATAATCAAGACGACCAATATACATTCAAACCTATTTTTGTGCGACTTTTTTTATGCGATTTTGGATGCATTTTATATAGCTGTTTTAAAGTTATGCGGTTTTTAAAATCCATAGAACACATCTTTACTTTTTCTATTTAAATCATAGCTTTTTTTGTGCGATTTTCCACGGAACCCATCTGCCGCACAAAAAAAGGTTTAAGTGTATATAAAGCATTTCATTGGATCTATTTTAAATCACAGATCTATGCGTGAAAACCGCAAACAATTGATACCCTCAAAGTCAACATAACGAACGACATCTAGCAAATTTAGACAGATTTATGCAACAAAGTCATTGAAAATTTGATCTCCAGAATACGTAACACCAAGCCAAACTGAAGTAGATATTTGAACAATACTATATTTTATATTTAATGCCATAAAATATTATTTCAAATAAAAATAAAAATATGTATATATATTGCACATAACTTGTTTTATTTAAATTTAAAAATGAAGCGTCCTTATTGAAAAGTCATTTAAATATACAAATTTCGGGAAATTGTTTATAGTTTTTATATTTCGCCGCTTTAGTACTGCATTACAATATAATATGCACTCGAATGTTAATACAAACATAAGAAAAATATAATGAATTCAGAGAGTCATTATTGCCTCCTGCTACACAATAGGTATATGACGGGTTTTACTTTAATTCTTTACATTTTATAATTTAAAAATGGAAAAATCAGCCAAGTTAAATACCGTGATGTCATTGCATTACAAAATTAAGGCATTTTAATGTAATAAAACGAATATTTTTATCATGAGAGTGCAGAAGACATTAGTAAACCTTAGGGCTTTGAACGACAAAAAAAGACCGGACCGCCCAAAATCTATTATGAATGCCGAGGATAACTTCATTTTTTATCATCTAAAAAAATCATCGTCTTACATGCATCCGTGTAGCGCTGAATACATCCAAATTAAATAATCTGAAAAGACAGCTCTGGGTACAAAAACATAAAAATTGGAAAATTATCTTATGGTTGGGAAAAGAGTTTTTGTTCGCTGAACAAAATCATAAGATTTAAATACGGGGGTAAATATGTGGGTGTTGTTTTGAGGGTGAAAAGACCGAAGATTTAATAAAATTGACCAAAAATTTAATAAATGTTGTTACTTTAAAGACTTTCAGAAAATTCAGTTCTTTGAATATTATGGCGGTATTAAGGGTTTCTTTCAAATCTTTTAGGGTTCTGCCTATCTTAGCATAATGATTTTAATATTAAAAGAATGGATTGAATCAAAAGTGAAATAACTCAATGATAAATCTGCATACAGTGTATGTCAGGTTGCTGCTGTCGGAAGCTGTTTGGGGTTATAGTATCGATATAGTGATTTTCCCATGCAGCGATCGCCAACGTGGGTTCTCGTGTCAAAGGAAACACATCCGAATGGGAACGGCTTTATATGATGATGAGTCCTCTGCAATAACCCACGAGTGACAGACAGATTAGCATAGTCGTGAGATGGGTGTGCCCGGCGAACACTCAAGAAAGTGAAACGTGGGTGTGCTACTTTAGCCATCACTGTGCAACACATAATATGCAAATATGATTAGTGAGCTTAGATAATTCCACCGGAATATTCATTGACAATAATTACATGTTTTTGCTACTAGCTATTTTGCGTACCTGAATAAAATGCGTATGAGCCGGGAATACGCAATCGGAACGACATGTTGGATACACCATAATCATCACCTATTCAATACACGTACCCATTTGTCAAATATACAAGAATCTAAAACTACCCTCAAACCTACAAAATAATACATAAGCAAACCTATCAATATATTAGGGGGCAACATTATCATCAGTTACAATGCTATTTAATTTTTGTTCGGTGAAGGCGAGCAATATTCATCCTACTCCATAACACCCATCCTATTCGTTTTTCCGATGAGTTTTAAATGATCTCAGGCTTTGCGATATCTATTCGATTGTTTGCCGTGGATCTGACTTCAGTGCATTGTTATTAAAATTGCATGCTTTTGGATCTGTAATCCGCACTACACGTGGCCTCGAGCAATAAACCACGCAACTGTACGCATGCCGGATACTCGCTAAAAATAATTTTACATGATATCGCTATATTACTGATCAATACTTAATAAATAATAAAGGTAATATAAATGCTCCAATCATTCTATAAATAAATATTCA
Organism: Stenopsyche tienmushanensis; assembly: GCA_008973525.1. Taxonomy (NCBI): domain Eukaryota; kingdom Metazoa; phylum Arthropoda; class Insecta; order Trichoptera; family Stenopsychidae; genus Stenopsyche; species Stenopsyche tienmushanensis. The sequence continues at coordinate 212,885 of WACJ01000261.1, read as the reverse complement.
AATATACATGTGTATTTTTTTGGTAATTTATTTTGGCAACACCCGATGCACCAGGACCTTGATGCTTTTATGATTTATTAATATGTGTGATTTAGACGATCTTTTGCGTATTGGAAACGAACGATCATCAAGGGTACAGATTTCTATTCGCCGATCGGTACATTCGAATCGTAATTTTTGCCCCCACGCAGCATTATTAGAAACGCACTTCATCTTTGGATATTTTTAAGGAAGTATAATAAATCATTTCGGGCGATTAAATTTGAATATCCAATGCGATCTTCGTTTATCTCAGTGTATCATCCCAGCGAGATGTAACCTACACACTGGGACCTTTTGAGGCGCGATTTTCTTGCGCTTACAAAGCATCTCGCGAGTCGAACGATGGGATAAAAAGTACAATAAATGTCATGAGCGATGAAAAACGCTTTTATGTTCGTCATTCGAATTGCATACAAAAAAAGGTAAAAGTAGGCAACGGCACGTTGAATAGTAATAATGCTTATGAATAATCTTCGGTAGGAGCGAGTTAAGAAAAAAGCCATAGCGTAGGATTCCATTGAGGCGAAGTGCATTTTGAAAATTGCATTTTGTGCTTAGGTCATATGTCCTATTATGTCTGAAAAGTAGGGTGTTTAACGATGCGATTTTGTCACGGTGATATATGGTTGTTAAATATGCCTTATTGCTGTGATGACTCATAATATTTAGCATGGGCATGAAGATCTTTAAGATTGATGCTGTTGTGAGTGAATTCGTATGTACGATTGTAAAATTGTATTTCCATAAGCCGTTGCGTCTCATAAAAATGGTGTGCTTTGTTTTAGGGACGGCCCCTTATATGAGAACTAGAAAGCAGGAGAATTCCACAAGAGAAATCTACCAAAGTGTTAACGACGCAGTCACGCAAAGTATACGAAAGATATTGGGTCCTGGACCGCAATGAGTTATACCTGTTAAATGAATCATATCGAAAATTGTTTAAAATCAAACACACGCACAAAGAAGTCGTCGCGAAAGAAAAGAAAATGCGATCTTCCGAAAAAATGATGATGGCATCAATTTTCAAAGATTGCCTCATGGTGGTTTTCTCACGCTTTTCGGCCAGTCGGGCATATTTTATTGTTCCTTTCTCATGGGATAATTCTCAAACTTTTATCAATCATAATAATTTATAAGCCATTATTAAAGTTTATTATGATCGAAGTGATGTCATCGTCGGTCGGAGAAATGTGACAAGGTTACATTAGCGAAAATATGACGCTTTATTAGGGCGTATCACATGAACGTTCGGAATTCATAGTTGAGAATCAAAATAATCCACTTTTCTCTCAGGACCGCGCAGCGTAAGTGCGACTTGTATATCAATAAACGAAACCTTAGCACTGTCGATAGCACACAATATTAGTTCGTTTGAGTCGATCGATACAATAGCGTTTCAGCGAAATATAAATGTAAATGCAAATTTACATCAATATTGTATCAGAAATAGAAGCACAGCATTGAAAATGAGGCGCTATGGATCGTAATATTTAGACGTGTAGGGATACCTTTACAACACGATGTATGAGTGTATGATGAGACACAAGACATCCGTCTCTGTCTTCGATTCACTAATCTACTTATATACTTTTTATATCGAGTCCGAACGCATATATGCGCGATTACTAATCGACATCAATCTTAAAATTCAGTCAGCTTCTTGTCCTTTTATGGTTCTTATCTTTTTTCTTAAAAAAATAAAGTTTAAAAATTTCAACTTTGGGAGAGTTTGCTCCTTCGTTTACAATGGTAAAATATTGGTTGGCGGAGTATAAACAAAGTCAATTAAGAACTTTTAATTTCTGACACCATTGTTATGTCAATATTGATGATCCCCGAAGACGACTCATAAAGCATCCGTTGATAATTTTACCATGCTACGATAAATAGACGAGGGTAATTCCAGAAGTACCCAACTGTATTATTTAAAATAATACTATGGTCAAAATAACCTCCTTTCTACCATATACTCAGTCCAACTATCGAATTAGATTCTCCTCGGGGGGAGTCGGCTCTTTCGTTTACAACAAGACGACAGACATCAGACAGCGACTGACTGGATCGAGGGATCATTAATGTGCGATCCCATTTCCCGCGCTGCTGTATGGTCTATTCCGGGTTACCCCGGATTACCCATACAAAGAGTGTCTTCTACTGATCTTTTAGCGTCCAAGTGCCCACCCCTTTTGGTCCACGCCCTCCAAAGGAGGCGAAGTTTCCGAGGGAAAGATCAGCTTCAAATCATGTGTACCCGATGCAATGGAGGAGGAAGGACAAAGGTTAAGCTAGCAGATGCTACCCCTTCTCCATGGTACTCATATTGGTTCGGTCATTCTTAATACCTAGCCATGGAAACGAGTCCCCGTTTGATCAGCCTAAGGTTGTTGAAGTAAACGGCTGTTATGGTAGTTACCATGTTGCTCACACCCAGCTACATGGTCCCCATAATGCTAACCAATGCCAGGGAATTGAACGTGCTGTGCGGATACGTGGCGAGCGTTATGCTGAAGGAGGATGCTGAATGACTGAGACGTCGGGCACACATTGAAGCATCCTCCTCCTCCTCAACATATGAACGAGAAAATCCAGCGGGACACATAAGAGGTCTTGAGAATATTCTACAGGATAGATCAACATGCTAAGTTTTAACATGAGACCTTGGCACCCTAGAGTAATACAACCGGAGGAGGGGCTTAGTGAGTCAAATCTCACACTATCCCAGAATGGCGGTGTCTTGTGAAGATCCTTTGAGAACAAAAAAAGGCTGTTGAGGATAGTGGTGAGCCTTTGACATAGTCTCCACCAACTACTGTAATCGACTGTTCCACACACCCCTTTATGGGTACGCATCACAGGGTGACCTGCTCACCCAACTCATGTTACCTGGGTTACCCCAGCAGCGTCTGATGAGCAAACCGACGAGGTTACTTTCACACACCTCTACTCCACATCATTTTTCCAGGGATTCAACCGCTGCCAACGGGAGTAGGGTTGACCCCCCCCCCCCTGGGGTTTTATGGATGGGCATCGTGGATTGGAAGACAGGGTTTAAAAGAGGTCGTATGAGCTGCCAAGTGGTGCCCAATGAGGTGCCCTCGCATATTGACTAAAAATTTAGGTATGAGAAATCTGTGCGCAAGGAGGGTGCCGCGTTTGCATACAATATAACTAAAATAGCGTCCTATATAATGTCCCAATCGATTTATAAATTTTATTATGACAATAGTGTCATTCCATCCATGTGGGGAGACCCCATCAATTATATGGAGCAGAGAATGGTAATAAGAAAAAATTTCGGCTTAAAAGCAAAAACAGATTTTTAGTACATTTTACTTTAGCTGCATTTTTGAATTTTGCGTCTGGACCCAATCTGAGCTCAAATATAATGTCCAAAATTTTCGAATACTTTCGGGTCCCCCTATATATGTTAATCAGAACAATGTTGTTGATATTGGTGATTTTAAATAAAAATAAATGCTTTATTTATGATGAGCAAAGTTATCCCGTTTGGCGGCATTGTGCACGTCGCGCATGGCCATTTTTGGTGGCATTAAGATCGCAGTGCGGCCGGAAGACAGACTCAACTAGCGAACGAAACGTCAAAATTTGAAAGCTTCCTTATATTTGAAGCGGAGTGTTTATTCATGACGCTCGTCGATAAATCACGAATTAAATTATTTAAATGTCATCCGTAACGTTCGATATACAAATTTATGCGCTGAAATGGCGCGCAAGAGTGTATCTTCAACGCCTATCCAAATATTTGAGTTTACAGAAAATCTTCAAACGATTTATGGCCGCTTTCACTTTTTAATATTGACCGTTTTTATATTTCCACTTTCGCGCAGGATTGTCATCTGGCACGGGTTTTACAGAAACCGCGCGCGTGTGTTAAATGTTTGGGCATACAGAGTTGCATGTATGCTACACGTCAAATATCGGAAATGTGGGAAGGAAAAAAGTGAGAGTGAAGATAGAAAAAAAAACGCACGCGTGATGGAACGAGTATCAGGCGGACAGAAAAAGCGAAGAGGTCTTCGGTTTAACTTTGTAAAATTAAATTTTGGTCCGACGACCGTACCGGAGTAAGCCAGGGAACTTCAACCTCAGCGCGAACAATTAAAACGGCCGCAATTAGTCTTATAATTAAAGCATATTTTGAATTTGTGAAAATACATGTTTTTGAAAATGTATTTACACTAAATCAATAATATAATTTTAATAACCCAATGCTATAAACAAATTAAATTATTTGAACTCGTTTTTATTATTTTTAGTCGACAGTTAGAATGATATTTTTTTCAAAAAAACTCACTTTTATTTGAAAATATTATAACAGATCATACAAATCACAACGTTCCATGATGACGTATAAATTGACCTTGAATTTTTTTATTGAAAGTAATTGAAGAAAGAAGGCGAGACGTACCATCCTCTGTTGCGCAACGCGTTATTATTCGTTTTCTCACATTTTAAACCAAGTGAAATTTCGAGGAGACTTGATACACAGTTCGATGATACTACTCTAAGTAAGAACCAAGTGTTTGATTACGCCCAAGAGTTTCGTAAAGGTCTAAGAGTCGAGAAACTGTCTCATGTGAAAGTGACGTCTACGATATTTAGGGACTCAAAAGATATTTTTTGATTGATTTTCTACATGACAGACAGACAGTAAATGCGACTTACTACTGCCAGCTGCTAAATGATGAATACCAAGATGAAATTTGGATTGAAAATAATATTATCTGAAATATTGAGTTAATAGGGCAATCAACAAAAAGTAAGGATTATAGTATTTTTAAATAAATTCAATCAAATTCTGCATAAGAAAATTCAAGGTCACGTATTACATCAACACAAAAATAAAGCAAACTTTCTTTCGTGCAATATGTGTATCGAACCGAAAAAACGGTATTTTCGAACGAATTCCGAATTTCGTTCCGATAAAAATAGAGCTTTTACCGATTTTTGTATTAGAGTTATAATTATGAATAAGCGCCGTGTGCGACTCACGATCGAATTTCTTTTAATTGTCTCTCTTTCCTATCTTCTTTCAGATTTTGCCTTTAAGCAGTGGCGGATTTACCTGTAGACGTGGAATATCATCCCAGCAAAGATGAATTCTTTCGATGCATCTGCTGCTAATCGATCCAGAAACAAAAAAAGCTTGGGGAACTTTATGTTTTACATTACCTGCCCAATAGAAGTAATAACTAAGGACATAGTTAATGATTGACGTTGAAAATGCACACTCAGCCTCCACACTCGTTGGAGATATTGTCATCAGATATTTAAATGCTAGTTCGAGTTGATGACCACGTGAGTGCCCATTTTCGTATAACACCACCAATGTGACTGATAAAATTACCTTCTGTTGAGACACGAACTAAAACTCGCAAAATTCCCGATTTCCAGACAAATTATTTTTTTCCGTCGCTGCGGATGAATACCTATATACTATAATACTTTGATGTGATTCGTAATTATATTACGGAGGAATACAAAAAAATCTAAACCCCGTATCTATTATATTTCATATCGATATTCGCATTATTAGAGTCGAGGTGTAGTAAATACATCACCGATAGGGAAAGGTTAATATAACAATTTGAAAAACATATATGTACTATATATATATGCTCGCCAATCAGTAGTTACACCACTGTTTCCAAGCGTCCAGATTTCCAGGGATGTATGATTTCTGTTAGATAAAAAACTTAATCCTGAATTTTTCGGGATTGCGTTTACTAATTCCGGGATTCATGAGCACCTAAAACTGTCCGGGATCCCAGGAAAGGATTCCCAAGTTTTAAGTCTTCGGTGTCTGATTTATCCTGGAGGGGTTCAGAAATTTTGCTTTCGAGCTTCTCGAGGTACAATACTTCGTGAACGATCATTATTAAAGTGTTCCAATTTAATTTGCTCAAAGATTAAGCGAGTATCAGTTTTTTTTTACAAAATAAACCTATTAACGATTGCATCGAATAAATTAGTATCAATGCATAATGTCAAAGATATAATATTCAATGTATTTTTTTGCTTTTATTTCATTTTACATAATAAGCTTGGATTGAAACATAACCGAGGCACAGATTTATTGATTTATTATTGTACTTAAGTAAATTTATGCCATGTCACTTGTATGTATATATTTTAAATACGCATTCAATAAAAACGTGATGTATACCATGGAAAGGTAATAAATTTATATTTTTTTATATGGTGTAATGTTATTATGTATGTTCGTGGTATTTTTTTGAATAATGTAATTGTTGGTGTGTTTTGCGTTGATTGTTACGCATATGTGCGGGGATAAAGCGATTTTTAATTGGGTTGACATAATAGGTGCATGCTGTAGGAAATGATAGGAGTTGAAATCGGGCCGCGGGCCGCACTTTCGTCTCCGGTCCGAAATTTTGAAGCAAGAGAAAGAGAGAGGATATGTCTGCACGAAAGAGACGGCGCAGCGTCAGTTTTCCTGTGGCGAGAAGAAAGTGTGCCAAGGCAGTCCGGTCGGCGGTTCGGCGGTTCGGCGGTCCCCTCCTTTCCTTCCGAGGTACCTAAACAGCCTACCAAAGCTCCGACCATCCATCGACAACCATCGATGGACGACCTCATCACTTCTTCAGAGAACACTTCCTATTTAGATATTATAGGACGTCGGCGATTAGAAATAGGAGCACGGTATTGAAAATGAAGCGCTTTGGATCGTAATATTTGAAAATATTTAGACGTGTATTGGTACCTTTACAGTACGATGTACGAGTATATGATGAGGCGCAAGATATTCAATATGCGAGAATGCTCTTTCTGTATCACTCGAGTCGCATATATGCGCGATTACTAATCAACGGGTTGATCGAATATCCTCAAGGAAGCTTTCTGTCTTTGTAGTGAAGGTTGAATTGATTCGTTTTTTCTTCATTTGACTCTAGAGCTATAAGATCCTTTTCAGAGCAGATGTTTAGTATCCTTACGGCGCCTAGATGTCAGCATTGCATAATATTTCTACGTGACATCTTTTCAAATGACATAAGCCATTTTGTTTTAGTAGAAGGTAGTGCAATTTTATATATGGACAAGTATACATTGTAAGAATTTTGCTAACTGGATTATTTAACATTGAACAGATGTCTATGATAAATGGAAACATTAGGTCACATTTGAATCATATTGATGTGTCTGATGTCTATTTCTAGAAAGACATGTCATACAACTCGAAAAAACATATAGGCGTCACATTTGGATGACTCTTTAGGAATAAAGAATATCATCGATGCACTGAAAATGTCATAAATATTGTTGAGATCCGGAGCTAGAGATAATTTATCTTTATTATATTTAATACTGTATGACCTTGTAACATATGTAAAGATCTTTCATGATGAAGAAGAGGAAAATGTTGCTGCCAAGACTATCAATCTAGAATAGAAAATAGACACTATAATTACACATACATTCATGATTATGTCTGATTATGTTGTTTAAATGCGATTTTTTCCCCATCTTTAAAGCAGTCAAGATTTGTTATATCCGGGTATAAAAATGATATGAGCAGCATCGTTTATGGTTGAGGATCGCTTCCTACATGATCTTATGACTATCTCGTGTCCGCTGCGCTCCTAATACTGATACTGTCTAGTTTTATGCATTTGGTTTCTTTTGTGTACGTAACAAAACGAGTCCGCGGAGGCCGAAGAAATAAGCTTTTCCACGAGGAAAATAGCGCGTACATCATTACGCCTCTCCTACCGAACATTAAATCATTGTGGAATTCTAATTAGTGATTGTCAAAAGACCTTGCAATTTTTGGCCTTTCACCGAATATCCCTTTCGGCGAAAAAAATATTTACAATATTAAATGTCTTCCTCCGTCATTAGCACGAATCAATCATAGCGTCGATAAAACTTAATACAATTGATCGCCTGTCCATTTTTAATTGTTGCATATTCATCATTTATCACTTGCATAACGATCGTTAAAAGTGTAAATTATAAATGCAAACAGCATTGATTAATAGTTCGGATGCATTTTTGATAATATTATAAATAAATTAATAATCGTATTATAAATTTTGTTCAGATCGAAGAAAAAACACTATAATATTCAAATGCACCCACTCAGATTCATCGACTTTCAGCAATTTACATAAGAAATACTACGGATATTTCCCACACATCGATCCAATCGCACTTAATTAATTGTTATTTATTACTTCGTGTGTTAAATTTAAATTTATTTACGTGTGACCAAATATTTTAAAGGCATTAAATTGTAAATTTGTCAATAAAATCTTCAAATCTTCGATAGACGACAATGGAAGATCGTTTAACCTTTCTTTAGTTGTGCGATTTATTGAACGTTTCCATCGATTTGTGTTTGTGTTGTACCAAATTAATTAAATTGCAATTATAATAAGATATAAACTTTGGCTTTAAATCCATTTGGTCTTGTTATAATGAACTTAGATCCATCATTAAGATATGTAATTAATTTTTATTAGGTGCACCGAAAAGTTATATCATTTGTAATATTTGTAATATTTTTAATCATTTGCAATATATTTTCAATACAAATTTCTTGTTAATTAAATGTATTTATAGGAAATGTTCCTGAAGTTTTAAGCATGGGCAATAAGCTCAGTTTTTTTCTCTCTGTGATTCCAGGAGTGAGTTATTTTGTTTTAACATTTTTCTTTCTTTTTAAAAAAAAAATACGTGTGGAATAATTATTAGTTTGTACTTAGTTTAAAGAAATAAATTTTAGCGATCCTATTTTGTGGCTCGCACGATCTCAAGTTCAAAATAGTTTTAGTTTTATGTTTAAAGAATTTAGAAGTTGTTATCCCTCATACGTTTGCACATTTTATGTGACTTTAAAAGCTTAGAAGTAATATTATTTAAGTAAAGGTATTTGATCAAGCTTTTGGGGCCATAATTGGATCGCTTTGGGTACTTATTGTATTAGAAATGAAAGAAAAGCATTGAAAATAAAGCACTTTGAAGCACTACATCTCACTTGTGCGTGCATACTCATCAAAGGGTTGACAAGGATACGATTACATTAACCTATCATTATTTATTACTTCTCCTCATATTGAAAACACCTAGAGATTCATATTGGCATATTTATTTTTTTGCCAACTTATGAAGCATGTTAAAAAATGATTCAAAAAGAAAATAATAAATTGACAATTTTCACTTTTTAATGGTTAAATAAAAGACGAGTTTCCTGTACCGTATCTCGTTACAAACTGACTATTAACAATTCATTGATTGCTTTCCGGATCCTTTAAAATATACTGGAAAATGTATTTTAATCATCGTCTAATATTTATATTATAAGAGAGTAAAAACACATTTTTAAAAGTGCTATCATAATTTCCAAACGTTCCCAGGATCTCACAGAAGACTAATAAATTACCCTATAAATACAAATCTACAAGCTGCTAATGTACATATATAATATTGTCTATTTTTAAGATCGCAAATTATTATTGCATGATAAATCATGTTCTTAAATATGGTCCAGATTTACATGATTTTTGTCAATATATCTATAAATTAATTTAATCGTTAATGTAAATTTGTTCTAAATTGATTTTATAATATCTGCCGCATTATTTTTTATTAAAACTGAAAAATAAACACCAAAAATTCTTATAAATAAAGCGTATTTGTCACATAGAGCGTTTAGCAGAGGACTTAGATTGTTGTTAGAAAGTGGTAATTATTCTACTTGAGGTATACCATAGTTAAAATAGACCCTAGAGCTGTAATGTACTGCTTGTGGTTGTTATAATTTGATTATAGCCATAATCAATTACAAATCAGATAATATGCAATAGATTATTGACAAAAATATCGAACAAGCGTTCAAGAATTTAACACTTGATTTTCAGCATGGCCCATAAGTCACGCTCCATTTGCAAGCATTCATAGATTTTCAGCGTGATGTATTGTTCATTATTATTTATCTCATATTTTTCAGTGCCATTGTAAAGAGTTTAATAATAAAGCGATCGATCTTCGCAATTTTTCATCAATGTCAAAGAATTCATTGTTCAACTTTAGCCACGACTACCAAAGTCTTTGCCATCTTCTATCTAAAATAGACGATATTTATTTAATAAAAATTAAAGTAAACTACGTGTAGACAAAAAAGCAGCTTTGTAGATTTTAATTTAATGCCGGTATGCTCAATTATTAAAGTTTCAAAAATTGTTTGTTAATATACGCAACGTTGAAAAATAAGTAGACTGCCATTTTTATTTGACTGAATACTGACTGAAATAAAAATAAGCTCTGTAGAAATGGGTGCAAAATTTTAATGGCTCCCTCCCGTGCCATAAAATAATATAATATGTTCAATATTTGCATGATCTAATCGATTTTGTTTGCCGTTGTTATGATTTTAATTGGCGTTGATAATTAATTTTTAATTTAGGACAGCTTTACAGTTATATTTCATACCCTGAGGCATCAATACAACTCATTAATCATGTTTTCATGAACTGTTCCGACCGAATTAAGTATATATATCGGTTCGGTTCCGAGTTTCGTTCCGGAAAAATATAACGATTTTCGCTTCAGTTTTAAATTATTCATTTATGATTTTTTAACGCTCTGATTAGTGAGTTAATTTCTGTAGCGACAAAACAATAAAACAGATCGTTTAACATCATAATTTGAATAAATAATATTTTATTAATATTAAAGTATACTCATTAGGATTAAATGTTTCCTAAATTTATAAATTCTCTGGCGATATATATGGCATAAATGGTTAATTAAATGTACAATAATATATCTTATAGCGTTCACTTTTATAAAGTTTTCCTATAGCGTTTGAGGCGATTTTTTCGTATAGCAGTCTCTTCTATAGTATATTCTATGACGCTGAACGTTTTTAGTGAATTCCAAGGTATATTTATGACAATAAAGTAAGGAAATATTTTTCTGCTTTTTTAGCCATGGAACAAATTATGATCATGTAAATCGATGCACGCGGTTTTTTAATGGATTATTCAGGTGTTTTCAAGCATTCTATTTTTCATATCGATATTCCCATTATTAGAGTCGAGATGTAGTAAATACATCACCGGTAGGGAAAGGTTAATAAAACAATTTGAAAAACATATATGGATTAGACCAGCGGTTCTTACGTGACCCCTGGGGGTCCGCGAAGCTATTTCCGGGGTTCCGCGGAGATGTAAAAAAATATTTATCTGTAGTTGAACAAGATATCCCGGGATTCATGAGCACCTAAACCTGTCTGGGATTCCGGGATTGGATTCCCTATTTCAGATAAGAAAATCTTATATTTATTTGAAGTGGTGTCATGTTATACTTTATAAGATTATACAGAAGAGCGTAGGGAACCACTTCAAAGGAACTAACCGTAAAAAGTTATTGCTGTGCATCGATTTTCTGCATCGAACCGAGTGGTGAGTAAGAGTCTCCTCTCGAGTTGCGCCTTCAAATCATATGGTGAGTGAGAGTCACCTCGAGTGTAAAGGGTTAATCTTAATAATAATGTTGTCTTATATCTAATAACATATTTAGGCCTCTTTTTTATTTCTATTTCTTAGCCATGTTGGAAACCAAGGAAACATTTTTCGCTAGGATAAGAAGGACTGGAAAAATGATTTGCTGATATCTTTCAGATCATAAAATTTAATTGAAAAAACCTAACTCTAAATTTTTGTTTGGATGCTTAACTTCCTATAGCGTTTTTTCTATAATATTATACAAGTTTCTTGACTATATTTATTTATAAAGATGAAAGTTACCTCCAAGTTTTAAAATAACTTGTTGCGCTTTGTTTGCATAGTTTTTGATTGGATTTAAGCATTTGTCTTGTATGCCTTTTATGTTAAGAGCTCTGATTATTGCTGACGTATGTTTATCTAATCGAAGGCCTTTATTATAATCAATTCACACTAAACATTGTCATTTTTCTTGTTTATTTTTCCTCCTTTTTTTCATCGTTTGCCTGTGCTTAATATATTGTGCTGAATCAACTCCTAGAACTCATTTATTGTATTGCATGCATCTGAATTTGGCATTTTATTATGTTCAATCATATTCCATATCAAAAATAAGCATAATCAATTGATAAAAAATAGTATGGCATAATGAGTTTCATGAATATGTGATGTTGACAGTGTTGAGAGATTACCGGCGTGTGGATGTTTGACATACAAGATCGGAGGCTCTCACGTTGTATTAGGAAGTGGTTGCGAAACGCGAGGGTTTTTTGCTTGCAATGATTTCCGGCGGAAAGTGATCTTTACGGCTGTGGACCCGATTTGAACGTTGTCGATCATCCGAAGCGCCTTCGTTTACGATTCATTATATAAAGTTGGATAATGGCATTGAAACCGCGCTTGGGCCTCAGTGACGCATTCGCAGATTTCGCTTTCGTCGCAGGCCACATTTTCGCTTTCGGCGGCCCAAATTTCGCTCTCGACGTCAACTTTCCCGGGCGAGTCGCGTGACGTCGTCGCTCGTCATCAGGCGAAAGTGTCGGGGGCCGAGGGCGGAGGCACCGTGGGGGCCCAGATGTGCCACTTTCCAGAGACACGCGCTACGCCGACTATTACATCGTACTTCATAAGATCCACGGCTGCACGCCGACCCATCATCTTCTTGCATCAATGTTAAATCATTCCGACGTGGCTCTCGGACCACCGCAACTCTAGGAGGCTACCGTTCGTGAATCACTGGGAAATTTTCAGTGAAGATCGTCTCATCAGGTATTTGGGACATGGTCAATCGGACTCATTCGTACGACGTGATTCAGTCCACGTAAGCGGAATCTGATCCACTTGGAACTATTGGAAAATACGTCATTAAATGAAAATTTACATATGTTACCTGCAATGAAGACAAGCTGGTTTGCAGCTCCATTTTTTAAAAATCATTTTCCATCCCCGATTTAGGCGATTTACATACACATACTTCACAGCAGGATTGCCATCAATGTACGAGTGTATGACGATACACAAGACACCCGTATTTATCTCCGAATTTCAGTACGAAAACGGTTAAGGAAGAAGTCCAAAGGCATTAAATCAATAACCATGCCCTCAAATTGCTCGTGCAGTATGTCCATCATTACATGCGCTGGGAGCCACGTTGCGCAGTCCTATTAGAACCATGTCGTCCGTATCTATATCAAAAATTTGCTTATTATCAATCTGTTTTGGAAAAATACGAACCGATGATTCCGTCAGACTAAAATCCGCACCAAACAGTGGATGCATTTGGTGCTGATGTATCTCGTGTGGGTTGGTATCGTCCCAAATCCGACAGTTCAAACATACATTTATCCAAACATGGGTGTCGTCGCTAAAGATTGGTGAAATTTGGGTCAATATACAACTGTTCCAGGGCCTAATACAAAGCAAAATTCTCCAAGTTGAACTTTCATTTAGGCCTAGTTATTGTGAACGACGATTAATTGTCTGCATCGGGTTTTCCCGTACACTCTCGCGCACAGCGACGATGTTTTCAGCAGACCTTGCGTTTTTATGATGTACAAGTGGTTGATTATTTATAGAATCGATTGACGATAAAAATCATCATCAATGATCGAGGATAAAAATCACGTAATGAGCGACTATATTAAATGATTTACAGTAAATTTGTCAAATGCTATCTAAATATCCACCCTTGCGTATAATTTTAAGCGAATTAATCCTTCATCAAATCAAGCTCAAATTCCGTCGTAATTGACGGGTTTAACCCGGTGTTAACACGAACGCATCCTCATTGTGTACGACAATTTATCGCCATAATTTGTGACCACTTCTAAGACAACTTTCTTTTTTTTTATTCGCAACCATGTAACTGATATGAGCATCAGCGTCAATATTAAACGACAATTTAAATATTTATATTGTCGTGGAAAGTGCGGCTCGTCGAAGTGCTCAAAAAATATTTTAAATTGAGCCCGCACATGACACAGTTTTATTTTTGAAACTCATCATTTTCAAGGTCTCGTACATCGATACTGGTTTAAATGGCAATTTTTATTATTTAAATAAAATAAAATCCATCGATTGCATCACTTATGTAGCCCTTTTTGCACTCAGATTTGACTTTTATCTGAACATTCTCACTGAAACGTAAGCGACAGACAGTAAAATTTATCATTTCCTACCTTTAATATATAAATTTATTAGAACAGATTCATTGTACGTGCAATTTTGCAGATGGGTGATATCAATTCATGTTATTTGTGTCTGCATTGGTGCATATTGCATTTACAAGACCTTGACGTACCCAATGATTTTGAATAATGCGGAATAGACCATCTGTATTTAATGCATTGATCTAATTCTCTGTTCGTGTATATTTTAAAAACTGTTTTACATCAAAATCACAGCAGAAAAAATTTTGAATTGATTAAGTGTAAGGGGTAAAAAAAGTGTGTCCTGGTTGACACGATTTTAACCCTTTTGGTAATCTAAAATAAAAAATGAAAATGAATATTGATTTGATTAAGATGTCGCTATAGACGCCCTACCTCAAAGAAAATGAAATAAAATTATTTTCACAAAATGGCGACTGTTTAAAAAATACATTTTTTGGCTTTAATTTTTTACAGATTTAATTTTTTTTAGATAGTTAAAAACATTATTTTGATATAAATCTGGTAGAAACAATAGAGAGTTATATATATAAAAGATTCGTACCAAATTGAAAGTAAATCAGTTAATTACAACTTGAGATATGATGTCAACCATGTTGAAAAAAGTAGTTTCGAGAAAAACGCGTTTAAATATTTCATTCTGGTAGGAGCGGCTTACTTGCTGCGTCACTAAAATAGCTATAACTCCATAAATGATTAAAATTTATTTAAAATATATATTCTTAAAAGTTTAAACATTAAAAAAATGCAAAAAAATCAAAATAGATTTTTTTAAAAATTCTGTAATATGCATCATAGCAGATTTGATATATATAAAAATGGCATAATACGATGAAGATGATATAACAACGCATACGTGGGAGATGATATGCAGTTTGGGCATCGAAATGGAAAGTATCGACGTAAAATAATTTGACATTTACAAAAAAACCATTGAATTATGTGTTAAAAACTCGATTAGAAAAATTCCATGTGATGAAAAGTCGCCATTTGAATTATAATTGGATCGACTATATTTTTGATATTCAAGACTATGGATCATCAGGATTATAACGTACGATGATAAATCTTAAATATATTAATTCGCTAATAAATAAATGCATATTTAAGCAGCCTTTAAATCAATATAACAGCATTTCGTAATAAAATTAATGTGTGTTTTTTTTTTAATTGTAGATTATATCTCGGGATGATTTGTCGATATCTTTCACAAAATTGCATTCAATGATGACTCACACTTTCGATGCATCTTTTATGCGATAAATCAGTGTTTCTCAATGTGTTTAGCTTAAATTTTATATGGTATTGTTTGTGTTATGCTATGGTTTTATGGCGAATTGCATTTGATATTTTTTTATATTATTTGACTAGCAAGACTAATAGTATTAAGGGCATTTGTTTTTATCAGTTAACAAACTGGTTCGGCCCTTTGGCCTAGTTACCTTATCATAAGAGTACTTGCCCATAGATAAGAGTCACTTCAACTCTCAACAATACCAAAATTCATCATTCACATGATCATTAAAAAATATTTTTAAAATCACAATGGATTTATGCAGACACCCAGTGATTGATGATTAAGCTAATAATTATGTCTTCGTCGTGTTTTGCATGCGTTTGAATGCATTTGGTGAGAGGTCGAGAGGTTAAGGCATAATTTCTGTGTCAATTTCTTCATTCAGGTTTTCGGCTTATTAGGTTGATTTTTTGTATATATTGCATCCGAAATGACATTTCGTCTAATTTATTCAAAATTATGCATCTTTAGCATCGATTATGTTTGGTCAAAGACAGTATGCAATCGTCAGAAATTTATGTCGCTTGCAACTTTAAATATTTCCAATGGGTTCGTTTTTTAACATCGAAGGTTGTCTCGGTGCGTTGACATTTCAATTAATCTCCAAAAAGTAGCTCACGTTTGTTTTTCTACGCTTGCCCGTCCTAAATTTGTGAAAAATAACTTTTTTCTTATGATATCTCTATTGGGAGTGGTGATAAAGTGCGTATATGTATCTTGTTTGAACGGATGACATATTAATTATACCAATTCATGTCAAATTTGATTAAACAACCAATGCATACGTTCATTATTTCAATTTTTAAAATATTTATTTCCTATTCAACGGACGAAAATAAATCAAAAAAGAGGAAAACCTTGTAGGAAAACAAATCAAATATATTGAATTATTAATTAATATCAACAGCGCAAAATATTGACACGAAAACTTCTCCCATTGTCATCTCATAAATTAAATAATCGATTCTTAGACATAAAATTTCGTCGATAAACATTGGAAAGCTGCTATAGCCAAAAAAAGTTTGATGTAGTGCCCTCTCAATTCGGCGGCAATTAAATTTTACGGAGTAATCATCCCAATATGGTTCTCTATTAATTCTCGAATCGACCACCATCTGATCAAAATGAGGTCATCATTTTTTTCAACGTAAAAATGCTTATTTTTGATGACTCCAATAAATTTGAACGACCCAATAGATATTAATAATTATCGTGATTCGACGCATACTAGCAATAAATAGGACGAATAAAAGATTATTATGGCCGAACGTCGCTTCAGTGACAATAGGAATTTTCTTTGTACCGTTGCCGTTTTAAGGGTCGCGTGGAAATAACGGGGCACTGTAGAAAGTGAGAATGGAAAATAAGGATGAGATGGTCGAAATTTGGAGGTCGATGGGTCAAGTCGGTGGTTGAGTCGCGGTTTTTTGATTGGTGGTGGGAAATGTTCGCAGAAAGCGAATCGCGGCGCGCGGTGTTCGTTTCCGCCTTGCGAAAGGGGCCACTGCGCTTGCGCAACAACACGTAACTGGGACACCCGATCAGGCCTTCTCAACTATCACTTGCCCATACATCACAAAATAATCCGATCGCATAAATGCTAACAATTGTATTTTAAACTTATACAAATCGAAAAAGGACGCGATTCAACCCCAAAAAACTCACATATATCAGATTCTAACCAAAGCTTGATGCCAAATATATCATGCTCACATGAATCGAAGAAACTAGCAAGTGAATCAAGTAATCAGAAAATAAGATTACAAGGGCTCCTGAAACCAGAAAAATATTTTTGTTTCGAAGTTGATGCACCTGGCATGTAGGAGGATCCTAACGATCAGTATATTTGGTCCTGCGTGTTTATCGGCCATTTTGCTTAGCCACAGATAACAGACGACATACATCAACTAACTGGATTGGGGGATCATTAATGTGCGATCCCATTTTCTGCGCTGTTGTATGGTCTGTTCCGGGTTACCCCAGACTAGCTGCATAGAGAGGGTCTTCCACTGATCTTTTAGCCCCGCTAGAAATGCTACGCGCAGAGCATCCAGATGCCCACTCTTTTTGCTCCTCGCCCTCCAGAGGATGCGAGGTTTATGCAGAAAAAACAGCTTCAGACTATTGCACCTGAGGGTACGGCGGAGGACAAAGCTAATTCAAAGGAATACTACCGCGGGTTCACTGCGACCACTAGTTCAACCTCAGTTTGAAGGGGGCTGCAGAAAATGACGAACTGCACTGTTCGATCATTTGTAGTATCGAGCCACGGAGACGAGTCGCTGTTTGAACAGCCTATTTGTATGACTAAGCTATTGAGGATAGTGGTGAGCCTTTGACGCAGTCTCCACCAACTACCGTAATTGGCTGTTCCACACACCTCTTTATGGGTTCGCAGCGTTTGATGAGTAAACCGACGAGGCTATTTTCGTGCAACTCTACTCCATATCATTACCCCAGGGGTTCAACCATTGCCCACGGGCGTAGGGTTGGCTCCCCCCCCGGGGGTTTTATGGATGGGCATCGGTTTGCTTAGCTACAATAAATTCTTCCGATGGAGAGGTCGTCGCGCGCTTCCCCTACATCTTGTCCGTGCGAGATCCGTTTTTTGACTTTACAAGATCATCGGAAACTCGTGGATATTTATGATAGTAATATGATTAGTCGACAACATGTCACGAAATGGGTTACGTTGTTTAGAGAATGTCGTACTGATACTCACGACGAAGAAAGAATAGGAGACCATTAATGATTTCTGACAAACTTGTGCTAAAAAATTGAAGGTCAAGTGCGAAATGATCACCGTACGGTGCTCGACTCGAATTGTATGAATTAAGTCGAGATAAATTTCCTGACATTTCTCGTGATAAGTCTCGGTGATATTGTACCGGGAAAACTTGATTGCAAAAAGTTGCATGCGAGATATCCTGTGAATTTCAATTAAAAGTTGTAATCCTACTTTCTAGGTGACCTTTGTATGAAAAAACTAAATTAGTTAGTTGATGATCACCATATGCATTCAGAATTATAAAAAAGGCCTACTTGAAGTCCAGAGCTAGCATCCTAGGTACAGAAATTTAGAAAAATACATATTATATAAAATATTAAAAAATAGACCAGCGCTCAAATGAGCGCTTTTGGTATGCAAGTCAAGTGATGGATTGATCTTAGAAAGGATTGATAAGTCAGTTAATTTAAAACTTTAATGCGGTTAGTATTACGCCATAGTCTTAAAGGACTGATCAGTTTTCCTCGAAAGGAAGGGGAAAACTTCTCGAAACGAAAAATGTATATTAGGAAATACGTTATTATTACTCGACGATAAAATAGTTTATTTATATTCTTATATCCAAAATTAATTATAAAACAATTACATAGGTATAAACTTAAACAATACAGGAAAAAGCATTTTAATAACGTTAATAAAAGTGGAGTCATCAAATACAATCAATCGGGTGATATAAATAGATATATTAATAGATGCTAATTTACACGATATTAAAATTTTTAATGCGCATGAGACTTGTTTATTTTTAAATATGTTTTTAGATTATGACATCATTTTAGATAAATGAATATTAAATATTTACTTCTCTGATAATATTGTGAGTGCATTTAAAAAATATTATTATAAAAAGAGCACGTGGTTTAAATATATATAAATTGAAAAGGCCTGAGATGACAGCGTGATGATCGTAGGTTCGTGATCCGCTGAAAAGCGCCAGAGAAAGGAGGGCGGCACTGC
Source organism: Stenopsyche tienmushanensis (assembly GCA_008973525.1). NCBI lineage: Eukaryota > Metazoa > Arthropoda > Insecta > Trichoptera > Stenopsychidae > Stenopsyche > Stenopsyche tienmushanensis. Next base: position 193,643 of record WACJ01000261.1, on the reverse strand, counting down.
TTATGATCCAACGCCGATCGCTTCTCAAACATCGGATATAACCATTTAATTTTCACCTAAATAAATATTGAATTTCAATCATTCATTAACGTTATAATATAGCACCCAAAGAGTTTATATTAATGAAATTATGATTTAAGCATGAGATTGTTTGAGTGATTATAACATGCATATCAACACCATTGCGAGAAAATGATTTTTTCCAAAGAAATTATCGTTATTCAAATGATGATATTCAGGTTTAAATACTGAAATTGAATGCATGATTTTATAGTATTTATATTTTATGTGCTTAAAAGTGTATAGAAAGACATATTGAGAGCCAGCGTAAACCACCTCTGCAGACCGATTATGCAACAGTTACGAAGAAGACTCGCTCGCTGCATTTGGAAGACTCGCTTACCTGAATTTCGCTTTAAATTTGTATCATGACTATTTTTTCCAGTCATGGCGATTTGACACGCTTTTGTGTAATCGCGAATTTACAGTTTAAGCGATGCTTCTCGCCAAAAAAAGGAGCCAAAAGTGAATCACCCAATTGCAGAAAAAGCAACAATGCATAATGCAATTTTAAACGCCTTTTGAACGGCTCGTAGCAAAACGTACAGAGTTAATTTGTGCGTTAATTATTCCGTGTGCATTTCGTTCGATTCGCTCGTCTTCTGCCTAGTTGAACGGTGGCGATTATGCAAGTTGTATCGTTACGCAACTTTCACGATCAATATGTCAAGTTATGCGTGCCATAGTGTAATTTCTCTCTCTTTCTCATGTAAATATATATGTCAATGGGACAAGTGCTTTTTAATGAGGTTAGGATTGTTGTATCATCATTCTTTGTTGATTTTCTTTCGCGTCCGAGTGAAAGCCAATGTTACCGCTTAAGAACTGTCTTCGAATGCATAATTCATTTCGATTTAAAATTAGCAACAATCTGCCCGATGGAGACGCAAAGGACTCTTAAGTGATTGCATATGCATAAGGTCATCTGGGAATTGGCTCGGGTGTATATTCGATTAAATGCGTCATCTTAAACGAGAAACGACGAAGGGTGACAATATAAATATATCTTATTTTTAGACAGCAATTCAATTTGCAATTATTTAATTAATTTATAAAATTATGTAGAAATATATATATGGAGTTTTAAGATTTACGCGAGTTATGTTTATATGCTTTTAATTACTTAAAACGTTAGTAAAAAACGGGTTTTCAATCGCGTTTTTTTTGTTTTTAAAATTATATTTAAAATTTTGCATTTATTCGATATTTCTAACCACTCATTAGGTTAATTTTCATTTTAAATAAACCGAAAGTATTAGTAAAATCTTTGAAAATGAACCCGATAAGTGGTTCGAAATATTAGATTAAGGTAAAAGTTTAAACATAATTTCGTCTTTAAAAATAATAAATGTGATCGAAAACCCGTTTTTTATTAACGTTTAAAGCAATTAAAATATATAAATATTGATATAGATAATTCACAGTTTGAGATTCCTTGTTTTATTGATTTTTGGAAGTTTCTTTCAGCCAATCAAATTAGATCGCGTGCTGTTATTATTATTATTTTCTATATTTGGTATTCTAGTCTCGTATAAAAATACTATAGTGGAGAATTTCAACCAATGGGAATAATTCAAATTAATGCACTCGTGCAATAGGACCCAATTAAATTGCTTTGAACGGAATCTCTTATAGCCAAAATGCAAATTTAAGAATAAATTCAGCTGTCGTTCGATATGAAAATGCAATTTTTACTGGCGCTCTTGATCCATTTCTCGTAATTCTAATTTCAAAAAACGAGTGACAAACATGATAATAGTGATCCAAAGACAATGACAGCCTTCTGTTGGAGCGCATAAAATTACTATTGGAAGACATGCGATGACCTTGATCGTTGATAAAGGTCTCATCCGCGTACTTTTTACAAAAAAATGTATATCTACTCGTCACGTAATGAAAATGATGCTTCCATACAGATTTTCCGTGTCTTATTCAGGTTCTCATGATGCTGCCGTGACAAGCTCTTAAGATAATAGTCCGATGATTAATCATTCGATACAGTTTTTTCAATGGATCATTGGCGATGTAGGAAGACAGACGATCACGAAAGGTTATATTGTCATGAAAGCTGCGAGGAAAACCGCGACGAACCACGCAGGGAAACTTCCTTATTTGAAATGCGTGCCCTCAAGCGACAAATATTTCTAGAAGAATGGGGTGATAGTCATTCGAAAAAGCGGTACTCAACGTTTTATATCATGTAGATTTAATAACAATAATGCAGTTAACTGTCTTAAAATGTCTCTCTGTAACATGGTAAAAATATTTAAATTGATGTTTTCTACTCTGGGGGAGTTTGCTCATTCGTTTACGATATTGGGTGGCAGAATTTAAGCAATACCGTACAAGCTACCAAAACAAACATTGTGAAAATTTGCGAAAAGATTCTAAAAAATGGTATTGGATGACCGTCGACTGAAAGTGCACGAGCTAGTATACATGATAGGCTTTACACAATGTGCTGTATATCGCATATTGACTGAAAATTTGGACATCACAAAGCTGCGCGCAATATGAGTGCTACTATGCGCTATATATTCATGCTACTAAGATTGCTTCTGTAATCGTACAGATGATAGAAGACCCCGGGTATGCATTTTTCGTTAAAAATGTCGCAAAAAGCTCTAAAAGAAGAGTTTCCAAAGTCTGTGTGCCCAACCGGTCCGCTTTTCGGACCGATGATATGACGAATGAACGCCTCGTGATCAGACGTCATGCCCGAATAAATCCGCAAGAACTAGGACGTCCAGTAATGCGGAAAGACAAAGAATTGAAAGAGAACAATCGGCTCCAATGAAAACGAAGATAGTTCAATCTGCAGGCAAAATCAAAAATTTTCATTGATTATCTTCAAAAAGGAAAAACAATCAACGGCGAGTATGATACACTGAAAATAGACTTTAAGTCTTTGATTTAAATAAATATAAATCATTACGTATATTTATAATTAAACATTTGATACTTTAAGAAATATTACCGAATCACAAAAATGCATTTTATCAAATAAAGACTACACTTGCCATCAAGTTAATTCTAAGACCTCTCGAAAGCTGTAATTAAATAAGGCTTTATCTCATTTGAATCCGATAATCGCCGAAGAATACGAACCTAATGCTTATTCCAGACTTGTGGCTATATTTAATGCATGACATTTTAAACAGTCATTCGAGCCAAAATATTATTTTTAATCAAAAGACGATCCTTTTACGGGAAAAAATATAATAATAACAGTAAAACAGCTATTATATGAACAAATTTAAAATGTATTTCCGTCTTTTCGATGCACAATTATATACCCTTTAAGCGACTTTGAACGTTGAAGGATCATTATTAATTAATGACCATGGAGACAAAGGAACAATGGACCGAAAGGGCAGAATCGACTCAAAAGAAGGTGAAGACTGAAATAATCTTCGTTGATTATCCTCAAAAAGGAAAAACGATCAACGACGAGTATTGTGCGAACGTATTGCATCGTTTGAGCGATGAAACGCGGCCAAAATCAATGAGTTTAAGTACGAATTGCTTCCTTATGCACCCTATTTGCCAGACTTAGCCCTCTCGGATTATTTTATTTTTTCAAGCTTGAATAAATAGCTCTGTTGTATAAGATTTGGTGAGCTGCAAGGAGATTATGTTGAGATATAAAGATATTTTTTCCTTTTTTTTTTTGTTTCCTTTGATAGAATGGGTTCTTATGGGACTACTAAATCTGCTGCTGGTTTTCAAATGAATTGAATTGCACGGGCGACATTGCTCCGAGCGATTTCGGCTGAATCGCGTCTTCAAAAAGGGGGAAAATTAATAATATAAACACAATTTCATCACATCGTGATGGGGTATTGCATGCGATTCTTGCACCTCTCTCGTTCTTAATTGCTTCCTTATTGTTGTTTCGGTATTTCGAAGTATTTTGTCACGCTCCGTCTTCTTTTTGGAACGCACACACAGAATAGCATCTTATGGTTTCATCATGTAGATTCTATTCATGTTGGATTCGTTTTTGAAATTTTGGCAAATGTGGAATTCTATGATTGGATGTATGTGATTTTGTATGGAATATCGACGCTTCGATTTATATATTGGGAGCTGCGAAGGCATGTAGGTGGGCGAATGCATACAAAGTGCATTGCACGTGTAATGTCGGCCGCGAGGGGGGTGGTGGGAGGACAAACAAACTTGCACGTGTCGCAACTGCGGTCACGTGCAAGGCCGACAGCCTTTTCTTATTCATCTGTTCGATAGAGCCTCTCAAAATGTTCTCTGTTGTCTTTAGAGTGAAAAATTTCATCGGAATATCCTAGACCATATTGCTTAAATTGGCAAATCTAATATCCTTATAAACATCCGGCTAATAGAGATAGAACCTTTAAATAAGCCTTCCAGTTTGCAGCATTCTTCACATGCTTAGAATTTGTTTTTATTGATTTGAAATGGTTTTTCAGATTTTTTTCAGTTGCACAGATGATCTATTACGGTTACTAGATATACTGAAGCTGAAAATATTTTTTTTTTATTATTAAAAAAAATCAATTGAATAGCCCCAAGTACTTTATTACAGTATTAAAAGACGTTCGTCATAGAATATCATCAAAATTATGCTGGAAATTCAATGCAAAATATTAGATATATCAGCCAAAAATATTCGCAAGTGAAAGAATTTCTACGCCATTTGACATCTTCGTTTGAGAAGATCTGCCAGGTGCTAAGACCTGGTCGATAGGAATCCAGTTCAGGCTCGCAGCATCTCAAACTTTAAGGTGGAACGACTCATTTTTCACTTCCTAGAGTCATCACAGTTCATTGATCCCCGAAATCATATCGTGGAATGAGTTTAGCATTTCACGGTGGACTTTCTTCGATACTGGACAAAAATTGAACACATAAACACCATAAACGCATATGAAATTCAACGGGAGTGCGGCGAAAAAAAAATATTCAGCATTCGATTACTTTTCGCAACCGATTTGCATTAAAAGAGATTGTCTCGTTGCGCCATCCGATACATATTTAATTGATTTAAAATCGATTTTTAAATCCAATTTTCCGATTTGCAGGAAGTCCATTAAAAAACGCGCCCAGCGAACTGCCAAAATGGTGATATTTGACATACGAACGAACACTTTTAAATGATTCGACGATCATAAATCAATTTTCTCGACGGAAAATCGTATCATTCATCGTTCCGCGATCGTTTTTTTATTGTAAATTTAAAATGATGAATCGATACAATGCATGATTAATAAGCAGCGCATTCTGCTGCAATTACTTATTTTATGATTTAATAGGAATGTTGATCTACGACTTTATTGTCGATCCTTTAAATAATTAATATTTTACCGCCATTGTTAATTGGTACATCCGCTTTGAATGTTAAAATATATTTTTACCATATATGACTTTGCTTAACATAACATTATAAATGAACATGGAATAAATTGGTCGACGTTATGTTATACAGTCAACCCTTTTATACGTTTATACGTTTTTGGACATGGAATTAAATAAAGAAGATTTGGTAACTCGGCCTTATGAAAAAGGTAAATAATGTCAGCGAAGAAAGCTTGGAAATCAATTTAAATGAACCTAATGAAAAATTAAGCTTAGAAAGATCCAATACAATATTACAATTGTTTAAAGAGTTGGAAAAATATTTGATCACTATATTGACCCTATAGAAGGGCTGATCGTACAATACATTTATGTGAAATATCTCAGTCCAACCAATATCAAAGTGAACTATAGATTCTACACTGGGGGAGTCTGACCGGGAGAGGGGAGGTGACCACGTCGGAAATAGTGAAGGAAGTCCACAAAATGGCATTGGATGACCGTCGACTGAAAATGCACGAGCTAGTATACATTGTAGGCATTTCAAAAAGTGCTGTACATCGCATATTGACCGAAAATTTTAGCATGAGAAAGCTATGCGCAAGATGGGTGCCGCGTTTGCTCACAATGAAACAAAAACAGCATCGTGAGGATATTATAATCGATATTTTATAGCAGTAAAACCGATCTGCATCGATTTATATTCATGGGTGAAACAGTATTAGGGTTTGTATATGTTAAATCAGGTATTGTTTATGTAGATCGATAAGCTTGATCAATTGCTCTGTCCCCATACACGTCTAAACTCCTACTTGAGGTACCCCTACAAGTCTAAACATTCTCAATTTTTTCAATTCAACAAAAAAATGTACTCTAAATAATCATTTAACTGTCATAAAATGTAGGTATAATTAACTGAAATCGCTATGGTCGGATAAGCTATTATGATCTTTCAACAAAGATAAGATGATTTTTGTTCGTGTTGTCTTAAGAGCAGGCGTTTGTTTTGATAATTATGATACTAACATCATTCTTATCGTTGACTGATTTTGTTATTCCCCCTTGACCGTTCTGGGGTGGCGTTATTAGCCTTCCTTTACAAAATCTACTCATTCAGAAGTAAGCTGACAGACTTGCACGATAACCCTGTCATTTTATTTTCGCAACACATTAATAGGCAAAAATAGCTGAACAACAGAAAGCACATACCATGCAAGTTGAACATTAAGGAATATTCTGGATAAATGAACGAATATTGTATGCTATCAATAGTGTTAAGGTTCATTTATAGAGCGTAGTATAGTTCATTTAAAATGAATTGGGGTTTGTTCGTTCGACATGCGCTGCCATACCGTTTATTGGATTGCGATAAAACTTCGTTCACTTATTGCTAAAGATTTCGCGAGTAACATAGGCATAATCTAATATATAAAAAAAATAATGTTTGTTTGTCTGTATTTAATGCGCTGCCATACCGTTTATTTGATTGCGATAAAACTTTGCCAACTTATTGTTTGCACTTTCTCAAATAATATAAATATAGTACAATTAACTTAGAGTAGATCTTATATATAAAAATCAACGTTTGTATGTTTGTTCAAATTTATAATAATACCAACAAAATAAAATAAATATCATTTATACTATTCCCTTATATATCATTCAATTTTAATATATAATATATATTAATTATCGGAAAGAAAATAAATCATTCTGCTAAAATTGCTGCTATAACACAATCATATCCAAGTACATATTACCAAAATAGGCATTTGATTTTCTCTTTGATTTGTTTTTGTATTAGACATTCCCATAAGTTATGTCGTTTTTTTCGATATTCGATAATTTATCTTTACTAAAGAAGATTTTAATGCTTCTTCAAATCATTAAAGGATAAGAAACAGACTGAAATAGTAACGGGTATTTTGCGTCTCATAATACATTCGTAAATCATGCTGTAAAGGTACCCCTACACGTTTAAATATTCTCAAATATTTCGATCCATAGTACTTCTACACAATATCTGAACTCTGCCGATATCTTCATATGGAATATTTTGAAGGCCAGGGTGTCTATTATAATGTGGAGAGTCTAAAAACGAGTCTTCTATGAGAATGTGCGCATATTCCATAGAAGTTCGTGCAGCATGCAACACATTCATCAGCAAACTCAACGCCATAATCTGGACCAAAGTTGGATTTATCAAACAATGAGCTCATAAATGATATTATTTTGCAACATTGCCCAAAGGTTCGTCGGAGAATTAATGAAAACCGACAAAGATATGGCGGTTTAAATTGGTATCACTTGATTTGGCGCTCTCTGCCATGCATGAACGACTTATCCGTATATTTTATGAAGACAAATCTTTAACTAGTGCATTATTAATCTATCCTCATGCATATCTCTACATGCGTCTTATTAATTGGTTATAGCCAATATAAAACGACATCATATGCATCTATAAATACGTTCAATGCCACTCCGTATGCTGCATATCTGGAGTGGTTAAAATACTTTGCCGATCAACGGACGTCGAAGAATCGTCCTGAGCTTTGGACGTTTCATCCATACACGTGTCAGGCTGTCCACAATGAAACTGCTGACGTAATTAATGTCATCAAATACACATGAATTGTATAACAAAGCTTCGCTTACTGTATGTGAAGAATGCCGTAACGTATGACGAGTGAAAGTAGCTTCTTGGATGATGCTTCGTCAAGGTCACTGGGAAAATAAACGCGATCTTAATCGATGCATCTTCGAACATAAATTATGAACAAGTCGAGATGAACGGCTTTAGATTGTGGCCTAAAACAAATTAATTAAGTTCATCTCGAATATGCAAGAACCGGTGAACGTCCAAGCGATCGATTTAGCAACACTCTTCATAATTCAAAAATTTGCTCTCAATTCAAGTGTTATGCCATGGCAAAATCACAAACGCAGTTTTCATTGCCTTCTTCTTTTTCATTCGCCAATGAAATTATGCATCGATTGTATATAAATTGAACTCGGCTAATTATCACCGACTGCAGATGGACTTTGATCCATATTGTTATAGATAAATCATCAATTTTCAGACATTATTGCTGATCCGAGCTTATGAAAAGTCGAATATACAGTCTGTTCAAATATTCGACAAGTCGAATAAATGATACGAGACCGTCGATGATTGTTTCTTGTTCTTGTTTCGCAATGTTTATTCTTAAATCGGCCGATCTGACATTAAATAACGCGACGAAAATAGGCCATTATCAATAAAAAAATATTACGAAAAAATCAAACAACACCATTTACTCGGCAAATTTGATGAATTGCACGCGGAGTCATCGATCGTCAGGTGCAAATTTGGATTTCGACGAATGCGAAGAAAACGCTGATGAATCTGAGCGAAGAATGCACCAGTTGTGAGTGGCTACAAATTATCAATTCAGCATTCGAAGGTCGTTGATCTTTCTAAACCAAACAATTGTATACATCAGGACTTTGAACCGTTATTTTGTCAGGGGACTGTGTATTTAATTGAAAAATTTTTTTTAGCAACATTCTACTTTTACTTAAATTCTTATATTTATACTATACTTATATTATTTGAGAAAGTGCAAACAATAAATTGGCAAAGTTTTATCGCAATCGGATGAACGGTATGGCAGCGCATTAAATACAGACAAACAAACATTGATTTTTATATATTAGAAAATGAACTAAAAAATAATTCTTAACAAAGGGCAGACGATGAGAACAGAGCTTAAGAACAGCTGATCTAAAGCATGGGTTTCGAACATGGAGGTAATTATCTATATGGGGGTTAAGCAGTTATTCTACGGAGGTAATAATGCCGGTAATTTTTGGTATGTAGATCATAGAAGGACATATTAGCGTCACGTGGCTGGACACAATTTTCAAAGGGAGTAGAGCTTGCATTACCAATTTATCGGTAAATCAACCAAACAGTACAATCGATAATCACCGGTAAATTGGAAAAATTACCAATAATAAATTTATTGTAGATATGCATGCGATTCTAGGAGTAGGAACGCATCAACTAATACAAAATAAATAAAATATTATTAGAGTCTATTTTCATTCTAATCCAAATGCCACAAGTTTTTTTACCGATTTTTATTTATCGATAAATAACCGGTAAACCGGTAGTGGTAATTGTAATTTGCCGGTAAACTGCAAGCCCAAAAAAGGGAATTAAAATTAGTTTCCCTGATAGACAATTTGGCCGAAAAAACTGAAAAGGTTAGGAACTGCAGATCTAAAGCAATTATATCGCTTTGGTGACACACCAGGGAACTGTTTTTGAGCATTATTAAAACCTTTTTGATTTTTGATTCGGTTCAGTTCCGGTATGAAACCCTGATATAAATAATGGGATGATTGTTATAGATCTAATTTTATCTAAAACCTTAGTGGCGAAGGTTTTGACCATAAAAACATGTTATAATTTATAATCATAGCTTTAGAAAAATATGGTTATTAAAGAACAATAAAAAACGTAATTAATTCACTTCATTATGATATTAATTCATGGAAATATAATATTGGATGTTGATCGATTAATTAGGTAGGACAAGGCCTGCATACAATTAATAAACATGGACGTTTAAAGCTTCAGTTTTTCAGATTTTGGTTAAATAATGCACAAATCTCTCCAAATAAATTCAATAATTAATTTCTATATTAAAAGATCAATCATCAATGTTACCAAAAAATACATCATTAATTTACTTTCATCATCAGATTCATGCTTAACCTTCCGAAGATACACCATTCCAGATTCATTATTCATCTAATCTCATTGACTATACTTCCAAAAATGTCGATCATCCGCCCTAGATAAATATATTCATTCACTTCCTATAACATCACATCGATAATGTTAATAAGCCTTCGTTCTTACATATTGATTTTTAGCTCTTTTCAATGCAACTTATATCAGATGTACAACATCGATAGCATAATTTGAACATCATCATCCGAAGACGTTGATACATCATCGCCATTCACTATAATCGGTGGCCATTGTGTTCTGTCTTTTCTTTCTAAAAATCCAGCTTTAAATCCCAAGTGCCTCATTGTTTCTCTGACAACCAACCATCCATTGCATATTTGGTCTTCCGACTTTCTTACATTACATATCAGCTTATATCTCTTAGAGAAGCATCCATAAAAAACATATAGCAAGCGTGTTATATAAAATATTCGTTGTTGTAAATTATAAAATGCCTAGACTAAGAATATATAAGAATTTTAAATCTTTACCTAGCTTTATTATCCTCTTGTATGCTACCAAGACCAGCAGCAGACTTTGAAAGACGAAAAGAAACCCTGAAGATATTTACGAGCGTTGAAAACATCAACGGAAGATCCATAATACACTAGAACGATATAATCCAAATTTGCAAATTATCAAAAAAACTTGATTGGCAAAAACGCACCACGCAACATTGGTGTCAGAAGTGGGGAAAATGTTGCGTGGTGGAGCATGGACTCTCGTGAGGCAGTTTCCAGGCCGCTCCCGCTCTCATTTGTTTACTAAGATGACCGCGATCGCACGCGGGTTTGTTCTTCTATAGGATCATTGCGGAGCTGAGCGGAGGGATGGTGGTAGACAAGTGCCGAATAAAAACACTCTCGCCTCACTGGAGACATGGAATTCTAGCAAATATAATTAAGCTACGATAAGCTATCTCTTCAACCGGACTATTTTGACTTCGATCGGTGGAGTGCTTGCACGTTAACATTGTCCAAGGGCTGTTCACAAGATCCAATCATTTGTTTCCTCTTATCCTATCCGATAAGTGGAAAATCTGGCCAATGCATTATAACAGCCCTGTGGGAGCCGCCGACTTCGCGAGCCCCCGTGCTGTCGCCTTCGCCGCTGTCACGGCTGCCAACCGTGACGTGATTCCGGTCTCGAAGACCGCACCGCGGGTCGCACGCAGCGCCGGAGCGCTACTCACTAGCCGCAATGCCAGTCTCGGAGACCGATCGACGGCGGATGCGCCCTCAACAACGGGCGGGTTCTTTAATCGGACATCGACAAAAGGAGAGTTCCAAGGAAGGATTAGGGATACCAAATTATAGTCTTCTATGTCGCAAACTGGCGACGATTGCGAGGCACGTGGCCTCCATCCGAGGTGGCGATCTGTCGCGGGTTCAAAATGTACGTCGTCCTCGTCCTAAGGCTATTTCTTTACTCCTTTTGCCCGCCTTCCGATTCATCCTGGGCGGGTCTAATATAATCATCAAAAGTATGTCCAGCTTAAAGCCGATCAAACTGTCGACGACAGAAAATTTTGGTCCACGCAACAGCATTGTCATTTGCATCTGGGAAAACCCGCACTATCCTCCTTAAGGGCTATGAACCGGTTAATCGATTGAGCAAGAGTTGGTCATCTCGGGGATAATTAGATTTTTGCACAATTTCGTGTCTTAGGTATGAGGGTGTCATTATGGGTCTACATCAGTTCAGATTCTATGGTAGACAAGGGTAAGTGGAGGGTCCCAACGCATGTCCCTCTCGTCTAATATACTCTCGTCTCACTGATTTATTTATTGATGAGGAGAGAGAAAGAAGAACGTCTTCCCGCAGCCAAGACTATCCGATGACTCAGACGACTCCCGTCTTATGCGCGTTATCACCAGACCAACAAGGGTGCACACGCAAGAAGCGATTGGTATCGTTATTTCCGACCATAGAAGATGTTAATTGAATCTGTACAGATTAACAGCGTCATTGCGTGGGGATGACATTTCGTTCACGCTGCAATAGCATAAAAATGGTGATTTAAACATGAAAGACAAGCCTTGAAGTGGAAGACTCATCCAATGGAATGAAGCAGCTCTGAAGTCCGCAATCGAGGACAATCTGATGCTGATCATCAAAAAAATATCAGAAATGGTCGGCACATCCTCGTCTAATACTCGGAGGATTCTAAAAAGTTGGGCAAGATTCAAAAGGTCCGACAGCAAGATGACCCAACGCAAATAAAAGGCATCAACCCCTAAACGGCCAATGCATTTAAAAAAAAGTGCTATTGTAAATAATGTTGGATGTTTTGACATAAAGCCAATAAGTTTTGGCAGAGGTGTAATGTCAACAGTTGGATAGATTAAATGCAACATTTTTAAGAGATCAAAATTCCATTTCTATAAAAGGATTGAAAACCACATTTTCATTCAAAATCCGCTGGATTCCGAGAATAACATAGATGATTTAAAGACAAGGCGGCACAAGTTGATAAATAGTGTAGGAAATTATTTTGTATAATAAAAGTTCAATTGAGTTTAACCGTTTTAGTGCCAAAAAAATAATATTGTTTGCTTAAAAATGCCAAAAAAAATGCTTTTTTTCAAAATTATGCAACATCATAATTATTCCATGGATTTTGTTCATTTTTTCGCTATTTTATAAAGGAATGTTGAAGACGAGTCGACGGAAATAGACGATTGGCACTATAACGGTTAAGAAAGATGATTTTGAATTGCACCGGAAAAATAAACGACACAACTTATGGGAACGTCTAATAGAAAACCAATAGATGGGTCGCTTTTGTGTGGGTATGCTTGCATTTAGCACACGCAAGGGGATGATGTGGAATACTTTGTAAGATAATTATATGGTGGGCGTAGAAATGATTTAAAGAGTCTCGAGCTGACCAGGAAATTAAAGAGCAAAATGGGTGGGTAACGCACGATGCTTTTTAATTGGTGTTTAAGGCAACATTTCGACATTACACTTGTGAGTGAGCGACGTTAGGCTCTCTTTGCACATGTCACAACGACCGCTAAGTGCATCACGTTGCATTCTAATTGCAGTTTCGAGTCATTGTTTGGTTCAATGCTTGTCTCAGTCCATCAGGTCAGTGATGAACTTTACACCTCTGGCTACAATTTTGGTTCAGCTCTCGAACGAATTTCAGAGTCGATGACCGTAGTTCGGCCAACGCCATGGCAACAACAATCTGCCAAATAATCAATTCGAATCTGCTCATATAATTATAATAATAGCCGTATACAACAACGGGAATTTGCACAAAATTGTGGACATTAATCGATCTTCTTCGAAATTAATTTCGAGCTTGTTTAGCCGCCAAATTGTTTATACGAAGGCCATCACTTTCGCGGATATGAACGGTTTATGCGGATATTTGAGATTTTGAACAGATTAATGGATATTTGAGTACTTTAGCTATATTATTGGACAAGTGTTAATAAACATCAGATCAAATTTGTTTAATCAAAGTTAGCATATCAAAAAATGTAATAATATTACTTAGTTCCACTGTTATAATTAAAATACGGTGTTGAAAACCCATTTAGTGCAGAACTCTTTGCATATGCTTGTTTGTAATTATTTAGTTGAATTAATTGAGTTAAATTTCATAGTGCATACGTTCCGGAAGCGAGTTTAATACGCACATGCTGTGTTCTTATGTAAATTCACATTTCTCTCAGAAGTGCGCAGCGTGAATAAATCTTGTATATAAATAAATGAACCTTAACACTGTTAATATTGTTGGGCCTCATAATAGCATTTCAAATAGAATCACTTTTGATATATTTATGTGGTGGAATATAAAAGGCATTATTTATTACGAGTTCGCCCCTTATGTTGCACATCATTAGCAATAATGGGAATTGTGTAATTGATTGATTATATAAAGTTTTTCTAAAAATATTAACTTTTGTTTTCTTAAAAAAATACGACATTATTTATGCGTCAATCTGGAAATGTAACGAAATTGAGGACTTAAAACAATATCTACGAAACGGGGGTTAAAAGGGTTTTTCGCTACCGGACTGCACAATAAAAATAGGTGCGAAATAAATGCTAAAATAAAAAACATACCAGAAGGAAATCTTTAAACACGTTTCTCTCAAAACTAATTTTTTAATCACGGTTGACTTCATATCTCAAGTTCTAATTTATTGATTTACTTCAAATTTAATAAAAAAAAAATCTAAATAATCTTCTATCGTTTCTACCAAATTTGTAACGAATTTTAATATTTTTAATTGTTTAAAAAAAATTAAAACTGAAAAAATAAGGCCAAAAAATATATTTTTTGGCAACAGTTGCCATTGTGTGAAAATATGTTTGTTTTATTGTTGTTTGAGGTAGGAACTATAGCGACATCTTTATTTATTAAGAATATTTTTAATTTTTTAAATTTTAAATGATTAAAAGGGTTGAAATTGTGTCAACCAGAACACGCATTTTTTACCCCGTGCGTTTCTTTATTATCGAACTTGAAAACGCTCAAAATTTGTGCCTTTATACAAAATACCCTCTTAATACTAGAACAATTTATAGCACATAGTCGACCCTATAAGTGTATGACATGTAATAATAATCATAGCATAATTTTAACATCTCAATCTTTAGTGGGTTATTTCACCCTGGATGTTCTAAGGACCTTTGTTTAATTTACCTTCACACGAAGATCTGCTTCTGAACTCATCACAAAATATGTTTTCATTAATGATATCAACATATCACCATCTATTTATCAGGTTTTCTTGTTCACATCACAATTTGAATTTATAAATATGCTTAAAAATCATGTTAAATATTATTCAAAACAATAAATTCATAGCTCTCACATTGTAATGGTAACAAAAATACGTGTTTTTCAAACTGTGTCGCGCTATAAACTGACTATAGATGGGTATGTTTGAAATATTTTATTTCTTTCCGGTCCTTTATAATATATTGTTACTAATGTAGGCAATTTCAATACGTATATATATTTTTATTTTTAGACAATCGTCGATAAAAGTCTGAATATCAAATGTTTGAGGGCATCTCGACAGAGCCCCAGCATCATCCCTTTCAATTCCATTGTCAGGCAAGAGTCAAAAATATCGTAGAATAATGTTTTTTAAGTTAAAAAAAAATTTAATACTCATCGTTTATGTATTCTTTAATCTACAAAATAGTGCAGTATTTTTTCAGTCCTCGATGAAAATGTGTTTTTTATAAAAAATCCAAACAAACAAACACTTTGCCTGTCGGCTTAGCGATCGTTAAATCCTAATACGCAGACATACGAATAATATTTACAAGCCTCATGCAGATAATAAAGATTAGCGAGTATTAAAATATTCTTGGGAAACATCTGACGGCGGTCTGTTGCATATAAAATTGCAAATTAATTGGATTATGTATAGCGAGCACGCGATAATATACCACAATCCCAGTGGAATATCTAGTAATCTGGTGATGATAAGACACGAAAAAAATCACCAGTTTTAATGATAATTACGGTTATTTCCTAAGAAAAAAATATCCACGAGGATTACCGGTTCCAGCATTGACCCACATTAATAAACATTACACGTTGCAGTCGCATAAAAATGCATTTCATCCATGGAATTATTGTGCATGGATGGAATATTATTTAAAATTGTCATGCTAAAGTCCCCTAACTAATCATCATTGGAGACTTTTATAGGGAGGACTGTTGTGGTTCCATGTATTGACTTCCTATTTCTCTTCCCCGTGTGGTAAAGTTAGAATAAAATTATTTCAGTCGGAATTTTTTAAAAATTGTTGCAAATTCAACCCAGTAATTTACTTTTTCAGATTCAGGAAATCTAGCTAAATCTGAAATTCATCTTTTTAAAGCCACTTATTACCTGTAAAATCGATTAAAACTAGATGGTACAAGTCTTTCAATATGGACGCTCAATGTTTATTAGGTTATAGCGGCCATGTTATTAAAATAAAATCTATCAAATTTATTGTAAATTATTTAGTAATATATGGCAAATTATTATGCGTTAAAAAATGTGTACAAATCATGTTATTTTATCTTAAAAATCAATGCTCCGTTCGAGAAACGTTTCGCTAAAAAAAACTCATATTTAAAAATGGGAACCATTTGTAGATGAATGGATGTGTAAATGGGCAAAATTTTCGGATTTAGGACGATACCAATCCACACAATAAAAACTTCCTTCAAAAAATATGTTCTTGATTGGTAAAAGCGCATCACGAAACATTGGTGTCAGAAGTGAGAAAAATTTTGCGTGGTGGAACGGGAGCACTCGCGGGATTCCGGGTCGCATTCGCACGCGGGTTCGTTCATCTATCTGATCATTATGAAGCCAAGCGGATGGATGGTGGTGGACGGATACCGAATAGGAATACTCTCATCTCACTGGTTTCTTTATTGATGTCAAGAGAGAAAGAGATCTGGCCGCGGGAAGAACGTCTTCCCACAGCCCAATGACTCAACATCAGCAGATTATTGCAAGAAAAATAACTATTATACCCATTTCTTCGCGATTTAATAATGCGTATTGATGCGTGAACAAGCATTTAAAGACGGCGTTTATGTCGCATGGCAGCCACGTGAGCTGGCCACCCTATTCAGCAAATTCAGCTAGATTTATGCGACAAATTCATCGATAACGGACGTCGAAGTCCCGTTTTCGGAACGTCCGTGTCCCGAAAACGTGCCACCAAGCAAAGCCGCGTCGGACATTTAAACAATGATATACATCATACTTAATGCAATGAATGAATGAATATCTTATACACATGATGTTTTATTTACATTTGAAGATTGAGTGTCCTCATTGAAAGGCTTATTTAATTGAATTTTTCACCAGTTCAATCAAATAAAGTTTAACGATTAATAATATAAAGGATGACTTCATTGAAGAATTAGATTCTAGACGCTGGGTTTGTAGTAAAAAAATATTATATTAAGTAAGATTTCGATAGACTGCGCCGAACAAAATAAATTTCTTTAGATGACTATGGTTGAATGATAATATCCATTTTCCTCGAAAAGAAGGTTGTTTTCGCTTTCAGCTCCAAATAGGTCAATTATCATTTTTTTTACTCATAAGGAAAATGCATTAATACCAAACGATATATCTCGTCAAAGATCAAAAATAATGCATACAGATAAATAAGCAGAGATGAGATGGCGTCATAAAAGAGCAATCGATTAAAAAATAATAT
Source organism: Stenopsyche tienmushanensis (assembly GCA_008973525.1). NCBI lineage: Eukaryota > Metazoa > Arthropoda > Insecta > Trichoptera > Stenopsychidae > Stenopsyche > Stenopsyche tienmushanensis. The sequence goes on along the minus strand of WACJ01000261.1, from coordinate 176,260 downwards.
ATACCCACTTAATATAGATCTGAGATGAATTATGCAAATTTCCGTGATAAAAACTGACCATGGCTCATTTAATACAATAACCGTGAAACGATTCATCTATAATGTTCCTTAAAGGCCATTTTTATTGTTTTCTCGATATAAATTTGAATAATTATTTAATTACCAATTGTAAACATAACTCTATTATCTACAAACTGACATATTTTATATTTTACCCTTGGATTATTGGCAAAAGTTCACGCACAAAGGTCGGCCCCTTATGACGAGCTAAAATTTAATCTAATATTGATCTAGTAAAATTCTGAATCTAAAATTATTTTATGCATTTATTTCATAAGATTTATATATAATCACATGTATTATTTTTTTTTAGATAAAAAGCATGTGGTTATTAAAAAAAAATACTCATCTGATATTTTGATAAAAATTAAAAAGGGAACACTATGAGTAAAATCGATAATAATAAAATTGAGAATAATATTCATTTTAATTAAAATATAAAGTACGCAATTAACACGAATTTAAATAACATAAATGCATCGTTTTTTTAATTGTAAATAATATAAATTATTCAATCATTTGAACAAATTGTCTATGACCGCATGGTCGTATTTATGCATCTTACGACTGCTTAAAATAAACATTGTACATTTGACAGATAGGGCGTTAAATAGTTGTGCGGTGCTTTAGGATGGTTTCTTTTTGAATTTAAACTCAATATATACATATCTAATTAGCAAAATGATAATGTATCGCTATATTTATACAAAAGTGAAACACAATTCCTATTTTTTTTTCGCCATTATATTTGGCCTTCTAATTTCATTAAACTACTTTCAAGACGATGACGATTTGCTGTGCGGCGGTTCTAGCAATGGATTCAGTAGTTCAGAGACCCACATTAGTGATCTATTCACTACCGACGGATATGAGCCCAAGTTCTTGCAAAATAAACCTTTGACGGCGAAAAAGGTTGGCAAAAGCGTGCAGCGACCGAGATATTATAGTACAGAACTTGGGATAAGGGAGAAACTTTTCATCGGTATTTTTACATCAGAGCATAATATCAATCGCCATGCGACGGCCATAAATAAGACGCTAGCGCACCTCGCTAATAAAATTAAGTTTTTTATTACGGCCAAGGTTGTGAAAAATAATTTAAATTTGACCAACATTGTTGGTTTTACTGATACACGAGAAATACTTAAACCTTTCCACGTGTTGAAGTACATGTCTGATAATTATTTAAACGATTTCGATTATTATTATTTGATTTCGGATGCTGGTTTTGTTGACGGTCGTAAGCTCTTGGAACTGGTAAATGGAATAAGCGTAAGTGAAGATGTTTATCTCGGGACAACTCCTGAACACGATAGTCATTATTGTAGCTTAGGTAATTATTATTTTTCATTATGAATATGTGCCAAAATATCAAATATTATTTTGATTATAAATGTTTTTATTTATTTATTAGATGCTGGTATGTTGTTAAGTAATTCTGTGTTGGAAAAAGTAAAAAATAAATTGAACTGGTGTGTAAGTAATGCATATTCTAAAGAGAGCCATGAAAATATTGGCCGTTGTATTACTCATAGTGCAGAATTGCGATGTTCTCAAAGCCTTCAGGTATATATATATATATATATATACAAGGTAGACTGAAAACTAATGCACATATACTTGTAGAGCGCTAACCAAAACAAATAGCAAGATTAAGCCGTTAAGGTAACTTGTAAAATAATTTACCATTCCGCTGCTGAAAGATTCTTTCAATCTTCCAACTTGACAGCTGCCTTCATTTCATTGTCTGAGGTCCCCTGTCTATCTTTAAAATCCCCTGATAGATCACGGGAATAAGAAGGGTGTGGAAAAGATTCAAACGCCATGACTCATCCCACGTTACAATATTCAAAGGAAAATAATCTCTTTTGTCATGGTAGCTCTTTAAATCACGATGAATCTCAGTAGGAATCACTTTTTCAGCATTTAAAATTCAATAACGGCTTTAAATACTTCCACATGTCACCTTTTGAAGGCCACTTAATTTGCAGTCTACAAGCATGTGTGCATTAGTTATCAGCCTACACCCATATTTTGTATAAATTTGTTTGAATTACGAAGTTCTTAAAAATATTTTTTTATATTCAGGATAGACATTTGGTGAGCTATCGACTACCGTCAAATTGGAATCTTCATATGGACCTAAAAACTGTGATACAGTTGGATAACTTCAACAACGCAGTTTCTATATATCCCATTGAAAACTATACAGATTTTTACAGCTTGCAACTATACTTTTCCAGGGTATTTTATATTAATTATAAATTCATATTTTTTACAATTTAATACAGAGTGCGGCGGGAAAACTACCTTATTTGAAATGCACACCCCAAAGCGATAATTATTCCGAGAAGGATGGAATAACACCTCTAAAAAGAATGCACACTCCTCCCTTGTCCACTGTAAGATCGTTATTAAACCACGCTTCAGGGTGCACATATCAAATAAGGAAGTTTTCTTGTCGTACCCAGTATAAATGGAATTAAAATGGATTATTGATTTTGTTTCTAGCTGCATTTAGCTAAAATAAATAAAGACATAGCATCGCTGAGTAAATTCGTATCCGCAAATTCCTTCGAAGGACATTGGCCTGCCGGCATTCGAGAAGATCCGACTTTGCCGGCTCCTCGGCCTCCCGACCGTTTCCATCAATCAAAATATACGACCATCAACATGACGCATAATTTTATGCCCGACGATTTTACGAATTCTCTAAAGCACACGGACGCCGAAAAACGTGACATAGATGTGTGATATTTTACATTAATCTTTATATTTAATGTTTTGCATTCTTTTAAATTGATTTTATCGTCATTTTTCAAGTATGTCATCAACGCGGTGGTTTTAAAAGTCGAAAATGAAAATTCCGATATGAAATATCATTCGCTCGTCAATGGATATAGGCATTTTGATCCATCGCGCGGCATGAGCTATATTTTTGATATGAATTTTCGTTTATTATCGCCGAACGACAAAGACAAAATTTTGCTCAAGCGATTGGAAGTTTTTAAGCCGCTGGGAAAAGCGACAGTTTTACCGGTTCCGTATGTCACTGAAAATACTAGAATCGTTTTGATATTGCCAATTTGGCAGTTTGAAATTGCTGCCGGGGGAGATTTCCTCAAGTATTTTGAAGTTAATTTTATGGAAAAAAAGGATAAAGTTTTCCTGCTTATGGTAATTATAGTATTTCATATTTTAATTTTTTTATTACATATTTAATTAATTTATTTATTTATAATTCTCCGTTATAGGTTCTAATGTATCCGGCGGAAGCTCCTAGCAAAGGTCCGGACGATCAATTTTCTTCGTTGAAAACTACGGCCTTAGAATTATCGGATAAATATAAAACCGACGGCTTAAAGGTTGCTTGGCTCTCCATTAGATTACCAGCGAGTTCACATATTCTGGACGATCCCGGTCTTATGAGTATTTCAATGTTGGATTTGGCATTGAGAAAAGTGCCACTGGACAGTCTGATTCTTGTAGGACGACCACAAATGGAAATTAAACCAGATTATTTGAATAGGGTAAGATATATTGGGTGTGTCAATAAGTTCCTGCCGTTTTTCATCTTCCCATTGCCTAGTGATAGCCAACACTTTTGAAGCATTTGAATTCCACGTTGAAAAAAACGACTGCAGTCATCTACATTGTTTAGAACCTTTACTTTTTGTCATTGGCGCAGCTTAAGCTATACGCAAATAATTGTTATACTGCAATCTGATACGGTGGGTCTAAAACGGTGGGAATTTATTCACACACCCAATATTTAAAGACTTTTTTGTGATTGATCAGCCAGAAAAATAGTTTGTAATATAATTCTATCAAAAATACATTAATTATATTATTTTATAGATAAGAATGAATACAATCCTTGGATATCAAATATTTAGCGCGCTAGGATTTCAACGATTTCACCCAAATATAGCATCCGGTCCCGCCTTGAGTAAAAGCTCCGGTCGCTTTGCTCCGTGGGATTACAGCGTGTTGTCATTTTACAGCAGAGACTACGTAAACGGTAAGATATTGTTTCGTATTCGTAACGAATTGATATAATTGTTTAAAAAGTTTATCACGAAACATTTTTCTTTTTTAGTCCGTAAAACAATAATGGACACAATTCCGTTGGTGCGTTCCGATAAAGACATTGAAGTTATCCTCGCATTGACCAATAATAACGTATCGTCCGTATTTGACATGTTTGTTAAATATTCTGCAGAGCTGCACGCTTTCAGAGCCGTCGAACCTGGTCTTATTTTCAAGTACGACGAAACGTTGTACTGTCCTTCTGTAGAAGCTTACAGGAATACGTCGCTTGTGGATAGCGAAGTCGTAGACGAGAGCTATTGTCAATTTGGGGGTTTGCCTTTAACGGAAAAGTGCTTGAATAATCTTGCCAAAGACAATTTTGTTTCAGTCACCGTAGGTAGCCGAAGTCAATTAGCCAGACTAATTTTTGAATCATGATTATTCTTTAAATTAAACATTCTTCACACTATTCATAAGGATTTATGAATTATTCTTTTACTGCCTTGATCTCTCTATTAGAAGCTAATTTCTTCGCATGTTATTTGATAAAAATTGACAAACTATTTTATTTCTCACGGCTTTTATTACGTCATTATTTTATTAAGGTATAATTTATCGATGAATTTGTAAATCTACTCAAAGTAGGTATGATAGCGACTCATATTAATTTTATCATTTGGATGCATTTATTATTATTAAATGTGTAGTATAATTAATTGAGAAGAAGCTATAAAGTTTGTGATATGGCACATACGCTCAGCGGCATGGAAAGTAGCCCAAACTCAATATCGATAATAAATACGCATCAATACAAATGTCTGATATTTAGGGTAAAAGACGATCTTTGCGTCTTCCGTAGACTCGCTCACGACGTTGCTTCATATCGCTATGTTTATGTTTGGGCCACTTTTCATGCCACCGAGAATATTTATTATAATATGAGTGCGAACAAACTTTTTTTACTTAAGATAATTTTTAGTGCCAAATTGAAAATAAATCCTAGACAACGAACCATAAAACCAAAGTGATATTCATAATACAATGAAAAATACTATTGAATGTTTTCTATTCATAAATACACAATGTTTTTATTGATATACCATATATTTTTAATTTACTATCGATAATAGATTTGTGATCAATTATTAAATTTTACATATATTTATATATTCAGCTTGGTCTTGATATTTTATCTTGTTTGATTTTAACGTGAATTTTAATAGAGTAACGATTTATTTTTAATATTCATTCTATACAAATGAAATAAAAATTCCATGTACAAGTGTTGTGCCTTAAAATGTAACGATTTCCATGGATTAATCAAACATTTAATAAATAAATATTTACATGTGTGTAATAAATTGTTTCAAAAGTTTTTATAAACGTCGTTTTTAAGTTTCTATAAAATAAATATGTTTATGTAATATTTTTTGATATTTTTACTGTATTTCCCACACATCACATGTTTGCTGGTTGAAGATGAATGTGACAACAATTGACGTGCACATGCAGTAAGTCACTGATGAGCGTGAGCTGAGATTATCAATGTTAATACTCGTGCAAATATAAAGTGTTACATAGAAGCTGGGGTGCTCTCAAGGCAGAGTCCCCGAGCAGCTCCCACGCGCTTATCGGGATGGCCATGCTAACGCACAGGTCTGTTCTTCTTTCGGATCTTGTGTTTCGGATTCTCTTCTCTAGGCAACTTTTTATTCAGCACGAGAAAGATCTGGCTGCGAGAAGGACGTCTTCCTGCAGCCAAGGTCAACCGACGACTCCCGTTCTATGCGTGTCACCACCCAACTGGCAACAATGCACGCGCATTAAGCAATCAGTCAGTAATTGCACTTGCAATATCCCCGCAGAACCATATATCGGCGTAGATCATAATTTTGATTTCTCATGATATGGCCAAAGTACTCCACATCAATCAAAACTAACACATCGGCATTTGTCCCACGAATAGTTCATGGAATTTTCAGTATGCTTCTGTATGTAGAAAATATTGATACTCTCTGTATCACTCGAGTAACTCGGCATGTGAGTGAATACTCATCAAAGGGGAATTTGTGGATTTTCAATTAAAATTGATTTAATTCCACTATTTTCTGTTATTTTGTAGCACGTTCACCGAACTAATTAACCGCAATATAAAACAATAACTAATAATGTTACAAATATATATTTTACTATTTGATTTTATTAACGCGTTGGCGGACACGTCTGCATTGTGCAGTCATTTTTGCTATGAAAAATGACTGCATAATGCAGACGTGTCCGTCAACGCGTTAAAAAATGTATTATAAAATCTTACATTAACATTTCTATCCGTTTATTGATTTTTGAGCTTTATTAATTGTGAATTTAGTGCAAAAAAAAAAAAAAAAACCTGAATTTACGAACACGACAAATATTACGTATATTATTCAATGTGTTCCATCAAATAGACATTGGGTTCTATTCCGTTGCCATAGTTACAAACACACAATTGTACACAAAATGTAATTTCATCGTAGTTCTATGAACTCATCATTTTTTAATCGGCGTGAATACTGCGTGTATATTAAATATGTTTTGATACGACGACTCTAAAACGTGCGTTCAATACATAATTTTATTATTGCACTATGATGCGTTATGTTAATGATATATTTTGACAGTGACAACAACTCGATATATAAAATGGGCTTATTTGATCGCCTCTCAAATTGGCTTGGATTGAAGAAGCGCGAGGCCTGCGTGCTAGTCATCGGCCTGAATAACAGTGGAAAATCTACGCTCGTCGACAAATTTAAGCCGGAGGAGAGACGGGTGCATCATTCCACGCCGACAGTCGGATTCAACGTTGAAAAATTTCAGAGTACACAATTGCGCAATTTATTTTAATAAATCATTCATATGGCGATAAATTAATTGCACATTTTTAATAAGATGGAGGAGTTGGGTTCACAGCTTGGGATATGTCCGGCCACGGTCGTCATCGCTCGTTATGGGAGCATCATTATCGCGAGGCTCACGCGATAATATTCGTCATCGATTCCAGCGATCGTTTGAGACTCGGTATATTTAATGAATTGAATGATATAGTGATTTTAATCAAGCTTCAATATTTTATTGCGTGTTTTCAGTGGTGGTGAAAGACGAATTGGATTTGTTATTGCAACATCCCGATATTGCCGGAAGGAGAATACCCATACTCTTCTTCGCTAACAAAATGGATTGTCCGGATTCTCTCTCGAGCGTTAAAATAGCCGCTGGTCAATTTTAAATTCAATTAAAATTATGTTATATCGACGATATTATTAATAAAATACCTTTCCGTTTTATAGGATTAGGGCTTGAGCGCATCGTGGATAAACCATGGCATATTTGCGCGTCGAATGCTCTCACGGGGGAAGGATTACAACAAGGAGTCGAATGGTTAACGCTGCAAGTTCGCGATATACTCAACAATAATTGATGTGCTCAAACATTTATTAATAAATACAATATATAAACGTGTATAAATATGAAGATATTAAGATTTACATAAGGTTTATTCTTTTTTTTCAATCTTTTTGAATTGTGCTATCTGCAATCCGATTGTATTTAGAATTTGTTTAGCGTTTAAGCCCGTAGGATCATTGCCGACTTTAAAAATTCTTCCACATTCTCTTATAAAATATTCCAAATCGGCTTCCGTTTGCTTGGACGTCGATTGATCCAATGATTTATTTGTTTTTCCTCGCACCGTTGGGCCGAGACATTTATTGGATAATTGGGCTAATCTTGCCGTTTCAGAACTGAAGGCATCGTCCAGATCAAAAAGTTCTAACGGTGGCGCAGACAGTTCACGAAACGACGGAGGAAAGACCTATAAATGCAAACAATCACGAGAGATTTTAACACGCATTAAATATTTAATCCTTAGACAATTATTACCGCAACTTGAAGCGCAGGCAGCGGAGTTTCGAGCTGTGGCTTTATGAGTTTTAAAGGTTCATGTTTAATACCTAACAAATGAAATAATTCAATTGCTTCCGGCACTGAAATTTAATTAAAATTAATTCACCACGACTATAAAATATGGCAATTAATTGCATTATTAAATATTTACCGTTGTTATAATTGAATGAAAATATGTGCATATCAAACATGCTAGTAAAATCTAGCTGTTTGGAGTTGTGAGTTCTTTCGCTCCATCCTTCGCCTTCATCTCCGGCAGTTAAACATGGGCGTAGTATCTCGGACATGAACACAGTATCTGGTAACGTTCTATACACGTTGATCTGTAACATGTTTAGCATTAATATGATTTGGAAAGACAATATGTAATATGTTAAAGATGAATTAAAACTTTCATATTTTTCAAGTTATTTTTTTTTTAAATCACACTTTAATTTAAGAACATACATCGGGATCGTCTGCGTCTACCGGATGCAGTTGCATATCAGACGTAGACGTAAGAAAGTCCATTACAATCTGTCTAATTTGATCGTTACATTCTTGCTCGATGTATTGATCATCAAAAATATGTCCCGAACCGAAAACGACCAGCTTACCTAAAATCAAAACGACGTCGTTCAATTTAAATCGATTTAAACGCAATAAAATGTCAAGATCAAATACCATTTTTTTCTCCGGTATAAAAAGACGCCAACGGTCTTTTGACCGGATACGACGCTTCACCGCTCGTCAATACCACGATGGACGGCTTTTTAACGTTCAAAGTCGCACCGTACGGATACACAAACGGCGGAGAATTTGAATCGTCTCCGTAGCTATCCGGATCCGGCTTATAATTGTGATTTTTTAGGATCGCTTTCACGACGGAACGATTGGCTATTCCGTTTGTCACCAGACACTGCTTCGGATGAAAATATTTGTTGTATTTAACGCGCACTACGCAATCTGAAAGATTCGAAATGGCGTATTAAATTGTGTCAAATTTACAAAAACAAATTATATTATATTGACCGTTGTTTATGACGACTCCGTATTCTTCGAGGAAAAAGTTTATGTTTGTGTTGTTGTTGTCTTCGCCGCCGTCCGTTAGAGTGACGAGCACGGCTCCTCCGTTGGATACGAATTGCTTCAAACAAGCGAGTTCAGCGTCTGTGAATACGTCTTGAGGAGTCGGTATGATAAACACTTTAGCGTCCTCTAATACATTTGAGGTAATTTCATCTCGATTGCTGTAAAAATATAATCTTTTATACACACTGAATTGAAATATAAATAAAATAAAAATATATATACTTACATTGATATTTTCCATGATGTTTTTAGCTTCCTGTGAAGAGATTTATAATTTTCATTGAGCTTGAATAGTTCATTTTTGGATGCATTAAAAATTATTGTATTTTTCGTATTGGTTTCTTTCATCCCGATTTTTTTTTTCTGTTTATGCGAACTCAATCCATATATTGATTCAAAATGTTATTTCGATAAAGTTCTTTGTCATCAAAATGTGATGTATAAGAAGTTCGTCGCTATGCGACATGTTTTCGCGGTATTTAAGAATAACACTTAAATTTACGACCATGTAAAAATTGACGTTTATAAAGAATATTTAATTCAAAGGACATTTTTTATTATTTAAATGCACGGTTTTTATATAAGAATTAATATTTTAAAAACGAGGCGAAATTATAATATGGTATAATTTTAAATTGTTTCATAATATTTATTTAATATGTTATAATAAAATAATTTGATATGATAATGTCATATTTTTATTTATAAGATTTATAACAGCGCTTGTATAAATATATATAAATGTCTGATGTAATTTAAATTGAGGTATTAAAATGATTATTTTTTGTCGTTTGTATATTCGATGAATTTAGTTAAAAGTGCATGGCCGTTAATCGAGTGGATTATGGTCGCATTGTAGAATTGTGGCAGACGTGTGTTGACGGCGGACAGCGGATAGTGTAAGAGGCGACGTACGTGACGCCGGTTCTGAGGTTCTGTCGCGCCGAGTCGGAAGGAGAGAGACGAGGTCGAGTCGCTCGGTGGATCGGTCGTGTCGCTCGACGGCGTGACGTCACGTGAAGCGGCGGCAGTGATGCGCGGCGGGCCGCGGCCCGCGCCGCCGCCATGTCCAAGAACAAGATCGCCGCCAGGATCGAGAGCCATTGCGTCGAGGTCAAGAGCAAGGTGAGCCGCCGCCCTCCGGTTCCGAGCTCCCGTCGGTCGGCTTCCGCCCTCCGATGTCCGTTCGACCCTCTCCCGGCTCCCGTCGAAACGTAACCTTCAATTTACGAACGCGTTCTCACTTCCGGGACCGCCGACACCCTAACTGTCAAAAGTTTCGTTTGACACCTGACAAATTTATCACTTGCGAATTGCAATCTTGGACGCTTTAACGTCAGATAGAGAGATGAAAAGTGATTTGCAATTTCTCCTCGGGAGAATTTTAATTTTCTAATTTAAAACTAAACAGTTACGACCGGAATAAACTCGTTTCCAATTAAACCACTCGAATTCCAATAATAAAACTGGGAATTTATACATGTGAATATTTTAAAATATTTTTATATCCAATAACATTTCATTTGTATGATTTAAAACTTTTTTAGATTTTAATATTTTTATTTTGAAACAAGTTTATTTCTTTTAATTTCATCGCATACAATTGATAATATTATTTTATATTATTATCAAGGCTTTTTACGCATGTCAATGCGTAAAAAGCCAATCGCGCTTCAAGATTTTTTTAAAATTGTGATTTTTATATAAACAGAAGGATTTGTGTTATAAATGCTGTCAAAATATAGCCGCATTTTAATATGTTCAAATTCTATAGAATTTATATATAACGAATGAGTGTTAATATCAGCAAAAAATATGATAAGATACTAAAAATAATAAACAGATGATCGATTATCTTTATTCGGAATTTATCCCTTATCTGATTCTATTATTCGAACATTCTTTTGTGTATACATATTAATTTTTGTCCGTTTATTAAATCCAAATGTTGAAATCCGTATATGGCACGAGGATGATTCACATTGTGGGTGGGATCTCTATTAATTTTAACGCTAACGTTTTGTGTTTATGTTTGCAGTTCGACGCTGAGTTCCGTCGATTTTCATTACCGAGAGCGGAGACACCGAAGTATGAAGAGTTCAAGAAGCTCGTCGAGCGATTGCACGGGCTCGTCGGCATAGCGTTCCTCGTCTCCTATACGGATCCGAGAGATGGAGATCTGTTGCCCATCAACAACGATGATAACCTCGGAAGGGCGTTACACACGGCCAAGCCGCTGCTCCGCGTCATCATACAGCGGAAAGGTAGGAACGTCATCCTTTGTCGATTGATTTTAAAAAGAGGCGTTACAAACGGAGCTTATTTATGACAATATAACGAAGGCTATATTAATATTCTAATATGTCATTGTATGACCGAATTACCATTGCTCTATGGGAATGGCCGTATTGTATATGCTTATAGTTTCGCCATTTTATTGTAACGTATGTCCATTTATAAAGTTTTATAAGCTTAAATAAAATAATTATTCATTTTGTGTTTTTGCCTGTTAAGCAAAATTTTACTCCCACTGTCCCAAATTTGCATCCGTTACTTTCAACGTCACTTCAAAACCTCAATTGTAACGCTATCGTTCCTTAGAATTTTATTTTGGTTAATACAAATGTATTCTATTAAATATCTACACATTTTTTCTTCAATATCCACGTTGAAAGATATTGGTGATTTAAAGAATTTATTATTTTACCTTCTGTTGCAATACACAACTATGATGATGATTAATTTGTGAATTTTTGCACCACACCATGGATGAACGTCCTTTTCTTTCTTGGCACACTGCCTAGATATATTAAATATCAAGGCTTTTATGTTCTTCTACAAGTTATGTTAATATATTCCAAGAACTATTCCAAGAATCAGATAAGAACATTTTTTATCCCGTCACTAAAAAAAGAGACCGGCTGCTTCAAAAAGCAGTTGCGCATTTATTGTTCAACCGTAGCGTTGTTTTGTAATCGTTGCCCTCCTAATGCCTCTATAATATATGTTAGTCACATGGGGTTAAGTCTGGACTGTAATTCTGTAGCCATCACTTTTCTAGGGAACTGTTTCTCAACTTTTGGGCCCAATCGAACACTTGGATCTTACTTAGAGTAGCATCACCGAACTGTGCCCCAAGTCTTCTCTAAATATCACTTGATTTCATGCGTTTGTTTATGAGAAAACGAATAATTACGCGTTGCGCAACAGGGGGGTGCTATGCTATTATCCACAAATATTAAAGTAGTAATTGATTTCTGTCAGCGTCTTTAACAGAGTATTTATATCGGTTTGATGATCATTTTCACCCTTCGAAGTGGACACTGTAAGAGGGTTGACTGTACATATATTCTATCTTCTCGTCTGTAATTTAATTTGCTTTAAACTCTCTTCTAGCGTCTTATTTCCGATTTTCAACTCTTGTACATTTAGCTGGGTGGGTGTTAGACTTCACGATGCCCACCCATAAAACCCCAGGAGGGGGGAGCCAACCCTACGCCCGTGGGCAACAGTTGAACCCCTGGGGCAATGATGTGGAGTAGAAGTGTGCGAAAGTAGTCTCGTCGGTTTGCTCATCAAACGCTGCTGGGGTAGCCCAGCTAACATGAGTTGGGTGCGCAGGTCACCCTGTGCTGCGCACCCATAAAGTGTGTGGAACAGCCGATTACAGTAGTTGGTAGAGACTGCGTCAAAGGCTCAACGCTATCCTCAACAGCCTAGGCAAACAGGGGAGAACGGTTTTAGGCTGTTCGAACGGCAATTCGTATCCGTGGCTAGGTAACTAAGAATGACCGAACCGATACGAGTACCAAGGGCAAGGGATAGCCCCTGCAGTCCGTCGTCTGCTGTAGCTCCCTTCAAACTGAGGTTGGACTCGTGGTGGCAGTGAACCCGCGGAAGTAATCCCTTGAACTTAGAATAACGTTTGTCCTTCCTCCTTCATCGCAACTTCGGGTGCACGTGGTCTGAAGCTGGTCTTTCCCGCGGACACTTCGCCTCCTCTGGAGGGCGTGGAGCAAATGGGGTGGCCACCTGGACGTTCCACGCGTAGCGTTTTTCGTGGGACTAAAGGATCAGTGGAAGACACTCTTTGTGTGGCTAGTCCCGGGTAACCCAGAACCGACCATACAGCAGCGTAGGAAATGGGTTCGATTAATAGTGGACCCCCAATCCAGTCAGTTGCTGTTTGATGTCTGTCGTCTGTTGTCTTGTATTGTACATTTTGAAATAATATCTTTTGCAAAATACTGTAATATTTAGGGGCTCAGTTTAGGGCCACAGGCCCTTCAACAGGCTACGATATCTTTAGGGCGAAATTTTCCAGACCCATGGCTGTCGCGTCATCCGGAACGTTGGCCACAAGAGCTCCAATAGGAGGCGAATAGCTCTCCATACATCTTTTATACTCGTATCCAAGCTCTTTACTATTGCTTGGATGCATGCATTGCATGGATGCTTCTCGAAGCTTTACATCCGCAACGATTTCCGAGGAATATCGTTCCCGCCATCGCATCCGTTGTAGCATGTTTCGATTCTTCGAGAATCGTCGTCCGTTCGGTGGTACGTGTAAGGTATTTAGTGACGTAGTTAGCTGAGTTCAGTCAATTTTTATGAAAAATTATTTTTCTTCCAATCGTTTGAATTTCTTATTATTGTCCTGTTTTGATTGACACACTGAGTAGAATGCATTTTTACCATCTTAAATAATTTAGTTATTGGCAATAATTTTGCCGTCGGACAACTTGCTCGTAATAAGCGTTATAAATCGATTTGACGCTTTGACGGTAACAATGATTTTCCCATACGAAGCGTTATAATTCTATACTCAAATGCGACTTTATGATTTATAAATATTCTAATCGATATCGCACAAATCTCCCATATATAGGCATATCGTATGATTTTCTGCTCGTTATGATGCGAAGATAACATCGAAATGTATAATTTTCAAACGTTTCTCGCGTGATTGCTCGCTATATCCGTGCTCATTACAAAATAGGAAAAGAAACTGTTGAATATTGCTCGATTATGTTATGCATTAACATATTAAAACTTTCGAATGGATTCGATTATTAAATTATGGCATTTTTAATTGGTAGTCTTTAGCACGCCTGATTTTAAATTATTATTTTTTTGCTCAATTGTCTAAAAATGTTTGTCAACGACTCATTATATAATATAAAAGCAATAGGGAAATATTTCGAGCAAATGAGCTCCCTCAAAAAGTAATGAATTCTAAGTCTGAGACCGAATAATTGCCAATTAGTGAATGAAATGTAAATTTGAATTCCGACAATTTTTCGAGCAATATTGATGCTATAATGTCCGCCTTGGAAGAATCCGCCCCATGAGAATTCCGCTGCTATCTTCCTTAATTGGGATTCTCAAAGCGAAGTATGACGAACATCACGCAGAGCGGCCTTCGCACTCCCCATATAACACAAATGTTACTCTATATGTGGATTCAATATCTCTATTATGTGCTATGCTTATGGTATCTCCGGTTAGCTTCGGTCATATGTGACTGACGTTGCACTATGCGGAGCTGCAATCGTTCGATGCATTCACCGGCGTGATTTGCATGTCGGAATAAAAAGCACAGCTAAACGCGATAGAAAAGATTTTAATTGCTATGTAAATTGTGTTTCTCTCTCTCGGGCCAGTCGAGAAACCCGTTAAAAATGCGTAAGGCGGTAATTAATCCACTGTCGGATGGGCTCTTCGATTAGACCACACAACAGACACTCGTCGACTTTGGACATGGACCGATCCCATGTCTCACCCGTTTGAAACATTTTAAGAGATGTTGTTTTGATGGATTCTAACACGTGTTGAGTATGAATCGATATGTTTATATTTAGTACCGCGGTAATCCGACGCCCCCTGTAGTCCGACATAGTGCATTTGTACGAAAAAGCTCCGTCAATGTAAAAGTGTGACTGGACTGGAGACACGGACTAAAATTCGCAAAATTCCCGATTTCCCGACAAATAATTTATTTCCGTCGCTGCAGATGAATACTTATATACTATGATACTTTGATGAATACAAACATTCTGAAGCCCGTGTCTATTATATTTCATATCGATATTCCCATTATTAGAGTCGGGGTGTAGTAAATACATCACCGGTTGGGAACGGTTAATATAACAACTTGAAAACATATATGTATACATAGATTAAACAGTTACTGACCATTAATAGTTATGCCACTGTTTCCAAGTGTCCAGATTTCGGTGGGAATGTCTCGATGTAATAGCCTTCATCGTGCTGATGTGGTGTACGATTTCTGTTGGATAAAAATTTGAATCTCGAATTGTTCGGGAAACTGTCCGAGATCCCGGGATTGGATTCTCCTCACATAGACCTCCTCGGTAGTGACAAGAACCACTTTGGGAATCTATGGTGGTGCGGAATAAATGAGAACGCCTCTTCCGAGGGTTGCCTGTCGAAATTTCTCTTTTATTTTCGATCGCGTTATCGTCTTTTTTCTTATTGAATTTTGGAGTGGCGGGCAGTTCGCGGCGCATATCAACTTTGGCCCAGATCGGAAACGCAGCTTTCTACCGGCGTTTCAATCGAGTTTCTCACGGGCTCTGTTCTCATCATCTCATCTAGTAATTGCTATCGTTTAGCATTCTCATGTGTTGACAATACATTTTTCATCACTAATCTCGTCAGCTCCGAGCAGACAATCCCGATTAGTCGACGTTCGAAAGGTGGCTTTTAAACTGCCATCGTTTCGTTAATGACTTCTCTCCTGCCGGAAGAAACGGATTGGGGTCGTATTTCGCCCCGAGTAGCGGCCTCGTGCTGCATTACTTCATGAATATGCCACGGAGCTCATTAATTATTCTAATTGAATGAGTGACCGTTTAATACTCGATTGAAATACAAATATTCAACGGTGGGACAATGAGCGTCGAAGATCATATGATAATTCAATTAAACGAGTTGGTGTGTTTTATGCACACGTATTCTTGAACTTGCTAATCTTTTCACGGACGCTCGTTTTTTTCTTCATTATTATGTACATAGGAAGGTGTGCAATATTTTTTCCCACATAGAAAGTCAATGGCATTTTTGTCAGTCGCAAAAAAACGCTCTCGTTCAATCACTTCTTTTTTTAAAGAACTCTTTTTGGCATGGATCAATTTATGATACGCCATTGAAACGTTTGAGAAGCGACCGCTCAAGGATTTGGATTAAAGAAACGTTATTTTTAGCAAGTTTCGTCCGCTTAACCGGTGGTTTCTTTTTATCGGATGGTTCGTTTTTGTGCAGAAAATGGATTTCGCATTAAAGCGATTTATGTGGATATCGGGTGTGACCGATCTTTTCCAATCCTAATAAAAATCCTCACGTAACACTATTATTATCTTTTTTAAATATACGTATTTTAGGGGGGAGTGGAGCCGAAAAGCAATCATTTTTTATCATTTATGAAAAACACTAAAACTTGTATCTTATCTATCAAATATTATCCATTATGTTCTTAAATATTCCCTTAAAAAATAAGTCCGTATGAATTTGTATCTCTCTGATATTGTTATAATGAATGTTCTGAGGAATAAAGGTAAACAAGCTGGATGTAGCTAAAGTTTCAAATTTATTGGGGAAAGTATAATTTGCTCTAATTATTAACTGTACCTCAGACAGGTTCCAAGCAATTCTGAATGAATTAATCTGAAGATGTCCCAACATACACACAGAAGAACCTTTTTATTGTTAACAGCGAATACCCGGCATGCGTTGTAATGACGCTGTTTTATCGTAATCTGATGAACGGTATGGCAGCGCATTGCATACGAACAAACATATATTAATTTTTATATATCAGATAATAGTTTAGGGATAAGAACAGATACTAGACAGGCAACAGGTATGTAAAGAATCATCCAAATATGACTCATAGATGTTTTCTTGAATTACTATGTTGTGGTGGTCCCCTTGCCGACTCATGAAGCCCGCAAACCTTCCTCACCACGAAGTACGTCTCGAGTCGCGGAACAGTCCGAGGGCCGGACGTACCCATGCGCCTCTCATCTTAGCCTGAGGGACGTCAACGAGAGAAACGGGGGGGCAGCCGTCCCTCATTGTCGATAGGGCTCCGCAGCCTCGATATGGACTTGCAGTATACGACGAAATCCTCTTTACCTCTGTAGGAGGAGAGGGGGTCTTTACCTTTGGCCACTCGTACGGTGACGATCAGAGACTTCCAGATTCAATGCGAAATGTAGCGTGTAGAAATCCATGGTGTTTTCTATCGAATCATCGCCTAGACATTTTTAATATGAACCGTGTCTCGATTCAAACAGATTAAATAGGATTGGTTAGAAAAAAAATTGATTACTTTCCGGTTCCTCCGATATAAACGATTTGCATGGTTCTAGATTGAAACTATTACATGTTTACTGTAAACAATAGATAATTTGATTATAAATTGCATTCTTGATTGTGCAGATGAAAGGCTTCAGCGATCGATTTGCTTCTAATGTAAGCTTGGCCAATGGCAATTTGCAATAATAACGACGACGTTTTTCATTCAAACGAAGGACATCTTCCTGCTGCGTTATTCAAATTTGATGTTCAAAAATCCTGGCGATTTCGAAATTATACCAAACAACAGAATCCTCTCGTGCGTAACACGAGTAACCTTCATTCTTTATCGGCGAAGCTAATGTGAATTACAAATATTTTAAATTACATCGAGACCTCGACTTTCATGAAAGTGTATTTTAAAGGCCACAAAAGGGCTCATCGTTGCAAGTTGAATATCATCTTTGTTTTACTTTTTCGGTATTTGTAGGTAGTCCCATGATTTAGCAGTTAGACTCGTAACTCAATCGTCTTGGGTTCAAATTTACACTGAGTCACATTTTTAGAGGCATGAAGACCATGTCAGATTGATCGCTATAAAAGCTTTAATTATTTTGATTTTCTTGATTGCAATGATTATCATTCATCTTTATATTCGGATCGAGAAGTCTAAAGTTAGTCGCCCGTGTGACCAGTTGCAGAAATCGAGTCCTGCGTTTGCATATGACGCGGTCTAAAATATTCCAGCTTTCTTCGCCTCGTGTCATTTAACATGCCTTGGTATTTTTTTATTCGTGGAATGTCTCGCAGCACCCTGTTTCAATAGACCCTAAGCTCATGCGACTGGTTATTTTTGCGCAAAACACACAAAACAACAAAGATCCGAAGGAAACTTATCAGCGCCCAGAATATTTTATCTTATGAGTGCTCTTGTGTTTGATTTGGTTATTTATATTCCCTAATTACTTTATGCTTTATGGCTCTTTTTTGCGCATGTTTGCGCTTTGTACTTGGTCGGAATTTATACATAGTATTTTAAACAATGTAAGCATTGTCCCGGAGTGCAAAATAACATCAGAAAATCGATTCGGAGTAATGGTCTTCCATCGTCCGTCGCTTCGATGGTCGATCCTGTTTTGTATTTAACAATTTTTCACGGCTCAAATGCAGAACACGCTTGGTTTTTTACAGAGCTTTGAACCGGAACGAAATCGATAACCGAACCGATATAAATGACATGAAAAAGTTTGTTTGTCATCTTTCTCTCGCTTGTTTCATCGTTGTAACCTGTGTGCCATACAAAGTTAAACATTGATTGAGGTATCGTCATCAGATATTTGAATGCTAGTTCGAATTGATGACCGCGTGAACCCCCATTTTCGTACAACACCATCAATGTGACTGATAAAATTCCTTTCTGCGGCTTTAAAATTTCTTCCTTCCCATTATTAGAGTCGAGGTGTAGTAAATACATCACCGGTAGGGAAAGGTTAATATGTATGACAATTTGAAAAACATGCGAATTTTTACCACTTCATTATAAACATTTAGGAGTGCTTTACTGGCTTTTGTGGCTTGTAAGTTTTTATTGATGGCTTTTTTGTGAATAAGCAATTGTTTAACGCTTTGAGCGGTGAATATTGTAATGTTCGTATGAACATTAATCGAAAATAACTAGAGATCATAACCAAAATCATATTTTATTCACAAGCACACATGTAGACTCAACTTCTCTATGCAAAAAAATTTACTCGCGAAAAGATCGAATATTGTGTGCTATCAACGGTGTTAAGGTTCATTCAATGATATACAAGCTTGTTATACGCTGCGCGGAGTTGACAGGACAGTGGGTTCACCCGAACATCCGAATATGAACACCCGAGGCATGTTCTCAGTGTACGGAACGGGTTAATTGAATAACTGTGGGTCGTCATCGTATCGGATATGGGTATTCTCCATGCGCGCCTATCGAAACGATTTTATCAGTACTATACGTCAAAACATTTGATAAACTCATGTGTCAGATACATATTATATGCCTGTTCGTAAATAATACGTATTTGTACACATACGTGGTTACATTTGCGCTTCTTGAAATTGGCATTCAAAAATTCACAGCAGTGTGCTAATTTGACCGTCAATTCTATGTCAATTATCAAATCGAGGCAATTGATGAGCTGTCTCTTCGATTTGCGTCGATTTTATATCGTTTTCATCCCAAGTGTTTATTGTTGAAAATTAATGCTTTGCAAAAATGAGTCTAAATTCGTTTATGAACCGTAAGGTTAAGAAATAAAGTTATTTCGAGTTGGTTTGATCTATTGTTATGAATGTGTATAGCTTCTGTTGTTTTTCGAAGCTCTCTTTTTATTTTGTTTTGGTGAGATTTAACCCTTTGTTTGGGTAGAGCTAATTTAAAACGTTCATAGTCTTAGATGCTATATTTGCTTGTCCGCCACTTGTTTGTGAGGATCTTAGCAGCGCGTATGAAGCTTATATTTAACACTCTCGTCGCCCAATGTGATTCATTATATTAGAATTTGGATTAACGATCTATACAATCGTGCGATGTAAGTAGGAAGTTCTTCGTCTCTGTCTCTTATGCACAGTTACCGAACTCCGTCTCTGTCTCTCCGAGCTCAACGCACAAGAGTGCTCTTTCTGAATCACTGAAATTCGCTCGCAAATACGCGATCATCCTGCCAAATTCGGGGTTTTATTGATATTAAATTGTGAAGATGTGCACCTGTCTAATCAGCGTCGACAAGGAGTTGCTTTGTACCATTTTGGCAGTGGATGAAATGCCCTTTCCGTGCTGAAAAGTTTGAATAGGTCATTTCGACGGTTCTATTTGGATTAGGCTATTTGTGGAATATGAAGGAAACGGCGGCAAATTTACGAAGCCCGCGTGCCTTTTATTGGCAAAGTTGGTCGGGTGCCTTTTTTTCTCGGAATGCTCCTTTCTTTGGAAAAAAGTTGAGGTAGTTGGCGATTCTCGGGGAATTATTACGGCCGTCGAACACGTACCGCATTCTCATATACTCGAATTATTTTTCACTCGTGCGACCTTTCAACCTCGCACAATTTTCTATACGCCTCCATTTCGAGCTCGACTGGGGCGTTATTTTTTTTTTTTGCGTAGGCTTCAAAGATCTTCGTGGATTTGTCGGATCGATTGACATCGTACGAAAATCGGCGAACACTTCCGTGCATTCGTTTTTTGTTGTTTTTGTGTCTTGTATGATTTTTCCGAATGTACGCTTAGTTACGGCCGAGGGGGGCCGTTCCGTAATTACGACCCATTTTTTATTCCAGGGCTGAGTTGCAGCGTCTCGGGTCGCATTCCTGCGCGAGGGTGGTCGATTCCTTATTTTAATAAGTGATGAGCCCGAATCTCCGCGTCCTTTCTCGTGTGTGTTTGCTTCCTCGACGAGCTTCTTTCATTCCGTCCTCCTTTCTTCTGGCTCAATCTAGGCTCCGTGTAAAAAAAAGCCTACGGCAATGCGATGACCCATAAACTCTCCATCGTATCGCGTTTCCGATTTTTATTATTATTGCTGTGTGTATATTCGTAGTTTCTTTTCGGTTGTAAAACGTCACTATTGTATTGTTTACTAGCCGAAGGAAGCCTTCCGATCTAGCTTTGAAATAGAGATATACCATCGCAATGGGAATCAAACGTAATAGTGTGATTACCTAACATTTGGCTGGCATTGTTGCAAGTTGAAACATTTGAACTTGAATAAAATAGCACTGGCGGCATTGCGAAACTCAATAATGGCAGTCCGGAACGAATGGCAACTTCCTCAGATTTGATTTGGAAGATGAAGCATAAAATCATTCACTTCTTTGACAATTTCGGCTAGCTTCAATTTGTGCGATCTGATAGAAAAGTAAAGTAAAGGACGACTTACGATGACGAAACTTCGCTCACTCATGGGCATTATTTTCACCCAAACTGAACCGATATATATTTTTGGAATGAAAATCGAAATGAAAAAATGCATTTGGAGCTGCGAGTGATAACAAAAAAGCAAGGAACTACTCAGTTCATAATTTGACGTTTTAAAAAAATAATTTTGTTGCGTGTATTAATCGCATAATGTCCGCGATAATTACGAGTTCACAGAACCGCTCGTTCGTCGTGTTAGCGATCTGAAAAGCGGACCGGTTGGACACACAAACCTTGTGGCCGCTCCCTCCTCTTTTAGGACATTTTGCGTATGTTATGGTTGAGAATTAGCGTGTCCTCGTGGACGTGGATATTTAAATTCGTTTTGCACTTTTATAAGCGGGCTCCCATATAGCAGGATGGCTATGTCGATATTGTCTGAAATTATGAAATTAAAATGTGACGCTTTACTTTGGCAACACTCGGCGTGGATAAAACACAGGTATAGCTGAAAATTTAATCTGCAGAGGACGTCCGCTCGGGTGGATACGAATGACGATGGACGCGATAAGCCGCAAAGAATTTCAAAAGATCTGAATGGCGATCGACAACATCGCCGGGACTTTGATCGTAATGTTGCAACTTTCCAGTTGGACGGGCAAAATTGTAGCCATCGGGATCATCTCGAATTTGTGAGGACATCGAATGGGGATGAACGGCGAACGACGTATTTGCCTGAATTTTTACGAAGCCGTCGGATTGTCCCGTAATTTCTTTATAAATTTTCATGGAATACGTTTTGACTGAAGTGTAGACTTGCATCTGAATTAAATTTATAAATGTAATAAAATATTGCAAGGAAGTAGATATATTAATTAGTAGAAAATTTTGCTCACCGATAAGAAATTTCGAAGGTTTTAATCTGGTTCTATTGATTAATTATCATAATATGAATAGATAATGATTTTTTTTCAATGTTTACATGAAGTGATTTGAACCACGATGTTTCATTGAACGTGTGTGGCCTTCTGAATTTAAATATTCAGTGATATTCGAATGCATTAGTTTTATTTGTATTGATTAATTTGTCGATATCTAACCCTTTGGTGAGTTAATGTAAAATGGAAAAAATGTAAAAGAAAAATCAGTGGTTTTCAACCACGAAATAAAAATGTTATAATAATTATATATCGGTTGTGTCAAAAATATGTGCCGTTTTTTATATCCAGTGTAAGAGAAAAGAAAATCAACACGAGTTTAATCAATAATATAATTTTGTTCTTAATTTATTACAATTTGTCTTCTGGTTTACAGTTTTTTTTAAATTCTCCTGTTGTGGAAATATTTCGGTTTAGAAGCAAAAAATGAAGAAAGACAAGTTTTATATCCTCGAAAATTATTATTATTTTTTTTTTGTATCAACAAATTTTTCGCTGAATGCGTTGTCGTGGTGCAAGATAACGTTGTGTCTATTGATGAGTTCTGGACGAATTTTATCGAATTTCTTCTTTAATCTCTCTAATTGTCCATAATACACGTCTGAAGTAATCAATTATTTTTTTATCAGCAACTCAAAAAGAACGATCCCTTTTTTCTTGGATGCAATCTACTTCGAGCAAGTCTAGACTTGTTCGTGACCTAAGTTAGCCTCTGAGGGAGTTTCCGTGATCGTACTGATCATAGAAAATGTTGCAAAAAGCCCTAAAAGAGGACGCAGTGGCCACAAGGTCGGTGTGTTCAACCGGTCCGTTTTTCGGATCGCTGACATGAAGAAGATCGGTCGAATGTCTACAGGACGATTACGAACTCTCATTACAAAACGAAGTTGTCCGAAGAAGATTGATCGGGTGGGTTTGGGCTTATGCCGGGTGTCTATATTATAAAAACTCATCATGTGAGTGCATAAGGGTTAAACGGTTACATGTCGTCTTTCGTGGAAACGGACATGGATGTATGTTCAATACCAAATCTCTGGACGAGACGTCTTCTTGCTTGTTATGCAGAGTTAACTCGCTGGCTGCATACGAGTTGTGGTCGCTTTTGCTGGCGCGTTTTCGCCACACGTCAAAATTCAACCATCCTCATTTCTCTCTCGCAACTTTCCATTCTTTCTATCGTTTATGCAATTGGACCGACAAAAGATGTGGCTCTCGCTCTCGAATGGATCCCGAGGAACGGTCTCAGGATCGTCTTCCGCGTTTTGGCATCGATTCGCCTGGACGTCCGTCGTCTGTCGTTCGGAGGCGATCGCTCAGTATTCTGAGTGTGGAATTTTTACGAGTGAAAGTGGGATGAACTTTCACAGCGCGATGGCGCTGTAAAATCATATTTTGCTCGGATTGAACGCGATAAATTAAACGTTTCGCGTCGATTAATCTTTAATTAAAATCGGAATCGAGAGCTCTCGCTCTGATGCGGCTTTAATTTGGGCGCATTCCTCGGGCGCGTCTATCCGACGAAGGGCATTTCCAAATTGCTTACGGAATAACAAATCTAGGAAATATGATCCTTCGTCCTCGCGCTTGGCGGAATTGTGCCTCAGATTTGCGTGCAAATTACTTCCTAATTACTCTCCCGGGGGAGATTTATTAGATTGTGCCGTTGGCGTTACGCTCTCTGAGCCGCGTCTATTTGATCCTGAGACAACGTTTATTACGATATCGCCAACACGATCGATCATCTTCATTCTATTATCGTTTCAGTCTTCAATCAATCAGAGACGCGAATACGTTTCAGAGATTGTCTTTCGACATTAATCAGATGCATCCCAGTTCGCGAGCCGTCCGAATGGCAACAGATAAATTTGCATCTAAAATGTTAACAGCTGTCGATAACGGCATGTAAATTTTGATAACCGAGTTTCGGCGATTAGGTTAAATTTAAAAATAATCAAAGCGGATACGGATGGATGTAATTTGATTTTAAATTTTCTCTGAATAATTCGTGAAAATTTTTGCGTGGGTTTCGGAGTCAATTTTCAGGATGGCGTAAGCGTGAATTAATTTAATTTGTTCGCTCGTCCTGCGAACCGAACACGACGACAGCTTGCGATAACACTCCACCAGTGACTAATAGATAGATAGTGTTACTGACGCGAAGGCGTTGGCGTTCCTCGACCTTTCCATAGTTATCTGGATGTTACAAACCCCTGCGTAGTGTGACCCAAATTGAAAGTAGAAAAAGAGAGTGGCACAGAAAGAGCATTATCGCACATTGAGTGCTGTGATTAGTGAATCGGAGACAGAGACGGAGGGAGTGTCTTGCGTCTCATCATACTATACGAGACGCAAGACGGAATTGATCGATCCAAATTTATTGATTTCAAGCTTCAACAAATGCATTATTTTATTACCAAAACTGAAGACACACTATCGATAGTGTTAAGTTTCATTTATCGATATACGAGCTTGATTCACGCTGCGCGGTCCCAAGAGAAAAGTGGATTTGTGTGGACATAAAGGAAATAAAGGGTTAACGGTACATTCTATAAAAGGATTTGTTAATGAAGGGAATGTTAGCGTGTTATTGTCAATTGTTTGACAGCTGTATCCTGTATGTCAATGCGTTGCAAGAAGAAACTTGGGTTGAACTCTTCTATTATGAACCTTTTAATTGCTAGCGAGTTTAGAGATGTTAGATTTTGCTTAAAAGGTTGTTTGGCTCATATAGTAGGTTGATGCACAAGAAATGTCGTATTATTAACGATCAATGTTTATGGCTTTGAGTGCCCAGCTAATAAAGCCAGCGGTTTTGGCGACACTACTTATTAATGACTCTCACACTGTCGATTCGATTATAATTGGGCGGAATATTTGGCGAAATTGAGTGGGCGTTTTGATCAAAAAGCGAAGCACCAAATCTCAAGTTGTCCAAGGAACTTTCCAACGGGGACCTTTTCTTGTAGTGTTCCCGGGCTGGCCGGATTTACATAATGATCTTAACGAGGTTCGGCCTTTGGGGGCGCAAAAGTTAGGCGGGCGCCGAAGATATTCACTTCCCCCCGGCTAATTTATTCAACGCCGAACGTTAACAAATATAGGAAACGCGTCCATTCTCACTTTGTTTCGCCTAATTTAGAGAACTTCGAGTGCTGACGCTTTTTGTGCTACGACACCCCCTAACATTTAGTTATAGACTTCCGACATGGGACAACATATACGTTACGCTACATGCGAATATACTTTTGATATTGTTATCAGCACAGCTTAAATATATATTTCTACTGCGAGATGAATTAAAAGTACTATTCTTGGATCGCGACCCCGCTTGTTATATCCATTGTTCGCGACCTGAAGTTTGTTAATTATCGTCTTTAATTATATAGACCTTTGAAATTACTTCTTTCTGACTTCTCGAGTTGTGTTCTGACCCCCTGCGCCCAAAGGGTGCGTCGTCAGCCTCTCCACATTTCCAGAAACTTCCGCTAACCTTCCAAGAAAGGCTGCTCATTCGTCGAATCGATTGACCGCTAATTATACTAAATTATTGTAATTATACTGAATACACATTGGTGTATCCAAAAATGTTTTCGCATTTTAATGGATCTTTGTGTTTCAATTTTATTTTTAAATAAATTAAACAGAGGTCTTCAAGGCTCCCTGTTGAATGACTTTTGTTACGTAACTGAATCAAATGTGCTATTTATTGTTCAGAATACCTTGTGAAAAAATCTTGGAAAAATTGCAAGCCTGTCAGTTTCGAAATAATGAAGTCATAAACGTGTTCCGTCGTTTATCGCCGCCGACTCGTAGGACGGGACTCAAGACGGGACGGGACAATGACGAAGATATCTGACCTACGTATGTTAGGCGAGGGATCGTACGCTACAATATCATTAGTAAATTGAGATAACCCTAAATAAACTGTAACGTAGGTCCTTGGCTTAATTCGGAATTTCGGATTATCAATGTGTTCTTTCTGCTGAGACACGGACTAAAATTCGCAAAATTCCCGATTTACCGATAAATTATTTTTTTCCGTCGCTGCAGATGAATAATTATATACTATAATACTTTGATGTGATTCGTAATTATATTACGGAGGAATACGAAATTTCTGAAGCCCGTATCTATTATATTTCATATCGATATTCCCATTATTAGAGTCGAGGGGTAGTAAATACATCACCGGTGGGGAATGGTTAATATATCAATTTGAAAAACATATATGTACTCAATATAAGTATACATAGATTAGATAGTTACTGCCCCATAGGCGTCGCCTAAGCTCACCGATTATTAGTTACGCCACTGTTTCCAAGCGTTCAGATTTTGGCGGGAATTTTTCGAGATTACTTTCACTAATCCCGGGATTCATGAACACCTAAAACTGTCCGGGATTCCGGGATTGCATTCCCTAATCCTGTGGTATACATGCATATGCTAGGACACATCAGGTCGCCTTTATTAATAAAATATGTAAATCTGAACAACTTTTTGCGCAATTTCTAATCTTTCTAAAATTGCTGGCGATTAAACAAAAATATTTGGATCAAATATTTATTTTTTTCAAAAAACACCACGCGTTGCTACCTCACCGTAACATTTATCAACAGTGAGTGGATTTTAGGGTCGGTTTTGCTACCTGTTATTTGGATAACCACTGTCTTCTACGACGTTTTTTTATCGTACAACGCTCATTTTTCATGTCCGGCTATCATACGAATCTGTTTCGAGATCGAGAAGCTTTTAGCTTAATTTCTTTGCTCAGTTCGTGTGGAATCCAGTCGAAACAATACAATAGTAATTTCGTGTCTGGAATGTCGTAATCTACTAACATTCTTGCTACATCGAATCATAGATGAATCGTCGCGATGATGAGCGCTCTACGTCCGACTATGATATTTTTTGAGCACGGAGACATCAACGATGGGAGAAACCCTCGGGCTTTTGACTTCTCTGCTCGATGACAAACGGTCGAAGCTCGTAACTTTGCGATTTTCTCCATCTTCTGCAGGAAATAATGAACAATGGCACTTTGCCTATTTAATCGATTCATATCCCGAAATGGTAAAATAGCGGAATGCATTCTCAGGTGTGCAGTGGACGTTGGGATTAGTCATTCGGATGTATGGCTTCTGGTTAACTCCGCGAGATTATAAGGCGCCTGCGAACCCTCGCGCTAGGGTCATGATTCATATCGTCTTTGAGAATTTCCGTGATGTCATCGTTTCGAATCGAGCTTTTTCGCAAGCAGGATATGTTTCCGCATTGTTGTGCTGTTTGTACACAATTCCGATTCTAGAGCAATCGTATTTTTTTTTTCATGGTCGCGCAGACCCATCCAATTATCAGACCGACCTTCGCGTGGAATAGAAACGCGCATTGCTTATTCTTCTATTTCTTCGTTTTGGGCAAACTCGATTCGAACAAATATGATCAATCTTCGTGATGGATGGTTTATTGACGTTGAGACGACGCAGGCATCGATCAAAATCCACTATAAATAGGGAAGAGACCCTGTTCGATACGTTTTGCTTTTTATTTTCAGTGATACGGCACTGTATCAATATAGGTAAACCCCCGTTGATTATGGGGGATACTTTATTGAGAACAGGGTAATATTAATTAACCTTTTCCTTGCCGTATTAAAAAAAACATCCGCGCGCTATCATGATATGTATTTGGTACACCATATGAAATTTATTTAGTGTGTCGACCAGGCGATTTTTATTGAACATAAAAATATTTTTTTAAAGTATGGTAGTTGGAGTGGGAAGAGCCACGTATGTTGATGGGCGGACGGTGATGTAAGCGGACGGTTGGATGGGGGTGGATAGGCATCGGACAGAAAGATCTGACTGCGGGAAGGACGTCCTCCCCCAGTCAAGGTCAACCGATGACTCCTGACTCCCGCCTCCTGCGCGTCACCACCCAATCAGTAACGGTGCATGTGCAAGAAGCGATCGGTCGGTATTGCAGACGCAATGCATCCATAACGTAATTTATTAACACATTGCGCCAAGAGAGAGACGGAACATGCCGCCGTTAATCTAAAAATCCGCTCGAGTTATTGCCGATCTTCAAAAATACAGTTTTCATTATTCGAACCCCCCAACATAGTCGGTTTCCTCATCAACACGTTTCACGCACTTTAATCCCCACAAATGTAGGTGTGTTATACCTTCCATTGTTCAGCTCAGATCTGGTTTGACACTCAACAATGAGTCATATGGAATTATGTTCGCAGGAATTTCTCACGCCACACAAATGAAAACACCATTGTATGGATTAAGCCAGACCATGCACGTGGATATTTCCTGAAAGAAAAAAAAGGTCGTTGCTTTGTCTCCGATCTTAAGTCGCCCGATTTTACATACGTCCATTGTCGCTCTGCAAGTTGAACATGCTCGTTTCGAGCTCGCTCAAATTCTTTCCATCGTCGTTGTTTTTGTTAATTCAATCTTCCGATTATATTTGCATATGATTTGAATTTGATTGATCTTACGAGTACTCTCGATATGAATTACAGCGTTAAAGTTCACTTTCCAAAGGTTGCTTTCTAAATATGAATAAAAATATGTATTTTTAGGCTACCTTCTGCAGCGTGACGGCATATTTAATGCTTATAAATATGATTAATATATATATCATTTAATAAATTTATATCTGCCACGAAAAATTGGCATATAAAAATATGCAGAATATTAATTAAATTCACTTACATTAAATAATTTAAATGATTTATCGTGATAATATCACAAGTGTATTTCGTTAATTAAGTTAGAAAATATGCTTTCTAAATGTTTTGCTCAAATATTCAACGGTTTAATATATAGCGTGTTTTTTTTATTCCAGGGGATAGTTTGGAAGAGCTTAACGGATATGGGACCATGCGACCTAGAAATATCATTTCAACTATCCTCGGCGGCGGCACTCCCGGAAAAGCCAAATCATTAGCAATATCAAATCCGCATGATTTCAGACAGGTGAATATTCAATATTTTCTCACATTGTGCATTGCATTTTGATGATGTTAATCAAATTGTCTTTTATTTTTAGGTGTCGGCTATTATCGACGTCGACATAGTACCAGAAACATGTCGAAGGGTAAGACTTCTCAAACATGGATCAGATAAACCTTTAGGATTTTACATTAGGTAAATTTATGAACGTCCCATTTGTGTTTTTATCGTTTAGCATTGTGTAATTGATTGTTGAATTCAAAGGGATGGAACGAGCGTACGCGTAACTGCGATGGGAGTCGAACGGCAAGCGGGCGTTTTCGTCTCAAGACTGGTACCTGGTGGTCTTGCTGAGGGTACAGGGTTATTAGCGGTCGGGGATGAAGTATTAGAAGTTAATGGTATCGAAGTTGCTGGAAAAACGTTAGACCAGGTACGATATAAATCAATTGGGAGAGTTTGTTTTCAATTTATTAAATTTCAAGACTAATTGCCAAAATTTTCTTTTTTTTTAAGGTGACTGATATGATGGTAGCTAATAGTTCAAATTTAATTATAACGGTTAAACCAGCAAATCAACGATCTGTATTAAGTAACACATCAACATTAGGCCCTGCGCCTGTTCCCGCCCCTCGAAGAGCTTCCATGTCGAGCGGTGGACATTCTCATCATTCACATCCAAGCAGCGCAGAAGATCCAGACGATAGGTATTCCACGTGCCATTAATTTCTTTGCATTCCATTGAAACTAACTAAATTGGTCGAAAATTGTGCATTTTTATTTTTTTAGTGTTAAGGATTGAAACTCAAAAATAATTTTTCAGTTATCTACTTACTAAACATAGGTAAATACAAAAATATAGATTTATAATGTGACAGTCCAATACGTTTTTATTGCTTGCATCATTTTATTATCAACTTTCTGTGAATTACATTTTGCTTTTTTGTGGATATTTGGAATTCATATTCATTCTTTAGTTAGTTGATTAATGATTACACAAAGCGAATAGACAATCCCCACTGTTAAGAATTGAGTATTTAAGTTGATGATGATATTTTGCTATCGGTTTTTTTAAATAACATGTAGTTTCTTCGTAAATCAATACACTTTGGATCGTAAATCTGTAATATGATACATTGGGTGTGTGATTAAGTCCCTGCAGTTTTTCACCTACCCATTACCCATTGATGGCTGCTACTTTTGCCCGTCTTTCTGGTAGTATTTGAATTCCACGTCGAATAAATGACGCGTCTCAAAGCTATCTGAGGATTGACCCATTTTTTAGTATCATCATAAGACGCAAAGTGTTGTTCAGCCAGGACATACAGGTAAACTGGTCTCGGTGCGGACACGGTGGTATGTGGTGGGAGAAAAATAAAAAGGCCTCCACGAGGATTCTATGTACTTTAGCTGCAGACTTTGAATAAATTAGTGCAGTAAAATTTCCCGTAAATACACTTTAACGGAAATGACGCACACTGCGTACTTCAATATACATGCCCTATATGCACACAATTGTTATACCGCCATTTGATGGTGAAACGGCATGAACTTACTCACACACCCCGTACATTATGCCATTTGAAAAAATATATTAAACGACAGTTTATGAATCACTCGCAAGAAAAGTGTCCTAATGATATGTGCTCATTTAGATGTATTCATCGTTCAAATCAAGAGTCATGGTTATCAACCTGGGAATTCAATTAACAATCATTTAAATATATGTGTTTTCAATGTTTTATTAATATATTTTAACGCTGTTATTATTTTGTGTTCAGATTCGATCAAGACGAAATTGTGGATCTCACCGGATTAACTCTGGAGGATTCGGGCGGTGCCGATCTTGGAAGCGAAGGCTCTCTTTATCATTCCTCACGTCGTAGTCTTCATTCCGCCACAGATGACAGCGGCCAAGTATTGCATCTATAGCCTGCTGTGTATTATTCCGTATATTTCTTCTTTACTTTTATTAGTTTAATAATTATGAAATGTTAAAAAATTTACAATAAAACCTGTTTATCTTGTCTGTGATTATGAATAAATGCTGCCAACTTTTATATAAATGTTAAATAATGAACATGTAAAATTTGTGAACAACCTTGACACTCAATCCAAGCATACGTTTAAGTAGATATTTGAATATTTTACAAATTCATTTATATGTTATTGGATTTGACGTATCATCTCAAATCAACCGATAGCTATTTTGCATCAATTATTCGAGAACTCAGTTCGTAGATTTAAAAAAAAAATTGTTAACATTTTATATATTATCGATTCATTTTTTTGTATGATATTTGAAAATATAACGGTGAAATGTGTTAAACGATCATATCCAAATTGTAATTCAATTAAGCACGGATCACTGTGTTATCGTGTATTTGTTAACGTCGGTAATTTTTTATTCAATAATGTTAAAATCTAAAAAATAGCATTCGTTTGATGCCTTATTAAAGCTGCAATGACTTTTTGATCTGAATATAAAAGAAAGTAATGCAAATTTTTCATATTGTAAATTTAATGCATTTCCGTAGATCCGACCGTATTAATATTATTTAAACGTCTGGCATTTGTGTATATTTCAACGCGATTGAATAATTGGTTTTGGACTGAATACATAAATGATTTTGGTCACGCAGGGTATATCCCAAAAGTCATGAAATATGTATTTTTTAAAAAGATTTATTGATGATACCGATACAATATTATAATGTTCTTCAAAGTATTCTCTATGAGTACGTATACATTTTTTCCATGGACTCTCCCATGTCAGATACGCCATCTTGAAGGTTTTGATGCTGTCGACCAGAGCTAGGTCGAGACTGTCTAGAATTTTGATGCACTGCAAAGCTAAGGATCCCCCCTATCTTATCCAACTGGTTCGAATACGCTGCAATCAGTAGGGATGTGGCAAAAAAATATATTTCATGACTTTTGGGACACGCACTGTATATCTATGGAAATGCGAAAAATGCTTCTCAAATGAAACTTGTGACTCTTAATAATACTGAAATTAAATTTAGTGTTGCATATTGTCTATTTCGTAATGTTTTCATTCAAGGATAAACTATTGACTAATACATCTTGTATAGCAGCTTCTAGTATTAAATATAACGGTTTACTATTAAATTGTACTAATAAAAACAAATCCGAATTTAAAAATATCTTCAATTAAATGAACAAAAAGTTTTTAAATGCTAGAAACATTTTTACTAGCGCGAAGAACATTCTAAAGTGTGGAAGTTAATAGCAATTCCAATGGCCTTTCTATAGGAACAAGTGGATAATATAGGCTCCGTCCATGTTTGTTATAGATTACATCCGTTTTGATGTTGTTGAAATGCTGAAAATTGATAGCTTCCTCCCTTTCCTCTCCCGAACCTCTACAGTTGTTAACTATGCACACTCAAAAATTCCCATTTAAAATATAATAATTATATTAATATGTATGTTACGGTCAAAATCTATATTTGTTAAGAACGCATTTTTACTAGTTGTAACTAGTTTATACAATTATAAATTTAAATCCATGATCTTCTTGCGTTTGCACGTCGATTGGATCAATTTGTCCTCAATCGAAATAATTTTAAGTGAGCCAAATACATCCAGTATAAACTAGTTTCAACTAGTAAAGATGCATTCTGATTAAATACGAATTTTGACCGCTTAATATATACACTGTTCAATGGAAGGATAATGTGAATTTCAGCGCACTTCTTTACACGGTGACATTCGACATAAACCCGTACAGTTTTTCCGATCGTTGAAAAATAACCGCCTAGTCACAAAGCATACCAAAATGAAAAGAAATGTCCTGCGCAGAAAATTTGTGTCACACGCGTCAATTGTTAAGGATCGCAATTACACCGTTAATTAATAATTTTAGATGTGACAAAAGTGTTTTTCATTCGATTTAAGTGTATCTCTCATTTGTTCGCACTCCGCGTCGTTTATTTCGCAACTCCGGCATGTAAAAAATTTCACTCCTTTCATACATATAATATCATCCGGATAGCGATAGTCTTTTGATTAATAGCAATAATGTAGAAGCAAATAAATACCGGCATATCACACACTCGATAGACGTCACGCGCGTAATTCAACGTCGATACGCAAGATTGGTTTTAGTACAGACGATCAAAGCAATAATTTCTCATCTATCGATCGATATTTTTTTATCCGATGTTTGAATCTTGTCGTGTTGATGCATCGTAATGGACGACGTTGATTTTGTAGCCTTATTATTGATTGTTGTAAATGTATATTTTTCCACGGTATCACACATAGAATAGGATTAAAATAAGCCGGCTATGAATATTAAATCAGATTTTCGTTCATGTGCGTATGAAATATTATTTAAAGTCAACCCTTTTATAGCGTCGAGATAGGGACCACGCTATAGAAAGTTTGGCACCCATTTAAGACTTGTACGCTATAAGAGGGTTGTCTGCATTTTATTCTTTTTATTTGCAGTTTTTTTAATCTAATATTTACAGTCTTATGTTTTAGGAACGATTCATATTTTCGTATTATTTTATTAATGGAAATATTTATTGAACGCCTCGCGTTGACTCGAGCCATTTCAACGTCGACGCGAGTCAAATAAACGTCTGTTTAGGTTTTATCAGTGTAGTATTTAGTCTGAGAGCTGACAATATTTATTTGCGTAATTTGCTACCATCGCGTCGAGTCGAATTCTCATAGAATGAGACTCGGTTGAATGAGCTTATTTTACGCGCGCATATTTAATGCATGCGTCGTTAACGGAACATTCCTCATTATTCCATTATTTAAGATTTTTTGTAACATATTTTGACAGGTTTATTATCATCAGTATTGAGCTTTTTTTATACAATTTTTGATTGCGATTGCAGTATTTATATGTTGTTTTGAAACGTACTTAATCTTTCTGTGATGAAATTTTCACTTTGTTGAATTATTCTATTGATTTGGTCTCGGTTGAAAATGCTGTATAATCTATGGCGGCTTATAAAGAACTTTTAAAAGAAGCTGTTGTAGCGATACAAGTATATTTATTAGTATTTTTTTACATAATCCAAGCATTTCATTTTGAACATATGTACTTATTGGTAATTTTATAGTTTTAAATGTTTGTAAAGTAAATGTCGCATTTTGTGGTATTTATTCGTCAAGGTCACATATGTGGGTTTATATTAGGGTCTATGAAAACTAATGTTTTTTCTGAATTTGTGGCCTAAAATAACAAACGTACTACAGTAAAATCTTATTTGATTCAAGTACTGTAGTTTTTATTCAGGAACATTTCAAATCTTATCCATAATAAGTTATATTTTTGTACGACTTATAAATGGTATAAGATTGTCAAAACAAACATGAATTATATTGAAATTTAAAATTGAATGTTTTTGAGATTCTGATGCCGTTAAGCCTAGATCACTAATCACTAGTCTCACAGACTACAGATTCGCGTAATATGTATAGCGAAAATGATTAGCGATTTAGGATTAATATTAAGCATCAAATAATTAAGATTTTACCGCTGCAAAAATATCACTTGTTAAAAATATATATTTTATAATTTAATTATTTTTTGTATTATTTCTTATCAAAAAAGGGAAACTACATTCCGATACTATTAATCGATCGTGTATACTTTTTTAAACGTATTTTGAAAATCAGTATTCTTATAAATCTTTATATATTTGTTGGCATGGGTATTTTATAAGCCGCAGATGTATATATTTGCAGTATTCGGTTTGAAATTGATACCAATAGGCATGTTGTGATGCCGCTCTGCTCATACCGTGTAATTAGTAGACGTTCTTGTGAAAGTTTTTTCTGATTAAGATGGATCTGTGTCATTTCAGTTTCCAATATTTATTGGGACCATATGTGCTTTTTTTGATTGGGAACAATTTAAACATATCATTTTGAGTTTTCATGTCGAAAATGCTAGTTCTTTTCCAATGCAGAAATTTCGTTTATTTATCGATTCGAAACTATTTACGGCACAATTTATTCGATTATTAAAAAGACTTGCGTTGTATATTGTGGATTTTGTTTAAATGTGTTATATCGCTCGTCCCAAAGGTAGCTGAAGTTTAAAAATAAGAAATAAAATGTAATGTTTTGATGTCGAGATGAAAATGTTTTGTTAAGATTCTGTCGTTCTATTTTTAATATTATATGATAAAATTATTTAGATATATTTTTTTTTAATTATTAACGTCCCATAGCTTTGTAAGATGTTATATACTTAAGTAATGGATATACATGATATGTTGAAAGAGAGTATTTTAACATTGGAAATAAAAATATAAATGCAATTATAGATTGGCTTATTTGCAAAACCCATGTCCTTCATCCGTACATATTTAAATATACAGTCAGCGGCAAGAATGTTCAGAACAGTGTTAGCCGCACTACATATACAGTCATTAAATTGGTTTATTTTTTATAAAGTGCATTTAATTTAGATTCCAGAAATTCTTCAAAGATGCCAATTAGTGTAGATCAAGTCACAAAGGCAGTGTTGCCTATTGAAGAAGACTGAACTTGCCTTAAGATACCTGCTGCCCTGCGTGATCATCTTGGAAGTCCTGCAAAATTGGTTCCTCATCACCGCTAATTGGATGAATGACCAATGGAGTAAATGTTTATTCGCAGATGAATCCAGAGTGGCTTTGAGGGCTTCAGATAGTCATGAGTGTAAGGATCTGTGATGGTATGAGGCAGCATAAGCTCTGAAGCGCATACACAGTTGTCTGTTATCAACGGAAGTCTGACAGCTGAGCGGAACATTGAAGCGATTCTTCGAGAATATGTTGTGCCTTATGTGGGGCTCATTGATATAATGCAGTGGCCAACCCGAAGGTCTGATATGAACGCAATGGAACATCTTTGGGACATGGTTGAGAGACGATTTATCCATCAGGACCATGCAGTGTGTATGAAACTTGTATATCAACAAATGAATGCTCTTTAAATTGCTGGAAAATCGATCGCAAATACGCGACTGTACTCATCAAGAGGTTAAACTTGGCTGAAATTTCGTTTTTATTGAGCCTACTGTCAAAAAAATCCTCTCAGTTGTCAATGAGGTTGGTTTTATCAACAATAGAGGATCGTAAAGAATGTCTGAAATATCATACCTATTTTTTTAAATGAACATCTCATATATTCTTCCGTAAAGGGAGGAACATTCCCAGTTTCTAAATATAATTTTGACGTGATTAGCTTTGAATTTCTTGATTCTTCTGTTTCGTGTTTAAATCAGTATTGATTTCATCAAGTAACAAAGAACACCGAATAATTCTCTTAAAAAATATATTTCTTCATCAGCAATAATTTCCGATTTATATACCTTTAGTAATATGTTGACCGATTCAGAGAGTAAATCTTTTTATGATTTGATTTAATTTAGCGAGATTTAATAAAATGGAAATTTCTTCCAATATATCTATCATCAGTGCCAAGTCTCTTAAGAAAGCATTTGTTGCCGAGACGTGACACCGTTCCAGAATATTCGTATGATGCATAATAAGTTTGCCAGACAGCACGGGTTGACCACAAGCTACAGGTGTGATCATGTAAAAATTCAATCCTGGAATTACGATAATCAAAATAAATCCGTATTTTAAGAAGCAGCTCTTCGAATCAAAATTATTTTAGCAACCAGCTCAACAGCAGGTGCGAATCAATAGCACTAAAAATGATATAAATCTAACGCTTTGAGGAAAAGATCGTATCATTACGAACACGTGCGACAAAATTAAAGCATTCCAACATAAGCTAATTCTTTGGGAAAGATTCAAATAGATTTAATTGTATTGAACCAAATAGATGATGATTTAATGAATGGCTTCCAGAGTAGGAGGAATGATTTAAAGCTTCCCAGCCGCGCAAGTTATATGCGTTTCCTTGCCAATGCATTTTTTAAATTCTATAATTACGCACAATATAAATTTGAGACAATTATTTCTCAAAACGAGGTCTTAACATATTTAAAATCCATTTTGTAATACGTAAAAACAATATTTAAATCAGTTTGGGCCTATGAAAAGATCATCTTTCATCACCGATAGCGTAAAAAAGTACAAGCACAAATGGTTTCCAAACCAACGAACAAAAATTAATATCGGAGTACGTTAAAATTTTATTTTTTAAATATGAATTAATACTATTCTTATATTATCATTCATTGTGTATGAATATTGTAATTTTTCAATTTTTAAAACGTATGTCATGTATATAAAATGGATGTTTGTGGTCCGTTTGTTCCGTATACATTCCTATATCATTCATCCGAATGCGATGAAATTTTGTAGAGTTATTGTGCGCACACCCGTTAAGGTTATAGAATTAGCATTGTTCATGTACGCAATATATTTTGGATGATGCATAGCACCTTAACAATACAATCAAAATGTGTCCTTTATTTGTATTTCATTGCACCGCATTCCAGGTACTCGCTAGTTATGTATAAATATTTGAGTTTAAACTAAAAAAATTTGAATACCTTTGTATGGCACGACAAAAATAGATGATTGATACTTTAATATGAATGGTCATATTTAAGTTTTCAAATTGGCTTTAATCCAGATTTACACAGTATGAAAATATGCAGAATTTATCTACGGCATATGACATCATGTATCAATTCGTTTCCTCTAAAACTACGCAGAATCTATGGCAATAATATTTATGCTGCGGTTGCCAAAACTGATTAATGCCAATAAAAAGAGAAATAAAGCAGTGCAGATGCTGCTTTTCTATACTATTTTTAGCTATTGGCTGATCTTAGTGAAATGTCAAACTAGCGAACACTTCAAAATAGATCGGTGAGTGTGATTTCGAATATCGTCACGCGTACACATTCTGTTGGATCGCGTCTAGTGTCAATAGTCCGATAACCCATTGGCCGATTGAAGTTTCCCAACTGTTCAATGTGCCAAATACGAGTGATAAATTAATTTTCATCATTAGATCCGCGCCTAAACTTATAAAGCTTCAAATAAAAGAGGGCATCGTTTGTATTATGCCAGCGTAGAAACAGTGTTAACGAGATAGTGATACAATTGAACATGTCCGACGAAGAAATTGATGCTTATCCCCCGTGGAATTTTTCTTGGGTCGTTCCGAATGAATTAGCCGCGATGGCGTATCCGCGCAATAAAGAGAATCTAAATTTTTTAGTGAACGAAGGAATTAAGCATTTAATAATTTTATCGCCCGAGAAGAAGCCGCCGATGTCCTGCGTTCCGCATCTCCACTGGACGGAAATAGGCGTCGACGAATTCGAACCGCCGACTATGAAAAACATCCAAGATTTCATCGACATCTGTAAATTTTACCGCGCAAAAAGAGAGGTATAGTGTTATTTATAAGATTATAAATTACATAAACGTGTCCCAATTGAGATAATATTTAAACGCTTGGGTTTAATGTCCTCGTCTATAGCCCATAGGCGTTCACTGTCGACAAGGAAGAGGAAGAACCGGCGTTATGCTGGCTTGTTATTTCATGGCATTTCAAAGTATGGCTCCGGATCGGGCCATTACTCAAACGCGAATCCTCCGACCTGGATCGTGCGAGACAGAAGAACAAGAGAGAGCCGTTCGCCATTATCACGATATTATTATAGGTCTTTCAGACCTAGATAAAAAAGAGATGACAAATGGGGATTAAATGCTTCCATAAATATGTATAATAAAAAAACTTTATAATTTTTCTTAACACATACGCTTGTAATTAAAAATAGATAATAAAATACATCTGAACATTTACAAAATATGCCTTTATGAAAATTTATGCTTTATATCATATATAAATTTTTGATTTTGTAAACAATTGTATTTGAAATTAATAATAAAATTAAGAATTTCAAAAATAATGCAAATTTATTTAATTTTATCAGGTGTGTGAATAAGTTCCTACCATTTTTCTTGAAAATAATTCCTTTATTTTTGTAGTCTACAGAGGAATGAATTACCGATCAGTCAGTCAAATCAGAAGGAACAATGTCTAGAAAACACAGCAGGTGGATCCCATTTAATTTCCAAGTAGGTTTTAACCGCCGGTATAACTTAATGAAACGTTAGGATCTTATTCACGCACCTAATATTTTTTATAAGACCAAAAACATTAGCATTTCAGATAATCTAATTATCTACAATATGATTAAATAACAACGCAGTATAGAAACATTTAATACAAGTTGATTATTGAAACAAATAGAAATCAGATTACAAAGATGTAGAAATAGGGATAATATTACAACCCAACAGTCCACGTCCTGCCCATGTATGGGGCGTGAGAGGGATATCGATGATTTGTTGACCTGGATTACGTAAAATCTTCACGTTGACCCTCAAATTGACGGAATGCTCCACTATTTCGGCAATTTGCGCCATGGATTTGAAATTTGCTGCGTTGATAGATCCAAATCCAATGATTTCATCGTCGACTTTAATCCCCTAAAATAGTAAAAATTTAAAAAAAAATGGCTTTTCATACAATAAAACATAAATAAGATATGTTTACTTACGGCAGTTTCAGCTGGTGAGCCAGGACTGACAAGATTAACTTTAGCAATGGATTTTGGAAGTTGATAATTAGCCGATAACGCTCTATCGACACCGTTCGTATGGCCGTTGGTAATTGCAGCCGACGCGGAAGATTCATTCGAGCTGGAGATTCGATATAAGGCATGCAATTGATGCATTGTTTCTTCAATTTTTTTCATAAGGTTTTTATGGTCAGATTGTAAGCCTAAAATTAAAATATTTTAGAACCCATTGAAAGTCAATAATTAGTAATTAAGTAATATTATCTTCGTATGACTTACAAATGATCTTATGTCGGGCATGTCGAACCTGGTACACATCAATGTCGCCACGAGGAAAATCATTTTCATCTACAAGGCTTTCGTTCATTCCAACTCCATTCTAAAAGATATTTTTAAAAGTAGTTACACATTAACAGGTATAAAATATTGGTTATAAACTATTTGTTAGAACTCTGATCGGACGGCGAATGTCGCTCATCATAGGGCAACATCTTGGATTCAGACTGGGCAAGTCTATGGTGGACTAACTTTTAGATGTTTAAGGCTTTCTACGAAAGATGTGGGAATACAGCATCAACTAGATGGGTAAGTTGGTGAGGTTATTGATGATGTGCATGTCCAGATCAGTCAGTGTAATACGTAATAAATATATATTAACTCTTTCACAATGAGAGACTCATATGTGAGTCTTTTAATATGCTCTGCTAGTTTAAAATTATGACATTTTATTGAATGTAATCCTTTTTTTTGCATTTCTATAAGAATTTGGTTCATCACAGTAGCTAGCTTTGATGACACCTGAATCCGTTGCGTAAGAGTTACCATCTACCAAACATAATTGCCAATTAAGACATAACTTCAATATAAACAAAAAGGTTAGATTTATCAAATCACCCAAATTTTGCATGAACATTCAAATTTCCATTTAGAATTACGTGGAATCTGTTCCATTATGATTCATGTTTAAATGTACTTTGAAAAATACTATTGCTAGAGATATATGCAAAATACACTATCACATCTCCGATCGAAGATGGTTAAAATGAAGATTTGACATACAACTGTCAGACAGAATAATAAATATTTTTTGACCGAAAGTCAAAATTATCATAATAAACTGAACATTTAGATTTATTTCAATTGAACAAGAATATCCACCTACGAAGACCCCCAATATGCCGAAATAATTTTTCATCATAATTGAAATGACTCGGCATTTCTAACTATGATCGTATCGAAAGGCAAAACATAGCGCATAGCTACCTCATCAAGCACGGCTGAGAATTGTTTGATTTCCGCTTCGATATTGTCTCGTTCCCTACCATATTCGAGCAATTGCTCCCGAATCTGTTCCGTGGACATATCGATAACCGTGTTTTTGAATGTCACTTGGCACGCTGTCTATTTATATTGCGCAATATTAAAGAGCGCACAACAAAACAGGTACCGATACAATGGTCATAACACGCTTTTTATCGAGCATCTCAATTTCGTTTCGAATTTTATTAAATGAAACTAAATTACTGATTTTTTGTCTATGTTTAGTTTTTTTAAATAAATTATTGCACAATTAAAATGGTAAATATAGACAAATAACTGCAAAAATTAAAATTGTTGCCAAAACATTGATGGTCTTCATAGTTCTTACAAAAAAGTTATATACTTCAATATTATCAAATATAATAAAAATGCATTTAAATCGTGTTTTTAAATATGATTTATATTTATGGACAAGTATAAAATGTTATAATTTAAGTTTTACATATATGGCCGTATTTTATTGCGTTATGACCGATCCAGATAACATTCACCGGTATTAGTTCGAATAATACCAGTTTGTCAACCGTCGCTGTGCTTCTGTCGTTATCTGCTGTCTGTTTGATTTGTCGCAATATTCAGTTTAAAGTGATTGAATTAAGAGTGCTTCTAGTGAAATATTGCAATTTTTAATTGATTGAACCCAAAATGGATCCTTTTATGGAGGTATGTTTAAAATTTCACTTCAAACAAAGAATAACAGTCCTTGAGATTTACATTTTACAACGTTTCTTCTATATGATATAATGTAAATATGTAAAAAGAAAGAATAGTAACTAATTTATATTAAAATTCGTTGCTGCATTGAAAATTACTGTCAGAGCATTGTGTGACTTTTATTTTATTATATTTACAATAATAAGCGATATTGATAGACGTTATGATATAAAAATGACTTATTTGAATATGTATTTGATGAGCTTTGTTTAAATAATGTTTTTGTTTACAGCGCATGTTAGAAAGAGCAAAAGCTCGCCGAGAAAAACTAGAACAAAAACTCCCACCGTCGGAACAAGGTGCTCGACACAGGTCACCTTTGATTGAAAGTAATCAATCAAAGTTCAGCCCAAGCAAAGTATATTCATCACCTAAACAAGAAAAACAGCCTACTCCAGAGTCAAAACCGATAGTGACAAAAGTAGATAGAACACCTACGTTTAATAAATCTTCAGATATATGCACTACGTCAATCTCGTCATGTGATGATAGCGACATTGCTGTTAAAATAAATATCGTCCATCAGAATAATGTACAGGTTGAAGTGCAAGTCGAAGAAAGGCAAGTTACGCTATCGGAGTACTTAAAAGAACAAGAACAAATTGAAAAATGTCCCATAGAAGATAAGGAAAATAAAGGTGAATTTTATAATGCATTCAGATATTTAAACCGCATTTTATTGTTTATATTTTGTGATTAAATTGTCGGCAAACTCTTTTAATGTCAAATAAAAAGGAAGCAGTTTAATGATAACTTCCTATGAAATCACATCCTTTTAAAACAAAACTATAATTGTGCATATATTTCCACTTAATGAGGATATTGGATCATTTAAAAATATTTATAAATATATTTCAGAAATGCCGTCCATTATGTCAGTCAAACCTACATCGATAGACGAGGAGTTTGGTGGCGATATTGCAGATTCTAAAATAAATTTAAGAGAAGGAGTAAAAAATCGACTGAGGAAGCTAGGAAAACTTTATTCCGGTATGTTTTCAATGTTAACGATAGATAATAAGTTATTAATGTACTAGCAAGAATTGCAGTATTGGGTGTGTGAATAAGTTCTCGCCGTTTTTCTTGAAAATAAATACTTTAATTTTTGATATCTTCATAAAAAATGAAGTGCTGCTCAATCAAGCCATGCGTCATCGATCGGAATAAGTGTTAATCAGAAGGAACAATATCGGACAAATACGGCAAGTTGAATTAAATTTCTTATTTCATCGTTTCCAGGTAGATTTTGACCGTTGATGCGGCATGTAGCCTAGCGTTATCATGCTACAAAATCATCTTGTCGTGTCTTTGGGCATATTGTGGCCCCCTTTTCTTTGATGATCAGCTCAAATGCATCAATTGCTTTCGGTAGAGATCTGTGATGGTTTGGTTGAGTCGGAACAGCTCATAATACAAATGATCCGAGTTGTATTTGCCCGCTATTTGAGACCATATCAGCTCCATAAAGCTCTAAGTGTGCATTTTCTCCTGAAGCTATTGCAAAAATCCAGGTTTGTGTATCCGACCGGCTCGGTGACATATCGATTCGGTTCCTCACAATCAGATGCAATGCCCGCACATGTCCACAGAACATGGTCTGGTCATGGTTATCCACATCTCTCAGCTTCAAGTCGTAAGGCACCCAAATTCCTTCCCTTTGTATCATTCCCAATGCTGTTTCCAATTCTTCGTCTTCAAAATTTTTTGGAGCACCACTGCGTTTTCATCAAAATCATTAAGCTTACGCTTAACAATCTTGACCCTTTCACGGCATCTGCTTGCAATTATAAGGGATATGTCCCTGTATTTATTTTGAATGCTAAAATTGATGTGCGATATTTGGGAAAATCAAGCAATCGCTCGTCATTTGGATATCATAAATGATTTGACAGAGATAGTATTTCTTGTTTTCTCTGGTTTTGAAGACTATAATGCGTGTACAACTACAACATGATACATTTGCTAAACGTGCACAACAACTCACGAAAGTTTCATCACAATTGGGTGAATGGTATAGGCATGCATACGGTTCAAACAAACAAACATTAATTTTTATTTATATAGATTAGGAATATATCAAAATAAATTTTGGATTTCTGTTAATTAAATTCAATTAATTTATTTTAATTTTAGAAGAAGGACAATTGTCATCGCCAATTCATCAAAGTGGTGATATTAATTTAGCTCCTGAAAGATTGGAAACTCCTCAAAAAAAGAAAGACAGTTTTTCCAAAAATACAGTTGGGAAACTAGATGAAATTGAATCAAAACCGAAGACAAGGAAATTTGGTCGACTTGCAGCATTAGCAGATGAAATAAATAATTGGGAAGATGATACTTCCCATCACAATTTTGTAAGTTATTTGATTGGGATTATAATTAGTTGTACGTATGAATCTATTGTTTGGTTATTAATTATTTTTTTAATTTCATGTAAGCAGAAATCCACAACTTCATCATCATCAGCGAGCAATCAAAAAAAGCCCACTGTAACTGCTAACATATCGAACAAGATTTCAAACATTTCTTCTAAATTTATTACACCGTCTGCTGCAAATACAATTTCACCAAATTCCAAAGATAATAAAACTCAAATTTTGCCATCAAAACCGGCACAAACTTCTCGAAAATCATTACCCAAAAATAATCAAGGACGACGTTCATCGCCGAGACTATCTAAAATTAACGAAGGCACAACACCGACCAAAATTAATCAATCTATTTCTTCGCCTAAGAATACTTCAGCAAAATTTGGCGATAATAAAAATTCACCAGTTAAATTTGGTGAAAATAAAAATTCTCCTGCTAGAGCGGGAGTCTCGACTCGCTCTTCGTTGGCAAAGGATAAATTGCCCGAAGCAAAATCTGATAAAACCCCATCATCAAATATAAATGTGTCGTCGAAATCAAGGCAAAGCATCACTCCAAACAACAGAACTGTCGGAAATACCACGCCGAATAATAAGACTACTATAGGAAACACCACCCCGAACAATAAGACTACTACAGGAAACGCAACTCCCAACGGCAAAACCCCTTTAAAGGGATT
This sequence comes from Stenopsyche tienmushanensis, assembly GCA_008973525.1. Taxonomy (NCBI): domain Eukaryota; kingdom Metazoa; phylum Arthropoda; class Insecta; order Trichoptera; family Stenopsychidae; genus Stenopsyche; species Stenopsyche tienmushanensis. The sequence continues at coordinate 131,403 of WACJ01000261.1, read as the reverse complement.
CTCCCCTCACGTCGTCGGTTCTAGTCCGAAGAAAGCAGACCAAGGTTGGGACAAGAGCATCCTGAAAGATTTGGTAAGTGATTTAAAAGTATTTTTGGTGTCGGTATTTCATTTATTCGATTGTATTTATCGCGATGTCCGTTTTTCTCCGATCGCGAGTGATTTATACCGAATAAAAACGTGGTGAACGTTTTTATTTCACGGTAAGTATGATATTTTTTTAATTTTGATTATTTAAACATAAAATTTATAATAATATTTTTTAAAAACATTGTTAGTGGTTGAAATATTGGATGTTTACAGGGGGAAATTTGGTAAAAAAGGTTTGAATCTTGAATAAATTTAATATTATAGATGTCACTGCTAAAACATTTAAATATTACAAATTTTACAGCCAAGAGTATCGAATATGCTGCGTTTATTATTCAGTTTAATCTTAAATATTATGGTTTCTTGAATGTAAGCACCTGATGTGATTGATTGTGTATGACGGATGATCTTAAATTGTAAATTAATACTGTACTAGTAGCGAACAATTGTTAATTCATATACATATATATAAAAATATGTTTATATTTTACACAATTGTTTTACAGATTGTTTTATTGTACGATTCTCTTTCAACATAATTTGAAACGGCTCGTCTTTAATTTTAGACTGACAAGTAATCGATTTGAGATGGTGCAAAATCGACCACAAATGCTGATTAAATCTTAGGCAACATTTAAAAAATGTATAATGCGTTTCCACAGTATGCATTTTTATTAACGGACACGTTTCATGTATGAATTGACGAATTTTTGATATTGAACTGCAATTTTATAGTGAAAAATTGTCATTCGACGCTAATTCAGCACGAATTAATACCGTATATAAATTCCTTCTTTGAAAACTTGTTTTTCTTCGACCCGTTATGCAATGCATCGAAACCAAATATTTGCCTTTCAAAAGAAGTCGACGTCGATGGAATGCAAATTTGAAACAGGAGAGATTATCGTGTGCGGTTTGCATGCTCTTTGTTGATTATCTTGCTGTTAAATTGAGATTGTAAAAATTAAGGAGTGTGGAAATTCGCAGTTATAAAAGTTTTGGCACAAAATTGTGTATATATATACAGATTGAGCGGTGGTGATTCAGATTTTTGTTATCTTATTTGGAATGGATTTATAATTTAAGCTGTCGTTTTGTAAAAAAGATATTGAAATTAGGCAAAGAATTAATCGGTTTTTTTGTTGTCGGTGGAGCTTTAATTATTGGAACCAGTAGGTCATCTACTTCGGCTGCATAGTCGAATCTTTTTATTGAGTGTTGAATTGTTGAAGTTGTCCTCATCTTCGATTCGATTTTGACATCGAGGTCAGCAGCAAACACTACAACTTTTACAAGTTGCATCTTGTCTCTTTTTTTGTTGAATTTATTGTCGTCTATCTGCAGACATTCAGTCAGCTGTTGGTAAACTTTAGCCTCTTCGTGTTGCTATGGGATATTCGTCACATATCAGTGATGGATTTAGCACTTTAATCCTAGATCACTAATTATTAGTCTCACAGACTACAGACTCGGAATGCATACCTTTCCAAATAAGCAAACTAGTGACCCAGGGGTGTACTCGTTGCGTATACACGTCAATCGTCACGTCTTCAAATCATGAATGAATTAAGCGGTGACTCAAAAACTACTTGAGGCCCCCTGAGTTTAAGAGGGCCGAGGTGTGTACCTATAGGGAAATCCGCCATTGCGTCATATTGGATTATATTTCATAATGTAGAGGCGAAGTTGCATACCCCCGAAGGTCCGAAAGAAGGAGATGATCGTACTTCCGAAAATTGTAACGGTTTTCCGCGAGAGAGCCCAAATTCATTGGTGTTAAACTCCTCTTCGCGCTGCGGAATAAACGTTGATTTCTCTCTGAAATGAATTGGAGCCATCAACACGTATATCATGTCATCCAAACACACCCAGATACACTCAGATTCTTCCCCTACTTGAATAGAATTAAAATAAAATATAACATCGTTGTAACTTCACGAGCTCCCGTTTCGTTGCCTTCGCCGCTGTCAAAGTTTCCGACTGTGACTTTATTCGGTCGCGGGGACTGCATCTCGCGGTCATTTCCAAGGCGACGCTTCAAACGATATTTTCTGTAATATCGTTTATTTGCCCTCTTTCGATACTGGCGATGATCACGAAGCACACGGCTAGGTGTTAACGACTCGAGAGTAAGACAGAGAGAGTATCTGGCGAACATCGTACGATTGTTTAGCTCATTAACCCAAATTTATCGTCTAATTATGATATGTGAATGATATAATGATTGTTTATATTTGCACAAAGAAATTACCAAATATTGTGTGCTATCGACAATGTTTATTTATTTATGTACAAGTTTCATATATGCTGCGACTTTCCTGACAGATGAATGGATTTGTACGGTTGATAAGTGGTGGACATATAAGTATATAGCATCTAAGTTTATGATGATTTTAAATTAGCTCACTACTCAAAGGGTTAACAACAAAAAAATTGAGCTGATTATGGACAATTAGGGTAATATTGTTGTATTTTTTGTGGCGTTTTAAAATTTGTCTCTTCTTTCGATGTTTGCGTTCTTCTTTTCATCGTAGCATTTTCCAAATACAATTAGAAGTTCCGACACGAAGTTTTACTATGGTTGTTGTCGATTCATCGGATACCCTTGGCCGTGAGAGGACGTTCTTCCCGCAGCCAGATTTCTCTCTTGGCTAATAAAGAAGATGAGAGTCTTTCTATTTGACGCCCGTCCATCTCCATCCCATCCGCACGGCTACATAACGGCCCGAAAGCAGAGCGGACCCGTGTTTGAGCGCGGCCATCTCAACGAGCGACGCCCTGGGACTCTGCCCCACTTCTGACACCAGTGAAGTGTGGGAGCGCTCTCGGAGCAGAGCTACACAAAGCTCACTACTTCTTCATCGCTACTCTCTTCACTTTTATGTAAATTTTTAAATCAGTATGCTTCTCGACCGAATGAAGGTTCTTCTTGCCAAGAAGCGATTCAAGCGTCTCATTGTTTCGATTTTATATAACGACTCTTAAATCGAAGACTTCCAATTGTCAACTACAACTTGTCTTTCGAGAACGACCTAAATCTGCATTTCTACCCTTGTTTAACCCTACATTTATTTTCTTTGTCGCTATTCCAACGATCCATGCTCTTACTCTCCAACTACCACCGCTGTCGTACCTTTGCTTAGCTTTGTATAAAATATGTTGGTTGGTGTCCCATGAATGACGAGGCCTGCGTTGAGGTCTTCTGGTGGTCTTTTTTGTAGTGGCACTCGGTCACTGGCCGTGGCGGCGTGCGGTCTCTGCATTGTGCACTCCTGTGCCTTACTGGATTTCGACCAGCAACTGCTTGTATACTTTAAAAAGGTTTCTATTGTTCATTGTTTGTTTCTGCCATTGTGTGTATTTAAACAAAATTTCATCGTCTGTGCTGTATTTATCCTAAGCTTCTCAGTCGGAGATAGACGCTCATATCTCTCCTTTTAACCGATTCGTTGAGAACTTCTTACAGTGTTTACCCTAGTAACTTGACAATCAACTTTTGACTTGGACTGATTACAGGTTTTTTATTACGTTTTTGACTAGAATTATGTTGAATGACCGCGAATCTATGCTCGAACAAGTCTTCAATCAAAGTACACCTTAACTATTAGCGATTTATTGAAGCTTTTGCATTCTTCCACCTTCAAAAATATCAATGATACGCCCCTTTTTGAACTTATTGAATCAAATTTTCGATTGAGCAATGTGTTATTGAAACGCTCATATAACTTGTTGGTATTGTTTAACACTTGATATACCGAGTTCAATACCAAAATCCGTCAAATTAGCAGGTATGCTGCAGGGTGTACTTGAGTGATCCAAAGAGAGTATGCCCGCACATGCTGCGGGCAGCTTACTTACATGAGATTTTAAGTATAAATATTCTGAATTACAAAGTGAGTAACATATAATATATTTGGATACATATTCGTATCATTCCATAAACAGTACTAGGAAATAATTAGAAGGGTTTTTGTAATTTTGCTAATGATCTTCAAACTCGGTCAAATTGACTGGTGCGGCAAATCGAGTGTTAATACAACAATGCATAATAAAAATCAAGTTTCATGTCAAAAATGTGCTAGATAATTTCAACACACAGTATAGTTTTTCTTCCACATAACAATACCAACCCAACACTGTTACTGAATACCTGATAATAATGCTAATTCGATGCTACCTGTTAAACCATCCATCTTTTTAGGCATATCAAATGCAGGTAAATCTAATCTGTATATGCATAGGAAAATTATACCTGTCTGTTGGGTATACATTTCAAAATTTATTTAACAAAGCAGAGCTTAGAAAAGATCCCAAATTCCAGTATTGTGTGTATTTCATCGCTTTTAAATTCATTTCATTGACAGAGAATAATGGATGATATTAAATATGCTGCTTTTTTCTGGATCGAGGCCATTTGTTCCTTGTTAAAGTCGTTGCTTGCTGCCTTATAGTCTTGAATATTAATTAACGTCCTTTTTTCGTGCTTCGTAATCGTACGTCGACGTCGCTGAACTGAATGATAAGGAAAATGCCATATAAAAAATGTGCTCCAATTGCAGTTTTATTTTAATGTTTAAAATGCTTTAGAAATTATTTTTGTACCATATCCGAAAAGTATGTCCAGTGCATAATATTGATCAGTGGATCCATTTTGACATCTGTTACATTGCATGGATCTTATTCATCGATCTTATTAATTATGCTTACATACTTATATTCCACAATTGGACTATTATAGTGTTGGGGGGTCTTGCTATGTTTCACACATAGGCCTTATATCCTATGTGTCAGGGTTGTCTTTAGTTTAGTTTAAAACACTTTTCTAGATTATACATTTTCCAACGATATGCTACATGTCATACAAATTACACTTGGGTCTGTTTTTATGCGATTTTGAAGCTATGCGAATACGCATTAAAAAAAAGTCACGATCTGCGTAAAAAAAATTGAATGCTTAAATCGTTGCAAAGTATAACCCTTTGAGTAGTGAGGTCATTTAAAATCGAGATAAACTTAGATCCTATATTTGTATATCTGCCACTTATCATCCGTACAAATCCACTTACCTGTCTGGACCGTCGCAACGTGTACGAAACTTGTATTTAAATAAATAAACACTATCGATAGCACGCAATATTCGGGCATTTCTTAGCGTCAACATCAACAATACACATGAAATATCATTCAAAAATACACATTATATCATTCACATATCATTATTAGTGGATAAATTTGGGTTAACGATTTATACAATCGTACGATGTACGCAAGATACTCTCTCCGTCTCTGTTTCTCTCCAAATTCAATGTGCAAGACACTCTCTGTCTCTGTCTGTCTCCGAGCTCAACGTGTAAAAAATCTCTTTCTGAATCATTGGTATTCGGATACAACTCTGTGTCTTACCCTTTTAAGATTTCATTTTAAAAAAGACGATTTCAAAACAGAAGGATGACGAATAAATATATGATGACTGGTAACGATAATATGTAGTGTTTTTAATTATATGAATATTTTATAAACTTTTTTTATGCGATTTTTGGTACATTCCATCACAATGATTTGAAGTTATGCGGTTTTTAAAAATAACGGATCCTATCCCTCGGTTTTCTGTGTAGTTCAAGTCTTTTTTTGTGCGAATTTTTTATATGCGACTCCCCGTGGAACGTATCTATCGCATAAAAGGAGACTCAAGTGTATTCAATAAGTCGTTGAACTTGAAGAGGAATTTGCCAGGGTTAGGGTTAAGATAATACTCTTGCTTATGATGTTTTTATTAAATTTATTTATTAAAATTTGATCAAATTGGCCATCTCTGTTTCATATGCACGCACGACTAGGGAATCCAATCCCGAGTCAAAATTTAGATTTCGGGATTGAATAAGACGATCCCGGGATCGGGGTTTTCAATAGTTTAAGAAATTACATTGATAAATTCCATTTGTTTGTCCGAGTTGATAACCGCGTGAGCCCCCATTTTCCCATACCATAACACCATAAATGTAACTGATTAAATTCATTTCTGTTGAGACACGGACTGAAATTCGCAAAATTCCCGATTTCTCGACAAATTATTTTTTTCCGTCGCTGCAGATTAATATTTATATACTTTAATACTTTTATGTAATTTGTAATTATATTACGGAGGAATACAAAAAATCTGAAGCCCGTATCTATTATATTTCATATCGATATTCCCATCATTAGAGTCGAGGTGTAGTAAATACATCACCGGTAGGGAAAGGTTAATATAACAATTTGAAAAACATACTTGTACTGTATATATGTATACATAGATTAGACAGTTACTGTCCATTAGTAGTTACGCCACTGTTTTCAAACGTCCAGATTTCGGCGAGAATGTCTCAATTTAGTCGCCTTCAAACGATTTATTAGATAAAAATTTCAATCCCGAATTTTTCGGGATTACGTTTACTAATCCCGAGATAAGATTCCCTACGCACGACACCTTTTCCATATGCTGATACCACCGGATTTATTTGTGCCCTATTCCTTGGCTCGCGCGATCCCCAGACCTGACACCACCGGATTAATTTGTCTGGGGATGTGCAAAAGAATTAAATGGATACTGTACGCTCAGCTCGGGAATATTATGCTTTGTTTAAGCGATCATTTTAATTTGACGATTTAACGGCCTTGTCGCAGGTCTTGAACGCGCGTTCTTCGTCGTGAGATTCAAGCTCATGAATGGGCCGCGTAGTATTTTGAGACCTTCGTCGGATGCTCATTGTTCTTGGAGTCGCCACATCGTTGAATAACCATGAGGAATGTCCAATGAAGAAATTTCTTTTTGTTTGATACGAATGCCACCGTACATGTGCATAAAAATTATGAAACAAATACTCGGTGGATCACATGCTTAGCATATTGCGAAACTCGCGCTGTCGTTCCTTTTTCTTTGTTCCCTCGTTCGATGATGGCGCGTTTCACAATTCAGGCTCGAATTTCTATGGATGTGCGATCATGGTGTTTGCCGTTTTCCTGTGCATTTTTAGCCTGCGGCTTTCCGAATTCCTGTTAAATGTCTGGACGCACGTTTCCCTCCAATTCTTAAGAACTTGTCAAATAAGGACATCCAGGTCGTTGATGGTTTCCGCGAATTTATCGTTATAGAAGTCGACTACATATCTGATGGACTGCCATTAAAATATGATTAAACACATCGTCATGTGACTATTTATAGCAAAACCTTCAATGCCATCGCTCTTGGGATAATCCCGAACATATTTGCGAAAAGATCATTTTGATTTTTGTGCTGTTATCACATGACTAAATTGTCGCATGCATCTGGTGCACATGTGCTTAGATTGGACAAAAAATAAGATATTTCATACACATTGAACGTATATAACTGGCATTACATCCAAGCTAGTTGTTCATTCATGCTTTTATTTTAATCAGCTGACTTAGATTTATATTACAGTTATCTGCTTACCGCCAAGAACACTTTTGTTCGATTCTTTCTCGCTGAACAAATTACACGCTTTATGGCTTGTATGAATATTCATAAGTTTTGGGTCCTTGAAATTTTCATTTTTTCACAATTAGTGCATTCCGACAGCTTAGTGTTGTTTAGAAACTCGCGAGAGAATCGCACGACATTTGCATTGTAGAACAGTAGCGTAGTCAACCCTCGTATAGCGTGCACTTCGTTTGCGGCGTCTTTTACATAAGCGACGGGTAAAAATACAACGGACAAATTTTGTATGGGTGCTTAACTTTCTATGGCGTGGCACCTATCTCGACGCTATAGAAGGTTTGATTGTAATATAAAAATGACATGAACGTAGATGCTATATTCGTATGTGCAACTCTCAGCTCCTGTCAAGTCTGTAGTCTGTGAGACTAATGATTAGTGATCTAGCGTTAATTCGACTAATTGATTAAATCTTCGTACTGCATTAATTCTGATCCATGTTTACATAGTAAAATGCACGATTGGCCAAGCAATATTTGCTGAATACACCAAGCTGTTTGCCAATGCCTTCTCATCCATAGTTTGTCGGATAAGAGCATATTTTTACATACATATTTATAAAAAGATTTAACGTCATTGAGTTGGCTAATTCTGCATAACTGCTTTGACTTATCCATGACCCTTGATTTGATTTCTTTGCTGTGTTGATAAGAAGTCTGACCTTTTTACATTCTGACAAAATCCAAACTAGAAGAAGATCTAATATTCATGTTTTTCGTATGTTTCTGATATTACATAATTTAGTAGTGTTTTTTTTTTTTTCAATATTCTCATTAGTTTCCCCGTGTATAATATCTCATTTGAATAATCAAATAAATCCATGAGCGCTTCTGAAGGCTGTTATGTTATTTTATTGCCCAAGTATTGCTCGATGGGATTTTTTTCAGATATTTGAATTTCCGTCATTTATAGTTTGCTAAAAAACGAATTTCTTTGTTTGTAATTTATCGTTTATTTGTCTGTGAGAACGCTCGTTAAATTCTCAAATGCTGGATGCATGCTATTACTGGGTTACCTTGACGGCTAGACGATTGCAAGTGTTAAATAACAACAACTATACATATATTAACCATTTGATTAACCCACTTATCTATCGGGACCGTCGCAAAATACTCTTTCTCTCTCTCTTTAGAAACTATTGAGCATTTTCTGAAAAATCGGTAAAGAGGACTTTTTTTAAGAGCAAAATTAATGAACAATAATAATTAAATTACTAATCATTCAATGGACAGCCCTGATGAGCTCTATTTAATTTATTTAAGTATAAACTGGAAACACTCAGATCTAGGGCCGTAACTAGGGCTTGGTAAAGAAGGCGCCCGCCACTGGCGCTTCATACTCTAGTTATATCAGCGGTCCGAAAAACGGACCGATTGAGCATACAAACCTTATGACCACTCCGTCTTCTTTTAGGGCTTTTTGCGGCATTCTCTATGATCTGTGCGATCACGGAAGCAACGTAGTGTCTGGACACTTTCTATCATAGTATTTTTTTACACCAGTAACCGCCGCCTATACGTTAGGTCGGGTACTTTTGGGACTATCTTTGTATATATATATATATATATATATATATATAGATGGATGTCTTGCGTCTCGTCATACAATCATATATTGGAGGCAAGGTCGTGCTATAAAGGTACCTCTACACATTTAAATATTTAGAATGTTCTTTCAATATCGCTTGAATCCGTTGACATACTCATCAATGGGTTAATATTCTGAAGAAATAAACGAATATTATTTGCTAATGCGAAATACTAACAATGTGAACAGTGTTAACCCTTTGAGTAGTGAGCTAATTTAAAATGTTCATAGTCTTAGATGTTATATTTGCTTGTCCGCCACTTATCTCTGAGGACCGCAGCAGCGCGTATGAAGCTTATATTTAACACTCTCGTCGCCCAAAGTGAATCGGTATTGTTTCTCATGGGGACCCAAATTCAACGACATGTAGCGCATCTTCTCTCAGGTATTGTTTTTATCTTAGATCGATTAGCTTAATTCTCATTAGTCAAATTAACAAAAACTAAGTGAAGATAAGCAAGTGCCAACTGACAAGGGTAGGAATGTAAGTTTCGATGTCGATCTTGAAAGCAATTTAGACAAGTTACCATTTGCAAGTCGTTATAGAAATACGTAACAAGGAGATTTGTTGTAAGATTGTATTTCGATCGAATAAAAACTTTCGATTTGTGGCATACAGTTTTCTCGGAAATATTGCGGTAAACGAACGTTATAATTGCTGACTTCTTACAACCTCGACAGATTCTCCGAATCCCAACTGCCATTGAGGTGGCGGCGAAATGTTTGCAAATCCACAGCCGCTGCTTCTCGAGACGAGACTGATTCCCTTATGCAAAATTTGGCAATGTATTCAAAACGTGTCACCAAATGCCCACCGTATGCAAAATGATGAATGCATTCGCGCTGTTCGATTCCACCCCATTGTCTTCGATGCACTTCAGCTCATTTTATGACATTTTTTCATGGACGATTTCGACATGCCGAGCCGTGGTAATAAATAAAAACGATCGGTTTCGAATTGCGCTTTCACTTCTCGGATTCGTTATCGGCGACGAGAACTCATCGATCGGCGATCGAAAGGCCCATTTCTGCTCAGGAATGCATATCTCGTTACCCGACTCGGAATCGAATAACCTGATACGTTGCCAATATCGGATGTTTGACTATTGTGCCCGTTCGCAATGAGCGAGGGTTAGGCTCCGACGAAATGTGGTGCAGTCTCCGATGATGATGATGACTGGCGGGATAGTCGCCAAAAAAAAAATAATATGAAAGAACCTGTTCCTCTCTCGTCTGCGGCGCGTCTTCTTCGCTCCATTCAAACAGTGGCGTTGAACTCTCGGTTTTCGTCTGCTCCGGGTTCAGGATTTAAGTCTCTTTGTTTGCGGACGGGGGCGCATTTTTAAATTTGGCCTCCAGCCAATGGAATTCCTTTGTGCTGCAACAGCCTCTGTACCTCTCGTGCATCTCGCTTTTCATTTTAATTGCAAACTTATGATGATTTCGTATCGATTATGCGCATATACTGTTCACCGAGTATTTGACCCTGTAATCTGGAAATATATACCATGGGAAACGCATATAGGCGGTACAAAACTATAATGCGTCGCTCGTTTATGTGGCTTTAACCCTCTTAATGACGGACGTCGATATATCGTTATATTGACTGATTACATGAACTCGATTTGATATTAATTTACAAGGGTGGATAAAAATAAGAATTTCTGTGGCCCGGTTGAAAGTATATGTAGCTGCAATATTCATAGGATTTTATATAGTCAACCCTCCTGTAGCATCCATTTCGTTTGGGGCGTCTTTTATGTAAGCAATGGGTAAAATACGTCATATCAATGACCCCTTGCGCGTGTTAGTCTCTGTAACTTGTTAACTAAACACAGAGAGTTGCATATGGTTTTTATTTTACTCAATCATTCCGCTTCACATGAACCAACACTGTCCGTTTTTATAATACATACTAATTTGTCTAATTCCTCGCTTTCGTTATCGCTATGTTCAGATTTGGCATTCGATCGCGAGGCGCTCATTCATCATATCAGCGGTCCGAAAAGCGGACCGATTGAGCATACACACCTTATGGTCCTCTTTTAGGGATTTTTGCGGCATTTTTATATGATCTGTAGGATCACATAAAAATACATCTGTCCCTTTTGTAAAGATCTACTCGATAAACGATATTATTTGTATTATTATTTATAAAATATTGATTTTAAAAAAAAATCGATATTTTAAACCATGTTTATAAAAGTGCAAGTAAAATATTAATATCAGCATTTATCATAGATTCAATAGAATTACACTTTTTGATGACTCAAACGTCTTTTGAACAAAAACTTGCAGACGAGGCCAACAAAAACCGCAAAACATTAGTTGAAAATCGAAATTTTACTCCATTTTTTATATTTGTAGATAGTAAAAGATATTTACGTTAGTTTTACATAATCGTCATTTAACTCGTTGATGAGTAATCGCGCATATTTGCGCTCGGACTCGAGCGTTACAGAAAGAGCATTCTCGCACATCGAATGCGGTGATGAGTGAATCGCAGACAGGGACGAATAGAGCGTCTTGCATCTCATCATACACCGCGTCGATGTTACACGTTTAAATATTCCCAAATATTGCAAAATGCGATCATCGAACGCAATGCGTCGGATGTCTATCCTGCACGCCTTCGTTGTGGGGTTTTGACCTCTCGTTTCCCCACCCAGGCAAGGAAATTTGCTCAACAAAATCAATATTTATAGATTAGAACTTTGTTTAATCTCCATGGTTATTTATTTTATTGCGATTTCTCGAAGTGGATGTGTGCGAATCCGTATATTTACATTGAACGATTGACATTTGAAGCTGCAATGCGATTCGTCTATTCGTCTGTAAGCATATGGGGGGCTGACCCAAAAACGATTTTGAACAAGACGAAGCGTCTTCCAAAGCAAGCTGTCGATTATCTTTGTACTATGTACCTCTTTTTGCAACGTTTCTGGCTTATTGTCACAATATCGATTTATAAAATATAGCTATTGTGTTCAAATTTGGCTCCGATTTGAAGATGACACAAATGTGTTTGGGTCTCATGTCATAATTTGACATTGCGTCCCTTGATGGCGTTGCGGTCGATCGTCTCGCTAAATCGGCCTTTAAATGTCTAACGATATCATCGATTGCGATTTTGGTGCGTTATATCACGCCTGACACTTTAATATTCAAATGCATTCCGATTTATGATTACAGTACGTTATTTAATTTATGGAGATGCATTCGGAATATATTAGCATGTGATTAACGCCATTTGATTGACACATCCTAAGACCAGTGGTTTGTACTTGTAAATTCAAATATAGTCTTGGGCGAATTTTTCCAGACACGTGATCCTATTAGTATTAGTATATCCTATTGTTCTAGTTAATATACAGTAATCATGCGATTATCGCTCAACCCTAGATCATGCATGCATGTAGAATGCGTTCCGAGTCTGTAGCCTGTGAGACTAATGTTTAGTGATCTAGGTTTAAATATGTTTCGATTGGCATATATCATCCATCAAATGAATGCATTTGAAAGTTGGATTTAGCGTTTGGACAATCGGCATCGCAAACACGATCTCTTTCATCGGTTCTGCGAGTTCATGTGGTTCAAATTATATGGCTATTGTTTGACTTCTCTATACACCACTGTTGGTTCGAACCAACACAATGAGCGTTATATCGTAAATTCATTGTGTTCTTTCTTATTTTTGTCTCGGTATGCTATCATATGACTAAAAAGGACTGTTTGGAGTCCAGTGTATATTTTTCTAGCGAGGGTTATGGTGAAGATCTTCGACGTTGTATCCTTAACTTTTGCGAATTTGACGATTGAGACTTTCTTTTTTTGGAAATCCACCTTTCTACTTCAATGAGTCTTGATCAATATAGAAAGCAGTAGAAAACTGTATTCTCAATTAAAATTTTGTATGGGTGCTTAACTTTCTATAGCGTTTTACTTATATAGTGCGGTCCCTATTTCGACACTAGAGAAGGGTTGACTTTATATTTATATTTTAAATATATTGTCGCTTTATGGACGACGTTAAAATTGTACCCTAGCCTTCTAAATATAGTTGATCAATGATTTAGTTCAGTGCAATCAATGAAATGTTTCCTTGGTTAGAAGTCATATGTGACTGCGTCATATTGCGATATCTGATCAGGGTTAAAAAATCATTGCTATATTTATAATAAATGACGATAAGAGACAAATCATCAGGAATTAGAACCTTTGACCTGATAAGCGTTTGACGTAGTTTTAGCATCATATTCAATCCGGAATTGTCAGTACACGATAAAGTTGTTTCGATTGGCTAAATATGAAGCCAGGCTTTTAATTGGCCCTCAAATGATTTCTGTATAAAATGTTTGGAATTGGAATCTATGTATTCCAAAAAAAAAATACTAATTGCACTTTCTAAATGTCATATTTGCTTATAAAAACAGGGCTTCGAACCGGAACGAAACCGATTCGAAAATATAGTTTTGTTTGGGTTTCGGCGCTTTTGTTTATTATAGGAAGAATATTAGGAACAAAACCGAAATTAAAGCCCAATCTCTTTTTTTTCCGCGAATATGGCAGTAATCGTTCGATAAAGGTTGATTTTTTATTGCATTTGAAAACGATAGTACAGTCGACTCTCCTATAGCGTCCACTTCTATAGAATTTTTTCCTATAGCGTTTTCAGCGTCGTTTACGTAAACAACGGATAAAATACGCAGGGTCAATACCCCCTCGCGTGTGTTAATCATTTGCGCTTGCAATAAAAAAATTCACATAGTAAAATGTGTGGCGGTTTTGCCAGTGGTGTCGGAAGTGTCCAATTTGATTAGATTAAATGCGTTTACATTTTTGTCTGTAATGAGGATGGCTGACAATTCCCCAAGGCTGTGCAGAAACCAGCTCCTTAGTGGCGCCGTTCTCTAAAAGGAAAGCCAGTTTCCATTCCAGCTTTTTCGTTGCGTCACTATTGACATAAGCCCCTTTTGCAATTGGTGCAGATTCCATGTACGCCAGTTAACCAACATATTGCTTTTTTGTGACTTCGTTTCAATGCACACAGCTATTTTGCAGTCTCAAGTTGCAGCCATATATGGCATTCCATGAGATTATCGAACGTGGCTGCGATTCGAGATAATCTCCAATCATCTGGATGACTTCTGGTATTGTCGCCGGGTCGTGTTCCTGGCATTTTTATTGTATCATGTTCGCCATATGCTATAAACTTGTGTTGGGATAGGTCGATTGCATAACGGTAATTGAAGTATTTAATAATAGGGAATCGAACCGTTATTTCATCGGGGCCTCGAACCGATAAAACCGTTATTTTTGTTGGAACAAAAAACGTAATCGAACCGATATAAATGTTTACTGAACCCAAAACCATGATGGGAATATGGAAATAAATTGTTTGTGGTAACCTTTGAGGTAATTTTGAGGTAGCAAACACTGTCACATCCCAGTCATTCAATCGATATGCCTTCTTGTTCTTTTTATTCTATTCACATATGACTTATTGCTCATCATCGGCTAGGTTAGTATCAAGGTTGATCATAAATTCTACAGAATTTGAATTTTAACCCTTCCATAGCATCATTAACTGTGCGTATTTTACCCGTTGCTTAAGTAAAAGAGGCCACAAACGAAGTGGATGCTATAAGAGGGTTGACTGTAGTTCAATTCAAGACGTTTCTTATGTAATTCAATAGCTGAAATTAAGCGTAATCAATCTTTTAAGATATTCTTTTGTAGCGAGCATACGTCTTCTGGCGAACCCGCGATTGAGAGCGATCGCGGCGCAATCCGTAACAATGGTCCCGACCCACGAGTCGGCTGCGATGAACTACGGAACGCACATTTATGATTTCGGTAATAGAGATCGAATTGAGGCAGGTGCTGCATGTGATCAATAACATGTCGAACAATCGGCACAGCGTATTTATTCAATTTGTCCACAGCAAGAGAACCAGTGCAGAAGCGGGTGATGATGCACCCGGGGGTAGATGCATTGTCGGAGCGTCTTCTTGAACTCGAAATTGGTCTTTTTCTCGATTGTCCTCTTCCGTTGAGGTTCTTCAGAGCTGGTCTTCCGAGGAGATCCCTGCTTCATATCTCCTATTGCATCGCAAAATCCCGGCGTTTGCTTTGGTAGCAATTGGTTTTGATAATTAAACTTCATCACTTGCTTTGATCATCGCCGGGTCTCTTTTTGAAAACTCGCCACCCTTTTGACAATCTGCCACTGTTTTGAAACTGTATGTATTTCCATTACTTCCTTGCATGAAATGGATATTAATACTCATCAGTGTGATCAGTTTTTGTTAGTATCAGCTGCCGATTATCTTAAAGAGATGATTTTTCACCGAACAAAAGTAATTTTGCTTTGTCATGCATATTATTTGTGTAGTTTGCACTATGACATGGCCTATAGTTGAAACGTTCCTTATTCTTATGATTAACTTCCAGATTTGCCTATCTTTTGATACTTTTATCCATATTTATAAGTAGAACTATTGTTTTGAATTTCAAGACTGACTAACGTACTTTGTCATGCAATTCAATGCGGTTTTCTTGTGTTGCATTCAATGCATAAATGAGCGGCGTGATTCAGTAACAAGTGTTCAAGCATTTATGCTCTTTGCATTGTTTGATGTGTCATCTTTTTGATGTTCTCTGATGTTATTGTAACGTTATTTGCAAGGCAACCCCGTTGATGTCTTGTAATCTTCTTCGTTTTCTCCCAACAAGCTTTCGAGGAAGAAATCTGACGACGACATGCCACTTCCTTCTTCGAATGGCGGAAACGTTATTCGCTCGATGGATTCGCAAATATGTATCACATTTGAAGAGAACCTTCCTCTGTCGACTTTTCCGACTCAATTCTGGTCTACAGCGATGACCATCCTTTTACTGTAGCGTTTCATTCTGTTGTTTCCCAAAAATGTTCGTCGCGCTAATTCCATCCGCCGTCTGAATCAATTGGACGTTGTTGTAATTTCGACCGTGTTAATTCAGATACGCATCCGGGTTGCAAAGTTTTAAGCACATATCGTTTTAAAACACGTTTTCATGTCGCATTTTGAATCCAATCAAAGGTCATATCCATGTGCATCATCCACTATCGGCTCAGTCTGATTGCTCAGTAATGCTTGTTATTATAATCGAGCAATGCATTGATAAGCAATTAAAACGCCAGTGATTGGCCGAATTAACGCGATCGTGATGCACTTCGTTGGTTGCTCCATTTTTTGTATCCTATTAGTTCTATTTTCCGAGCTGCAGACTTTTAGACAAAAAATATACAGTTGCTCAGCAAACGTAGATTGCTCTCATTTATCCCTTATTTGTTTTTTACCAACGGAAGGAGAACAACTTGTGGCTGTGTAGAGATTGCAATCTGAGATTCTGGCAGAAAAGTAATGACACAGGATTCATTCAAAAGCTATCACAGCGAAAAGCATCGAAGGCAACATCTGCGCAAAGTCTTTGAATGCACCTGTAAAATGCACTTTTGCAGTCGTTCCAGGATTGCTTTGTAATAAATTTGCTTCGGTCATCCCAGACGGTACAAATACTCGGTAGACTCGGGGTCATCTTTGTTCATTTTTCAATGTAAGAACAATTCTGAGGTGCGTCAACACTTTGCTTGCGGGGCTTTTAAGCTCATTCGGTACATCAAAAATACGAGTGTAAAGATATAACCGTCATTATCTACTCCAGTGCTAAAAATTCGAATGTAGATAAAGAAATTCTTCCAAAAATTATAATGACCCTAATTCTCAGAATTCTAATTAGCAAGCACTGTATTTTATCTTTAATCTTTGTTTGATTAAATATGCAGGGTGCTTTCGTACAAACTTGTGCATTATAAAAGACTTTTGACAATGTTCTATTCGTGAAATTGATAAATTTTTATTTGTGATGCATCTTCAGATAAAAATGTAAATTAAACATCGATTATTCAGATCGATAGATTTATTTAACATTTTTATGCACTATACGCCTTATAAGACTTTATTTTATCAAATTGGCATTAATACGGGAAAAAATTATGAGCAATTTTGTAAAATCTTCTCCCGTAAGCAATGTGTTAAGTTGGAGAGATGTATATTGAAGTACTCGTGGTTAGGGGTTGTTTTTCGCAATTTCCTCCGTCAATCGCATCAATGACGCCATATAATATACGCTATTGATGCTTCTTCTTTTCTCAAGGTTGAATAAAATATTGTGTGCATTCCAAAATACGAATGCCAAAACATTACCAGTTGACATTTGCATTTTTGGTCGCTGTCCACTTAGCTGTCTGTCGATTTGGCTCTGTATTCTTGTGTTTCATTAATTGTCAGCTCCAAACAGCGCTCTGAATTGTGGACGCGTTGTTTTTTTTCGATCGAGTGTGAGCAAACGCGTTACCATATTCGAACAGAGTTTTTTCATAAACAAATGTTGATGCAAAATTATGAATAAAATGCAAATGTGTGTCTTCTGATATTTTTAAAGTGTTAGTTATATCACGCAACTTAACGATTGGGCAAAACTATTTCGTGGACTTTTCTATGTTTTCTGGAACAACTGCCAAATTTTAATCAAACACTTCTTGAAATTTGTTGTGAATTTTGACACGTATTATCTGAAGTTTACTAGTTTACATACTTCCTAAAAATCGCATGGATTTGCCAATAGTGGCGCCAAGTTATAATGTCATCCTGCGAACTTATTGAGTGCTGAAAATCGGATACAGAGACGGATGACTTGTATCTCATCATACACTCAAGTCTGCGCAAATTTCATCTTTGGTGACATTGTTCCATCGTTTGATTCTGCTTGTATCGTCTTCTGATTTTCTCTAAAACTCGCAAAATTCCCGATTTCCCTACAAATTATTTATTTCCATCGCTGCAGATGAATATTTATTTACTATAATACTTTGATGTGATTCGTAATTATATTACAGAGAAATACAAAAATTCTGAAGCCCGTATCTATTAAATTTCATATTGATATTCCCATTATTAGAGTCGAGGTGTAGTAAATACATCACCGGTAGGGAAAGGTTAATATAACAATTTGAACAACATATATGTACTCTATATATGTATACATCATAGATTAGACAATTACCGGGATTCATGAGCACTTAAAACTGTCCGGGATCCGGAATCACGGGATTGTATTCCCTACTCGTGTTTCTTCTCAATTCTTCGCCTGAAACTCTAAATATTCCGTTTTCCGCGGATTTATTACTTGGAAGGTTCTTGACGCAATTTAATTTTGAGGCCCTCTTGGCCTATTCGGTTCCGAGGGGGGCGCCTGTAGGTAAACTCACCACTGCATTCATGCGATGATGCAATATTGGGAAATGCTCTCATTGATCAGGCGTTAGTGGTTTCGTTTTGAAAATTGATATTTGACGTAGAGGGTTTGTTGTCAGAATTTCACCCCCTGTATGTTTGTGGCGCATTGAGTGTTGAATGCATGTGTTGTGGGGTAAAATCGCACCGTCGCGTCCGGCGTCAGTGCGCTTCTCCCCTCGCGGGTGTGCGGACGTACACGCAGAGGCGCTCTTCTGACTTCGATGCGCCTCGTCCGTTGCAGGAGTCGCAGGGCTTCAAGCGCGCCTCCGTCACTCAGTCGCGGCTCGTATACGACTTTGGCGCGCGTCGCGACGCCATGGCGGCCGCCTGCGCCGAGCAACCGCTCGACCGCAAACCCTCGCTGAAGAAGCGTCCGGCGCCCCCGCCGCCGCCGCCCCCCCAGCAGCAGCAGCAGCAGCCCCTCGAGGACGACACTTCGTCGGAGCCGAGCTCCGAGTATGCGACGCCCGAGGCCGACCGCCGCGAGATGCCCGAGGACGCGACGAGTCCTCCAGTTCGCCGCGATCCCCTGCTCATGTCCGTGCGCGAAAAGAAAGCCATGTTCGAACAGGGGCGCAATCGCCTCCAACCGCCGAAACCCCCAGGTACATTTCAAATACATCACGAAACAACTGCACATCGAATAGTTCTCTATGCGCTCGCCAGATGTCACGCCAATATTTCAAATTTAAAACAATCACGAAAGGACTGATCATCGAATACAAATTCATTTTTAATTCGGCCATAACCTCCAGACAAAATACATTTGGTCGTATAAAAAATTAATCGAGTGCAGTTGACATATATAAATATGCAGGCAGATACCATTTATTTAATTGTTCAAACATTATTTTTTTAGTCGAAATCAAGAAACCCGTTGTGAACGCCAACTCCAAACCTAAAATCGAATTGAAACCCTCAAACATTGCTCCGGTTCATCATCCCATCAACAAGGCGTCAGCGGCCGTAGCGACGAATGCCCTCTTGAATAACAAGCGGACGATCAGCGAACAAGAAATCCTAGATAAACGAAAAACTGAAATAGACAAAGACATGAAAGTGATACAGAACAGATTCAACAGAGTAATTTTAATAAATTAATAAACAATACATAAGATTATCAAGTGTTTCTTAATTTAATTTAATCTAATACAAATTTATTGCAGCCGGATTTAGATGCGATCGAGCATGACAACCAAGATGAGGACGGATCTTCCGAGAGCAGTCCCCTCATGGGAAACTCGGTGCACAAATTGAGCACGTCGAACTTGAATGCAAAACGTCCGCCGCTCGTGAACTCTCCGAAAGTTCTAATAAACCATTCGTCGGATAACTCGTCCCAACAGGGAGACGTTATCGACGCCGTTGCCGTTAATCAGCCGACGAAGCGAAGTGCGTTCAACTTGTCGATATCACATCGCGTGTGATAAATTTCAGCTTTTTTCTACTAATATTATTACTTTTTAGGTTCAGTCGACTCGCCTCTCGTCGTGTCCGCTCTCGACGACGTGAAGAGAATAAAAGTGGTGCCGCCTCGTCCGGGCGGTCTGTATCCGTGTCTTTCCGACGTGGAGGGAAATTCAGAAGAAGAACATCAATCCTGCCCGAAACGGTGTTTAGATATTACATTAGAATGTTGCTTCTTCTTTTTATGCGTTTAAAATTCGCGTATCTTGCTCTTTTCTATTTATTCTGAAGGCGTGACTTGGTCTTTGATAAAAATTAAACCCGTGAGACTGATTTCAGCACAATATCATTTATGATAAATTTACAGATTGGGATCGTGCGCGGTTGTGATGGCATTTTTTACTCTGTCATACTTACACATATCCTGTAATCTAAACGTGAACAAAGACTGTCGTTACCTTAGATTTTTGATGAGCGTATAAAAATTTGGAAAATTTTACCCACGTCGTTTCTTATAAATAGCCTACGGTAGGCTTTGATTTTTAATGCGGATACCAAATTAGCTATCCACCGATTGTATTATAAAAATGAAATTTTGATATAGTGAATAACATTATACAAATGCGATGCCTTTTCGAAATGAATGTTTTGTTACAATGCAATATTGTAATATAAAGGGTAGTAAAAGGTGTTACAGGTCAAAATAAGTCTTTACGAGAAGATTATACTTGTTATAAATTGTAGCTCGGGGAGGAAAATTTCGCTGCTAATCTCATCTTTGAAAATACGTCTCATTTTTGAACATGATTTACATTCCAAATTTAGAAATATGGAATTATTCAACATAGCTACGTTAGACATTTGATATATGTATTTATTTTTATTATGTTACGTTGTCTCTTTAGATATTTTTTCGTGTGGTGCCATAGCTGATTGTTTTCAGTTCAATTTCCTGCATCTTATGATGCAATTTTTTCGCTTTTTATCTGTTCTTTTGAAGTAAAATAAAATGTTTTAAACGCAGAACCCCTAACCATGCTCTCGGAGCCCTTATTATCCTCGTCATCTGTGACGCGACAGCTTCAATAGCGGGCGAATTTCAAAGGCAGATATTCACGACTGTTTATTTTCCACTGTGGATTGGTTACAGTTACGATCCTACAATCTTCCAAGGGCATCGGATTGAATCTCATTTCAAACTTTAATTACAAGTGAATTTAAACCAAAATTCTTTTGCATTGACGTGAGAATCTGTTGCGGGATGTTTCAATATTTTGAGAATCATCGTCCGGTCGTTGACGCACATAACTTATCGAGTGGTGTAGATAGCCGAGTTTTGTCAATTTTTATATAAATTTATTTTCTTTAGAAGAAAATCGGAAAAATACAGTTTTGAACAGCAACCCCAACCTTTCTACGTTGCAGTTATAATATTGGAAATGTAATTATGTTACAGTTTATACGGTTTAGGGTTTTTCATCTTTCAGTACATAATTCCGATAGTGCCTTCTCTAGTAGGCTGCGTAAAGAGTTATTATATTATGAATCGTTCGTAATTTTTAGGGTCGGCTCATATTCAAAATTAGATTTTTGTAAAATGGCACGCCATATATTGATTTGATTCATTCAAAACCATAGCATTTTAATAAATGTAGAAGAAAAATAGATTATGCATGTCGACCTTTTTTGTTGTTGTTGTTATATTTGAACAATCACATTAACAAAATGACGGCCAACCGATTAATTTTAAGCGTGTTTTTTTATCGATATTCAATGAACTTGCCTGCGGAAATTCATTTTCAATTGTAAATAGTACTTTATTTTAGGTATATATGCTTTTTTAACAATTAAAAAAGTATTCCTATTAACTTATTAAGTTTGTTTTAAGCTAAGCATATTTTGTTGTGTTATAGTTAAGTATTGTTGTATCTGTGATATTTCTATGTATGTACTATAAATAAAATTACTTTTTTATATTGGAATATTTTGGTGTTTCATTCGTATTTGTATATATTCTTTATTTGTATAAAAATTGGTTTTTGAAATACAAAAAAAAATGTTTTTATTACGGTTTTTAAGGCTAGCGTTTCTTTTGTTGATTGCGGAGTTTCTTCATTTTTCAATTTCTATCGCAATCCCGATGCCATAATTTTTAACGGTCACTGGTCTTTTATCAAAATTAATTTTCTATTGAAACAATTAGTTAAAAAATGATGTATTAAACTTTAAATTGAAGATCAATGCCATTTTATCACTTATGCAGGTAAACTTTGCGCGCGTTTGACAATAGTTTTTGGTCACTTACAAATACACGTCTTATGTGCTTTTATAGTACTTTTCATACGTGTTCATCAGAATAGTCCAATCTGGTGCCGTGCCTATGATTGAGTAAGGTTTTACTGTTGAGCCTTCTTTTATAAAGTTTATTCGTCTTTTATGATGAAACTTTGGTGAGTTGTTGTGCACGTTTAGCAGATGTATGATGTTGTAGTTGTATATGCATTATAGTCTTCAAAGTCAGAGAAAACAGAAAATACTTTCATTGTCAAACCTTTGTCGCGTTTGAATATTGACAATAGATTATGATTTGAGATGAATCGTTGTCTCAGATTTACTGGATGTCCCAGTTCCTCACAGTGTACGGGCGGTTTAGGGGTTTGCTTTTCAGGTTTGAACTTTCTCTGATCTCGGAATGTCCATGTGGAGATATTCTGTAGATACGTTCGGGCATGGAGTCATATCAGCGGTCCGAAAAATGGACCGGTTGGCCACACAGATTTTGTATCCTCTTTTAGGACTTTTTGCGGCATTTTTGGTGATAAATACATACCTGGGACCTTCAGGGCCTCATATTCCTATATCTCAGGCTATGAATTAATTAAAAAACTTGGCATTATTACTGTGAAACATCATCACGATGCTGTTTTTGTTCCATTGTGAGCAAATGCGGCACTATTTTGTGAAATTTCTTCACCATTTCTGGGGTGGTTACCTCATTTGGTCGACCACTGCGTTGTTCGTCTTGGCAGATTTTACGGCCTCGTTTAAACTCTGCCACCCTACATCTTACTGCCGTAAACGAAGAAGCAGACTCCCCGAGAGTAGAATCTATCTCAGCTTTGATATTACATTTTTTTAAAACAACAACTACCATCTATACGTTAGGTCAGGTACTCCTGAGATTATCTTCGTATACTATTGCATTTATTATAATAATATTTGATTTAAAAAAATATATATTTCCGGAAGGGGAGGGGGCGCAAATTAGATACTTGCCACGGGCGCTTCGTACTCTCGTTACGGATCTGCTGTTGGTTATCAATCCTTTTTGAGTTCTAGCCATTTAAAGACTTACTGCTTCACAGATGATTAGTAATCTTCTATCATGGTGTTGGAGCACCTTGCATCCTATCCAGCAAGTGTCTGATTGTACCAATTGCCTTGTCGCAGGTGAAGCAAGATTATTCAGAGGATTTCCCCCATCTAACTAGATTACTTTGATCTGGGAGTCATATAGTAAGGTTCATCACTTTAGAACTAAGGTAGTCTTATAGGCTAATTGCTATACCCTTTTAAGGTCTTTTATGGAGTTATTGATAACTGCTTCTAAGGAGGATGTACGTCCTTTATAACCTATCTTTCTATCCAGAAATTTAAATGCCACTGATTCAGCAAACTTTGTAACACATTGTTCACCGGATCGTAAGAGGTGTAGTTGGTGATTTGTCTACTCAGACATAGACAGTAGCATTTACTTGGTTTTGTTCTCGATCCATCAGTCCATGTGCAGAATTCATCCACTTTCTTAAGTAGTTCCTGACATCAAAGACAGTCAAACGTAAATATAGGATTTAGACTTCAGAATTGTTAGATGTGTATTCGTAGATGTCGTCAAAAAATATAAATGTATTGAAATAATTCGCTCAATCGTGATTAGTCTTTCGATAACATCATTAGTAACGTAACCTTAGATAGTTAACACATTATGTACTAGGAAACATCACTCTTATTTTTCATCCATTAGTGTTTTTTTTTAAAAATATTTTTATTCAATTATTGTAGAACGTTGATAAAATGGACTACATGGGTTACATTTTCACTACATATTATTGGTTATTCAAAAAAGAAATCTGCCTATTATATATAATGAAACCAGACGGAGTATGAAAATCTCAATGAATCGCTGGCTGTAGTGGATTGCCTTAATACATTCTATTTTCCAATGGATCTGAGAAACGTTAAAATTATGTATTTCAAAAACCAACTTTTAAGAAATATCAATTATATACATGCGTATGAAATATGCAGATACAACAAAATGATTGAATATTATGTTTAATTTTAATATCATCTTATTTATACAGGCAACGCAATTCAATTTCTAATGTTTAAATCGAATGTTTATTTTAAGCTTGAACGACAGCTCGGATTCTTCAATCAATGAGCACGAAGACGAAGACTGGGGAAACACTTCATTCGGCCGGGAAGTTCTTCAAGCAGTCGGCGTAAAAAAAGACACCGAAAATAGCGTGAAAAAGTTGCTCATTAAAAATCTTGACAAAAGCTCCGAAAAGAAAAAAGCGATCAAGCGAGCCGACGAATCTTCCGATTCGAGCTTCAACAACAGCAATTTAGACGATCTACTCGACGAAGCATTTGATTTTGAGGATGCCGACGTGGACGGTCCAACTCCGCCCAAACAAAATAAAGTGAATATTGCAAATTTATTAAAAATTAATTTAATTTATATTTGAAAATTCATATTTATGAATTTATATTATAGAATTCAAACGGAACCAAAGCCTCGCACAGTTTCTATTATAAAAGAGGCAACGAAATGGATGATTTTAAATCGCCGTTAAAGACGCCTCCGAAAAAAGATGCTTCCCGTGCAAATAACCATCAAGAATCAAATAAACCGTTAGTTCACACTGTCAGTTTTTATAGGAAGCAACAAAATCAGGTAGTTAAAGTGTATAAAAATTGAATAAAACCACTCGTTTTTTGTATTTATAAATACTCATGCTTTTAAATAGGGATCGCAACCTGCTACTCCCGTTAGAGTCGTTCGAGCCGAATATGATGTTAATGAAGAAGAAGAAAAAGAAAAAGCAGTTAAGGCAGCTCAAATATCAGCGCAAGAAAGTCGGCGTCGAGTCAAAGAACTGCTCGAAGAAGTCGCCAAACAGAATACTATTGTTTCACAAGTGAGAATTATATTTTGATGCATAAATCACATTTTCTGACGCATCACGTTGCTCTTTACCTTATAATTTTACAGGCAAGTCAAGCTTTGAACTTGTGCGTATCGACGATTGAATTCAGCGGCTCTACAGAGCAAGCCGAAGGAGAAAGACTTTTATTATTAGCAAGTATGTATTCATTTTTAAAATCAAATTCAAACGTATCCGGTATTTAAAACGTGATCTTTTTTTTTCAGCACATCGACGTCAAGCGTGCCTGCATGAAGTGCAAAGAATTCAAGTGGAGGGAGTTAATACTAAATCATCGCACATATTCACTTTAAACATACAAGAATTGTGCGTGCCGCTTAGAAGAGAATATGTACGACAACTTAATGCCGGTGAATTATCTTTTATTAATCGAATATATGATAAAAATATTAATTAAACGTCTTTGTTTTGATATACTTGGTATTATTATTAAAGAAGGTGCCCTCGGACATTATTTGGTGTGTCTTATTAAATGTCAGGAACGCGTCATGTCAACTTCGTTAGTAAAAACTGCACCCGATTCATTCACAGTTACATTCCCTGATAAATTCAGACTGGAAGGACTAGACGGAGAATTTAAGGTATATTGAGTTGTTAAATAAAAATGAATACAGTCCCTGAATATTTCTATTTTATGATTTATTCTTTGATTTAAGATAACGGTGGAAGTTTACGCTTTACAAGCTTCCAAGGAAATATTACCTCATGACATCAAATATCATATTGGTACTAAGAAGGTATGTTGTTGTTTAATTTTATGATTTTTTTTGTAAATTGTGTCCTTATTAGAACTGCAGCAAATGCAAATTATTTGATTATTTTAATTTGTAGTCGGGAAAGCTGGCAACACCACGTAAAGGTGCTCGTGGCGCAGATCTTCGAGCTCCTCTGCCGATTCAATCTCCCGGAGGTCCGTCTGCAGTGAGATCCCCTGCAATGCAACCTCAAGGATATTGCATTTTTAGCGCGCAGCAAATCAATCGAACTAATTTCACACTTACTAAGGTATTCACTTGATTTAATGTCGATTTCTATCGCTTTCCCGCAATTCCAATGTCGAAGTTGATTGTTCTTACTAACCGAAGACATATTCTGTTAGTGCTGATCTATTATCTAATTGCAAGACTGTGTTCTGATGTTTGGTTACCCTGTGAGTGATTTGTCTTTTGGATCTGGACACGTATAGCCTCATCAGCTTATGCGTTTCCCATCTTTAACATATTCTTTTAGAGTTTTCCTCGATTCACCTATGTAAGTTAATCTCTATGGGGGCAGATCATAGAAGACCCCAGGTATGCATTTATCCCCGAAAATGCCGCAAAAAGCCCTAAAAGATGACGGAGTGGCCATAAGGGTCCAATTGGTCCGCTTTTCGGACTGCTGACATGACGAATGAATGCCTCGCAACCGAACTTGTCTACCGAACGATTACGAACTCTCATTATCTCATTACATTACAGCGGGTACCTGCTTTACCACCCCCTTTGTTTACCTTAGCAACCACCATCAGATTAATATGGACCAATATGATTTATCCGCTAAACGTCTCACAAAACAAATTACTTACACAAACAATGCTTGTACTAATTCCATAATCTTAACGAGTGTGCATTCAATAACTCGCCAAAGTTTCATCACAATCAGACGAATGGTATAGTAACGTATATAAAACAAACTGACGTTTATTAATTTTGCAGTCATGCGGCAGTGGACCCGTTGAAGGGTGTCTACGAGTTAAAATAACTTGTGAACGACGAGCAAGTTTAAATATAATGGGCGGCGTAAGACGTGGATTTCTGACAATGTTTGAAGAGGCGGGAGGTTTCGGCGCTTGGCATCGTCGTTGGTGTGTACTTCACTCCACTGATTTATCGTATTGGCGATATCCCGATGATGAAAAAAAGAAGGTTGTATATCGATTTAAGTGTTTTCGTTAATATTTTCATTGAGTTTGTTATCAATGTTTGTATAAATTTTCAGACTCCCATGGGCAGTATTGAGTTGGCCTTGGCCGTGACTGAAACTGTCGGTCCCGCACCTAGAGATTTATGCGCTAGACCTCATACGTTGCTTTTAGAGTTGAGCACCAGTTCGTCTTACAGCGAATCGAGCTCTGATCAAACTGCCCGATCGCTCATAATGTCAAACGGGCTCCGACGACATCTATTAGCTGCAGACACTCGTCCAGAAAGAGATGCATGGGCCAAAGCCTTGAATGAATCTCTGGCTTTTATCAGAGATTGTAATGACGCCATATCATCGTATACTTAAAATATTTCTGCAATTATATTTTATTATGATTATGAAACGCAATGTATTAAGATAGATGTTTTATTTTTTGCTTAGCAATTTTTTAAGCCATCCATCCGTAAATATTCTTAATCATTCCAGTTATACGCATGTATCCGAGAGCAGCACATAGCTCATTAACTGTTGATGATTCTTGGTCTATCGCGCGTTTAATAATAGAACAAAGAAAATATTTTAGCCATTATGATTGATTACCAGCAATAATATATTCGTTAATATCTGTGTCATATTATATATATTTAATAATATCTTTTATATTTTGTATATATTTAAATGCATAAATATTTAGTACCCATTTAAAACCTTAAAACCATTAAGTACAAGGTCAAAATATGACTGATTTTCAAACATTATTTTTATTAATGAAATAGAAAATAATGCAATTATAATATTAAAAAAAAAATCAATAAAAATCTTAAAAAATAAATTTATTTTATATATCTAAAATCAGTGTTAAGTTTAGCTTTAATACATATATATATTCATATTAATTTAAAATAAATACTTAAAATATATTTTACATATTAAAATAATTATCACATAAATTATATGTGTACTTAATCTTTGCAAAATAGAATTTAGTATTGCGATTAATATGAGATGAATGAATATTGCACGTTGAAAATATATCATCATTACGGTGATGTATCATATGTATGATATAAATAATAAAAGACATTTTTTTTTAATAATTCATAGCGTTTTTTATATTTATAAAATGGTAAACAATGATACGTATGAAAATTATAAAATTTTGATAATATACATTTTACTTTACTTGTTTATTGTGGAAACTCGACTCTGTGTAGTAAATACACCATAGTAAAGGAATGATTGAACGAATCCGTACGAGCTACGAGAATGAACATTGCATCCAAATAATGGCGTTGTGTGCGAGCTAGCAGACGTGGCAGGCATTTCAATAAGTGCAGTACATTGCATATTGACTAAAAATTTGGACATGAGAAAGCTGTGTGCAAGTTGGGTGCTGTGTTTGTTCACAATGGAATAAAAACAGTGTCGTGAGGATGTTTCAATTGAGTTTTTGGCGATGTTTCACACCAATATAGTTGAATTTTTGCGTCGATTCATGACCATGGATGAAACATGACTCCATCACTTCACACCTGAGACAGAGGAACAAGTTGAAATCGGTCAGACAACAACTTAGTGGTATATTGGATTCTTAAAGACAGAGTTCATGTATGTTCCGAGTGCCTAAGGATTAGCCCATAGAAGTGTCTTTTGTCCCTGGCAGGAAAAGAAAATCCCTGGCAGTGGACAGCAATACATCAGTCTTCCATTAGTACAAGCTCTTTCCAATGCATATCACAGGGGACTGACATCAACACTGTGATTAACACAAACCAGGGTCACGATCCTCAGTCATGAGGGACACAACGCAGAAAAAAATAGTTATATATTGTTGAACATTTATTTAACAAATAACAGAAGACTAAGAAATTTGAATACACTGTCAAAAAGTTAAAAAAATCTTATATAAGTAATACTTTGTTAACATTATCAGTTTAGTTAATTATTAATAATCTTTATAAATCCAAGTAAGTTATTTTAGTTGCTCCCAGTGCAGCAAGTCCCGATAATACTGCAGCCGCCCAAATGGCTATACTTGTATTCCGGCTTAATTTAGCAATAATACTGAGCGCCAGCGATAATACCAATTGCGCTATGAATACAGTCGATCCAATTATCGATATATCAGTCCCGAGACCCCTAGATTCGTTACTCCCTGACGCTGGGACGGCATCGTCCTGAAACTGATAGATTGAAATAACATCCGTGCGTTCTTAAACGTACCATCGTATATTAGCATCGATCTTACCATGCCTTTGGTGTGATAATTGGCAATGAGCAAATACGGAATATTAAATAACGTGCTGTACGCAATTCCGGCTGTTATGCTGAAAATAAGCACTGAGCTCTTTGTTTTGATTACGGCCAATACGGCCATACCTATGGCGTATAAAATAAGTCCGCTGATATAAACGAGTTTTGCTCTGAAAATAATAAAACATATTAAATCGGATATTTGTTATTTGAATGTGATTAAATATCGATTGACATACTTGAATTTCTTAATTAGGTATTCGATCATAAACGAGTAAATTGCGCACGAAAGAGCGTAAATTGCCAATCCCCAACAACCGAATCGTACGCCCTCGTTGTAAAGGTTCAATTCGGAACTGTGTTGTGGCGCCTGTAAAATATTGAACGATTAACGGCGACGATATTGAGATAAATTCAAAATTAACGTACCGTTGGATCGCCTCCGAATACAGCCTCCCCGACGAAATCGGTGAAATATAGAACGTAGCTCAAATGGGACATCCAAGTGATTAAATTCGTTATGTATAGTATCTTCATGGAATTCGGCATGAATATCGTCGATTTTAAATAATCTTTGAATGATTTGATTTGCACCGTATTATTATTATCGGCAATCATTTCTTTCTCGCATTCCTCAACATTGTCATTGTTGAACTGAAAATTTGAACGCTTGACGTATGAAATAACTCAATTATAACACAGTATTGCATAATAATTTAGCGTCTTACTTGTTTGTTTGTATTGAACAGCATTTTGAGCGGTATTTCTTTTAACGTAGTCACGGTTATGGTAACGCACATGATGAAAATGATGGTGACTTTCATAAATACAAATTTAATGTTTCCTCCGATCCATGTGCCTGGAATATTTCAGCTGTTACTCCATTCAAATGCTAAAAATGTTTATACTGATATGCAAAATACTACAGTCGATATTTCAGAACCGATGCATTAACACGATTGAGGTTCATATTTTTACCTACGGTTAACGAATCCCAATTTATTCCTCCGAAGCCGTATCCTAAAAAGCCTCCGATGCCTGCCATGACGGTGAACATACTCAGTCCTTTTGCGTGATCGTCTATAAACGAATCGACGATGAATTATCGATAAAATACTGCGTATTAATATATATGTATATTACCAACCTGGTATAGCGACTTCAAGTAAATACGCTCTAACCGGACTTTGGCATATGTCCGCGCTAAAATCCATAAGTATCATGCCGACTATTGTAATAATGACGGCTTTCAACGGTATATTTCCTTTCGGAACGTCGATACTAGACGTTGTACAGTTTTGAAATGAATCATTAACCGTGGAAATATTTTGTATTTGGAACGTATCCCCAAATAATATGCCGATATCTTTACCGTACGGTACAAATATAATCCCTATTAAGAGAGTTAACGATAGACCGATGATAAAAGGTCGTCGTCTTCCTATTGACAAAGTGCATTTATCGCTTATAATTCCTATTAATGGCGCAAGACATAATCCAAAAGCAGGAGACAGTGCCCACATTTCGATCATATTATCATGTCGCAAGCCAAGTTCGAGGAGGATCGGTGAGACGAATGCCGTTTCAGCCGAGTATGCAAGCTCGATTCCCATCACCGCTGCGGACAGTCTTAACAATTCGCAGAGAGTTTTTTTCCTGCAAACATATAAACGTCAATCGTATGGAAAATATATCCAAAAATATAAATATTTTCATCCCGCTTACCGATAAATGTGTGGGTATTTGACCCGCAGTTCTGCATTTGTTTTCATTTCTATGAATGATTTTTAACGGATGACGTTTATCTGAAATATCGTTCAGTTAAAAAATATTAATTCATAAAAAAAGCCGTCGATAAAAAGCGTGACCTGGGTTTATCAATACGATGTTGGGGAGTGCATGTCATTTTATTGTTTTGTAGTACAACGGGAATGAACTTGGCAATTTGTATCAATATATTGGGCTGATGAACTTCAGCGTTGTGGAAAAAATTCTGATAAAAGACTATTTTGTAAAGATACAAATCAATGCCTGCATGCTTTAATTATGCGGCACTAATTGTTTGGTAACGTTTATAAAACAATGTTATTATATTATCATGATAATTGTTATTTAATGCGTCGACTTGATGATCTTGAAACTATTATATCGTACCATCTACATTTAATTCATACCTAAAATAATCATGTGTAATAGAAATAAAGTATCAATTGTTAAAAGCCAATATTTATATTTGATATTGTTTTATTAAAATAAATTCAATAAAAATTATTATTGATTCAATTAATCAATTTAAGCTAAAATATATAATAAATATGATTTATTATTTATGGAATAAATTAATCAATATCATAAAATAAATTAAATACAGCAAAAATCAAAAACAACTCACCTTGCCCACAGTTAAAGTTACAATGATAAATGATTTGGCTGTTGAAATGATATTAAAGTCATTAAAGTGCCCTCAGTCAAGACGCTGATGAAGTTGTTGTCGTTCTGTGTCGATTATGCTAACTATAATAAGTTAATGTAGTAAATCTGTGATAATGACGCTTCAATACGGGAAGGGCTCTGATTACGTTTCGTCTATTTATTTGAAAGAACGCCAAACAAATATATTATTTAAAAAAAACCGTTTAATTCCGATGAAGCTACAAAAACTATTGATTGGATTGTAAGATCTTCCAAGGATGAAAGCTTAAATTCAATTTTAATCTATGAATGCGTCCATTAAACCCAGATCACTAATCATTAGTCTCACAGACTACAGACTCGGAACGCAATGAGATCGGTTCAAATACCTAGGGAAGACGATGCGGGATGAATTTAATGCAGTAAAACTGATACGATACATCCAGAGTCGTAACAAAGGTATGTAGCGCGCGTTGCAAAAATCCAACCTCCACCCCCCCTCCCACTCCCTTCCGAAAATCCAATTTATTGTTGCTTCCGCGATCGTACAGATTATGGAAAATGTCACAAAAAGCTCTAAAAGAGGACGGAGTGGCCAAAAGGTTCGTATGTCCAATCGGTCCGTTTTTCAGACTGCTGATGTGAAGAATGAGCGCCTTGCAATCGGACGCCATACTTGAACATATCTACAGAGCGATATATAGCCTGTTTTGCCACGCCCTTGTTACGGCCCTGGTTACATCTATCATAATTCCAGGCACGCAGAGCACTTACCTTATATAGGATCATCCAAAGACTAGATGTTTTCCCGAATTGCCATTTTGCCGGAATTCAGACCCATCAATATGATTCAATTGTGGCCATAAAAAGTCACTCAACATTGATCGGTATCAGACAGTAACACCATCTTCGAAGTAATGTGACCCAATTATTCCAATGTGTACTAAAAAGTAACTTTTTTCGGGTGTCTGAAAGAACGATACCAGTATCGCATCTTGCGTGTGGACCGTTGTTGGTCCATTGATGACGCGCAGGAGGGGAAAGTCGTCAAGAGTCGTCGGATAGCCTTGGCTGCGGGAGGACGTTCTTCCCGCGGCCAGCAACTCCGGCCTCAACATCGATAAAAAAAATAGCTAAGACGAGTACCCGATCACCTCCATCCTTCCACTCGGCTACACAGAGACCCGAAAAAAGAATGCAAGCGCGTTGAAACGGGGCGTGGCCCTGAACATTGGTGTCAGAAATGGTGGGTCGTTAAGATGGTGAGCCGTCTTGGATGAAATTTTATATTGACATACAATCTTCCTTTTATAGCTAGTAAATCCAAGTTTGTTGCACGTTTATCGTCCTATATTTATTCAGCTTGACTATCTGCTCTATTTTTTCGGGGATGATATCTGATTTTGTATGCAATTCTGGATGATATTTTGAGAATTTGCAAGATTTCTACATCTTCAATCGATTTTTTCAAGGTGTTTCACCACTATAGACGCCTAATTAATAATGCAATTGACATTATCTATAATGTAAACACATGTTGAAATAGTATTGCCAATTAATATTTTTAATTGCGGATGTGTTCCAAATATATGACGAAATCAATCATTATGACTTACTAAATGTTTAAATTTATAGTGCATTCATATTTTACAAGAAAAGCAAGATTTTGTCGTACGACTGTTCATGTCGGCTATGTATGAGGGTCGTCTAGAAAGTAAAGTTACTAGGCTCCTGAGGCTGGGGGATTTTCTGGGGGATGAAGTTGGCGCGCTTAGCGTGTAGAAGGTCGTTTTGGTCACGCGTATTTGTCGGCCATTTTGTTAAGTCACAGTAAATTCTTCTGATGGAGAAGTCGTCGCGCGCTCCCGCCATCTGTGATGAGTCGACAACATGACCGCCGTATGATGCTTTATAACCATCACGAAGAATTTCCTGAGATTTCTAGAAGTCTCCTCTCCTTGTGTCGGAAAAACTTAGTTAAGAGAAGTTGTGTGCGAGATGTGTGACCAGAATGATGGAATTGGATCGTTTTGCATCTGAGGGAGAAAAAACAAGAGGAACGCCACACTTCCGAGCGTGTTCCCAGGCCGTAATCGACCTTAAAACAACTCACACATCTTTACTACACATTTAATACAAAACTAATTTTATGCCCCCGAGAAGACCCAACTTCTGCTCTATCTGGTGACTGGACATCTTGCGCGAGCTAGTTATATTAAGAGAGGACGAGAGATTGAGAGCAAAGAAAAGAAAGGAAGGTTCAGCCGCGCCTCGGATGGAACCAGTGCCTATCTTAGTATTCGCCGGGGGCATTCTTTGTGCCGAAAAGACACCAGGATGGGTCACCAGATCTCTGTTCCCCACAGGCCCTTAACACGGCACAGAAGCGCTTCCCTTTCGGAAGCCTTGGATAATCTAATCTATCCGCGAGAAGCCCAGTCTCATTAAGTGATCACTGAAACGGCCGTATCCCGATAGGAACTGAGACGTCCAATTGTTGGGATTGACCCAATGATAGCTAAGTTTCAGATTCAATGGAGTTGAAGAACATGTAAAGGTGGCGTCCTTTGTATGTATCTGATCATATTTTTGCCATTCGACGTTGACAGCACTCGTGGCTTAATTCCTTAAGGCAGTGTAGTCCTCTTCAGTGTCGAAAAATGCTATTTTCAGGGCTTGCTTCTTCTTCCATCTGTGTTTAACCGCGTTTTCCGTTGAGATTTTCTATTTGAGTTGCTGTATATTATCAAAGTGAGGTCGAGGGCACAGGCGACAAGCTCAGTTCCTGTTGGTAGCGCTAACTTGAAGATGATGTTCCAAAGGAGTGGTCCCAACACCGTTACTTGTGGGTAGCCTTTGGTGAGTCTGCGGTTTACCAGTTAGCCCCCGGTCTAGGCAACTAACTGACATGTCAGAGAGGTAGTTTTTTGATGATCAGGTTGATAAGGTTAGCCGGCACATCTTTATTGTGCATCTTCATTATAATCATTGGCACCCCAGGGGGAAGCTTTTCTAGACTTTATCGTGAC
The DNA here is from genome assembly GCA_008973525.1 of Stenopsyche tienmushanensis. Taxonomy (NCBI): domain Eukaryota; kingdom Metazoa; phylum Arthropoda; class Insecta; order Trichoptera; family Stenopsychidae; genus Stenopsyche; species Stenopsyche tienmushanensis. Next base: position 96,650 of record WACJ01000261.1, on the reverse strand, counting down.
GGGTGATAAGACACCCCAGAATCCAAAAAACTGACACCATCTCGATCTCGACGGTGATTCCGTTGAAAAATAGTTTAATATATTTGTGAAATATTGTGCGAATTTTAACTAAATAAAATATTTTTTCGATCCTACACAAGCGTTGTAAGCTTACTTTCTGGACGAGCCTCTTACTCTAAATTCACAACCCAGACTCATGATATTGATTAATTTTGAATATATTTGTTGGATTTATCATCACAATATTTATTATGTAACATACATTTCTTTTATCTTGAACAAAAGAACGAGAGTAAAGATTGACATAACGATGATTACCTTATCTAATATTCCAACTCTGGACCCTCAAAGTGTAATGCGTAATTTGTATTGATGACTTAGTTTTTAATCGACTCTTCATTGTCTCCAAATAACACATCAATCAATAAGTTTGTAATTTAAAAAAAAAAACCCCAAATGAACAGTTTAAATTTAAAAAAATCTACGAACTTATTGAGTGATGATTATTCACAGAATTAAAGTCACATATCAAAACATTGAAAAATGGTTCGAATACATGCTTATTTCTTTTTATATATTACCTTAAATGGTTCGAATATATACTAGATCAACATAATTTAATTAAAATTTTATTGCTGGGAAAAATATAATAGAAAAACGATCATATGATTAATTTCAATAAGTATAATTTTATTATTGGAGGACATAAATATACATATTTTTGATTAAAAAAAAAATCTAGCTCGTATAATATAATATGCTCTTGAAATATACAATATTTTAAACGAGGTTGCTTAAAAATTAAATTCACTGTAATTTTAATATGACGGTTTACTCACTTAAAGCTTCTTCATTGCGTGTAGAAGTAAATGCAATTCTTGTTGCACGTCTTGAATGAGATTTTGAATTTGAAGTTTCGAATTCAAAATCTCTATTGTTTGAGTGTAGGGATTAAATCGTACGCCGAAATCTCTGGGAATTGTTTCTGCATATTTTCTGCTCAATAAAAAATGTCTTGTTATATTATAAAAATCCATATATCGATATATTAGGAGGACCCGAAAGTATTCGCGTATTTTGAAATTTGTCCCTATATTGACGTTATAGAAGGATTTACTGTATTAATAAATTTGGGCGTTAGGAATACCATCAAATGTTAAATTGGTTATACTAACATCATTTTTTCTTTGGCATCATCAAAGCTCTCTGCGACAAAGTAAACTGGCTGATATTCCGTGATGGGGTATTTTTGTAAGCATGTCTTCAATGGATCAAAGGATCGAATTTCAGGTTTATCAGTCAAACAATACTGCAATTCCCCAAACGATGAAAGCAGCCCAGCTCCGAACGCTTTCATTTTTCCATCTTGTCTGCATAATCCATATTCAACAGTGAACCAGAAGCACTGTAAAATAAAATAACTATAAACAATCCATGATCGAAATGAAAATCATTTTGAATTTCCAAATTCCTCACCGTTGCCAATTTTTCAATGTAATCGTCTGGGGCACCGAGAGATGCAAGACCAATTTCTTGTGAAAATTGAGCAAAAGCCGGATCTGCGAAGAGTGGTGCGTGCCCTAAAAGCTCATGGCATACATCTGGTTCTGGAGTATAGAGTGGTCGACTAGGATGGCGAATATATTGAGTGGAATGGAACACTCTGAACGCCAATCCCGCCAGGAAGTCTCTGGAAGACAGCAATCCAGCAACAGGGCGCAATGAAAATCCTGTGCAATCTGAAAATGACATGGGATTTATTATTATTTTTGAGAAAATTGTGTGTGTTGTTTTAAGAAAGAAGAAGTCGCGAATGGCGGCAAGTGGCTGGGGAATCTTCATAGGCGTCAAGGCATATGAGCAGGAGCGTGGGCGCATCGTGTGAGCATCCAGCTGATACAGGTGATGCTAACTAAGGCATACAGCATGGAGTCATACAGAGAGAGGTTTAATATCAGGGTGCGAAAATCCTCACCTAAAACGGTAAAATCCCGGTAATCGGTAGCAGGGAAATCCCGATAGAGGCATTAGTTAGTTGACAGGAGAGGTGGTCTGCATCGGGCATCGACCACTACCTCTTTTACCACGCCACCACGTTTCTTCCCCTCGATTAGGAACCGCCTGAGATGTAGCTGGGTCGTCTCGGATCACTGAACGTCCCAGCACCTCACAGGAACCGGGCGATTTTGGGCCTCGGCCTGGGCTGGGTTGGTTAGGTTAGGGCTTTCAACGACTTTTCAACGAAGATCCATTCATAGACGCAGACTATATTCTGTGGACGTCTTTCTGTGGACCAGTGTGTGTTTTCATCTGTGGACTTCTGTCGAGCATGGTATCCGATCGCGAGGCGCTTTTTCGATGTGTCGGTTGTCCGAAATTCGGACCGGTTGGACACAGAAACCGGAAATTTATAACATCGTTTAAATGCGATTGTAACTGATCGTATGTTAAGCTATTTGAAATAAATTTTGAGAAGATCTTTACAACTGGATATCTTCTTGAAGTGATTCCTGAAGCAATTCCAGAAATTACATTGATTGATAAGTGAATAAAGATGTCTGAATAGCGAAAAATATAAGCTCCTCAGCAAATACAGCGTTGTTTAAGTTTGATGCAAAGCGGTAAGCAAAGCACCATGGCGGCGTGGTAGTCCCAATGGGATAACTCTGCTAAAGGTCGGTGGATGTGGAGGGGGAGGTGGACGAGTTAATACCGAACCTGAGAACCTGGGTAGCCAGGAAGTACGGCCAACTGTGCTACCACTGGACCCAGGTCCTCACCGGGCATGGTTGTTTTGGTAGCTACCTATACAAAATAGGCAAAGAGACTGGCCTGGAGTGCCACCACTGCGGAACGGAGTACGACAATGCTGCACACATGACATTTGTCTGCCCAGCATGGAGCACCGAAAGGGACATCCTACGGAAGGAGCTAGGAATCAGCTCGCTCTCCCCTAGCAATATGGTACTTTCAATGTTAACGGATGCTAGGGCATGGAATGCGTGGTGCAAATACACGACGTGCGCTATGCGGCAGAAGGAGGATGCTGAACGTACAAAACGACGAACAATAGCAGCATCCTCTTAACAGACACACAGGCGACATCCAGGAGAACAATTGACATGCAGGAGGACCCGGAAGGGAAGCATCGTTGCCACCGTCGTGCAATATTTAGCTAGTAGCCAGGTGTCAGCAGTGAATAAGGAAGATTAAATTATACAAAGCTGTTTTTTTGTCTACAAGTAGACAATATTAATTATTGTCAAATAAACGTCTACTTTCGATACAAGGTGGCTAAGGCTTCGGTAGACGTGGCTAAATTAAATAAACGCTTTTTGAACGATGAAGGTATAAAGTAACAATCAAACGAATATTTTGTTGAAATTGCATACATTACCTCTCAGAAAATTGGATACATCTTCAAGCTGTGGTATATTATCGGCATTATACCCACAGTTTTCTATAAGCAGCGGAAAAATATGGTTATGTTCTTTGCAAGCGTGCGTCGGGTAGAGTTCAACAAGCTTGTTGAACACAGTTCCCCAAGTTTTGATCTCTTCTTCGGTATATTTGACGCGTGGCAACGGTTGTCCATGTTTGTATTCATAAGCAATGTCTGCAAAATATTTTCTGCGTTCTCTATAGAGAGGATCCGAAAAGCCGGGATGATCAGCATCCAGTTCCGCTCCATACGACAATATTTGATTGGCGAATCTGTCCAAATCTCGTATGCGCTGCGGAAACCATGGTACAGCTGCTGCAAACAAATTTAAAAAACAATAAAGCAATAGATTTAACAATTATGCTTAGTTATGTCGCCATAAACGGAATCATTAAGGGGTTATTTTGAAGAAATTAAAATGATAAGATATTGTTGACCGATGTCTAATAGGATGTCAATTACAGGGAGATATATTATGTTCTTGTTGTTCTTTGATAATTCATTATTTTATTACTTTTGATAAAAGCAAAATGATTTTAAAGTCATTGTCACAATTGGGCGTGCGTTTCTCAATAGATGTTATAAAATGTGCAGAAATATACTGAAAAATACATGTTGGTCCCTTGTTATATGCGATTTTTAAACGGCTGTGGTTTTTTTTTATCAATATGAACCAGGGCTTTGAACCGTTATTTTTTTCATTTTGGTTTGACCACGGGTGCAACTGGGTTTGGGACGCAAAGCGCAGAATACCGACCCGATTGAGTAGATGGTTTTTATTTTATACAACCATTCTACTTGAACCAACACTGATTGACTGTCCGTATTTATGATATATACTAAGTTGTCTAATCCCTCTTTTCTTCGTTATCGTTATGTTAAGGTATGGCATTCGATCACGAGCCGCTCATTCAGCTGTCTGAAAAGCGGACCGATTGAGCATACAAACCTTATGGCCACTCCGTCCTTTTTTATGGCTTTTTTAGGGTAAAGAATATGACTGATACTTAGATATATTATTGTAGACTTTATAAAAAGCATTCCCGTGGAATCACAGATGATGTATGCAAGTATGCAGAATGATAATAAAAAATAGATGATTGAAATAACATGTTTTCCATTGAAATATCAAACGATGCAGAACAAAATCAAATAAAGAATTCGATGACCTTTGTTGTCTTTATAGTTTCGAGATATGATGCTGAAGTAGCTGCTCGCGGTACGAAGTTCTTCGATTGCGCTGGCAATATCTCCAATCCCATGGGCCATTTCAATCATGAACTCGTATCCTTCTTGCCTGGCCGACGAGCGCGATTCGATGTGCTTCAGGTTGACCTTGTGCTTGGCCAGGATCTTCAGCGATTTCTGAAGTGTGCCAGCTTCATCGACGCTTATCGGCGAGAAGATGAGGCAAACGTTCTTGGTGGAGTCTCTCCCTTCTTTGATGTAGTTTCCACCCTCCATCAACTTTGGCTGTCGAGCAAAAACATAAATCGTCAACAGGTGGTCTGACAATTTAAATTTCAGAGCTTCGAACCGAAACTAAACCGATAAAACCGATTTAAATTTGATATTAATCCATACTAGTTTTAACTCTAGATAATGTTTTTGATACAATGTATATGTTTTTAAATAATGATATCTTTGCAACCTTTCAACATAAAGGTCAGAAGAAGCTTGAACGCCAATGCATAATTATTTTATGCAAATATGGCATCCTAGAATATAATTTACATATAAATATAAAACTTGCTGTGGTTTTAAAATGGTTGTAACTAAATTCAAATATGGATCCATTAAATACAACACTTTAATGACGGATAGATGATGTGAAACTCATCATTGGCAATTAAGAAAAATATGCAGACAAAATATTTAAAGACCACATTAACTTTGTAAAGATAAAAATGCTTTAAGTATATTTAGAACAAAAAAATTCGTTTTTGTGTACAATAATTTATGAATCATTTTTATCGAGGCTTCGAACCGTTTTTTTTTTGTACATATCGGTTCGGTTACGGTTTTTGTTCCGGAGCAAATAGCAGTTTTACCGTTTATCGGTTTCGTTCCGATTCTAATCCATGATTTAACAGTTTAAAAATCGGTAAATTATCATGCAAATTCGTTTTGCACATGTTTTCCTATTAATAAATTAATGACAATAAAAAGAAAAATTATAAAATATGCATCCGTTATAAACATGTTTATGCTTCCATTAAGCGTGTGGATTTTTTAAATGTTGTTGATGATGATGATATATTGCGTGCATTAATGATTTCATTAAAAAATCAATAAAACGCATTATAAAATGAAAATGCATACAATATCTTGTTGCAATTATGCAAAAATACAAAATGGAGCCAACGCAGGCGCAGTTGATAACCGATTTATATATTTAAAAAAATAATAGTACCGTATCATTAGGGAAGTTATCCGGAATTTTAGTCGAAGATGTTCCGTTCTGGATATTTCTTGGGCCCATCATTTTTACTGGATTTCTGGAAAAGCTACTGTTGAACTCCTTCAACGATCTGAACTGCTCGTCGTTTACTAACCGGATTCTGATACGCTGAATGAAGTCGCTCTACTTTATCTACATCGTTTAGGGTTGCCAACTATTACAACGAAAATTCCAGTGTGGACCAAAACCGAAAGTGAATCTCTTAACGATAACCGTTAAAACCGTTATTTTTGCCGATCGATAAATTTGAATTTAGTCGCTCAATTATTCTTGGAAGAAGTTGAGCAAAAATCAACTTTGATTTGAGTCAGACCTTAAGTCTAAGAGGCTAGTTATTGTGAATGCTACTCTCGCTTGCTCTATCCTAGAGCGAATCGCTGTTACATCATTCATGTAGGCAGCTTCCAAGTGTGTGACTCTGGCCTATTTCTTATATTCGGCTTTCAAAAAGCAATCAGCAGTGTCGTTATTGTGTATCAAATTCTCGCATATTGCTCCCCCACTCTATCCCCAGAGCGCTCCCGCTACACTATGTAGCATTGGTGTCAGAAGTGGGCCGCGGGAAGATCATCGCATGTCGCTGTTAGATTGGCACATTGCATCTAAAATGAGACAGAAGATGTCGTTGTTGTTGTTTGTATTGGGATAACATTTCACTCACGCAAATGCCATCCATTTGCTTTTTTTTCTAAATTCAGCTTGAAATCCATTTAGAGCGGGAGAGTCGTCGGTTAGCCTTGGCTGCGGGAAGTCGTCCCTCCTGCAGCCAGATCTCTCTCTCGTGTGAAATAAATAGTTATTTAAAGAAGAGGGTCCCGTGCGATAGCGCGACCATTCCGACAAGAACGTGGGGGCGGGGAACCACCCGGGGAATCTTGCCCCAAGAGCACCCCCGTATCAACGTTACATAATAACGGCATCCAACCGCCGTTGATAATAATTCTAAAATCGGTTTCTTCTTCATTTTCTTTCAGAATACAGGTTAAATAAGAGCAGAAAGAATACACAGCCCTGCCTAATTTCTCTAGCTATATCGATGGTTCTGTTGTGTCTTGCGTCACCTTAACAATGTATATGGGATATACATATAATAATGAGATTAAATAGTAAATTAGGTTTAAAAATATAGATAGCAAAAAATACGTGTTTCCTGAACCGTGTCTCGATACGAACTGAATATAGAAGGATAGCCTCAATTTTTTTTTATTAAATCAGCGTCCATATAGAAATTATAAATTTAAGCCTGAAAATAATAAAATCAAGATTGGATGATGATAATGATAACCAAAAACAACAAAAAAATATCGAATATAATGAAAATAAACCAAAACAAGTCAAGATATTGCCTAATGACCATTGCGTCATTATATACCAAATGATAAATTCTTACAACTTTGTACCTATGTATTCTTTTAAATTTTATTCCATTATTGTTGTTATTAAAAGTTTCATTTTTAATATTGCACGTTTAAAAGCGTAACGGACCAAGTGTTGATATATTGGGCTTAGATTCTAAACTCTCCTAAAATATCCGACTGATTGTCTCGATCCAGGATTAGTTTCCTGTGTATCTGGATCTAAAAAAGTAATAGTGAAGAGATGTATACAAGGTGTTTTGCACATGTACCTTTTTTATTGAATGCCAATGAAAATTATTTAAAAAATTACGCGAGGTACTCATTCGTCGTATCAGCGATCCGAAAGGCGGACCGGTTGGACACACAGGCCACTCCGACTTCTTTTATGGCTTTTATGGCGTCATTTTCGGTAGAAAATGCGAATCTGGGGTCTTCTATGTTCTGTACGATTATGAAAGGCCTTCCAAAGGCTAATTTATATAGGTAGAGCATGAGTGGGGAGGAAACTCATAAAACCTATATATACATATCTATCTTACTATTTTATTTTATTTAGTTTTAATTTACAAAATACAGAGTGCTTTGCACATGGACCGACTATTTTTTTGTTGTTGTTAAAGGGATCTTTTTCTACGTTTCACGCATAGACCTTATGTCTTAAGCCAATAAAACCGTTAATGCTAGGAACGTAAACGAAACCAAAACCGATATGAAAAAAAAACTGTTCGCCTATTTAAATGATCTTATCCTAATTTAATTATATATGAAAGGCAATGGGAAAATATCCCATCTCTCAAACCAATACACCACACCAAATTAATTTTATATTTTTAATATTAAATTGCAACTGTGACATTTCCAGTGATCATTTTCATCAATTATGGTCATGAAGCAGTGATTATTTAATGAGGTTAATTAAGCGATAGTGGCAAAAGTCAATTCCACGATTATTAAATGTGAAGTTCTTTTCGACTACTGTTTTATGACTTTTGTGGCGCCAATTTTTTGCCATAAATAAAAACAGAATTTAAATCATGATCGTTTAGTTTTATAAAAATGTCGTTATAGTATCAAAGGACCATATGTCTAAATTTAAAAAAAAAATAGCAATTACATGCCCAGTTTTCTCACCACCTTTTCTTACCAGTGACATCAATGTGATTCAATTGTGGTCATAAAAATCACTTTACATTGATTAGTATCACTCAGTAAAGTCAACCTTTCTATAGCGTCAAGATAGGGACCGCGCTATAGTAACAAAACGCTATAGGAAGTTAGGAACCCATACAAAATGTGTACATGTTTATTAATAACTAGTGTCAAGTTTAGTCAAGTTTGTATATAAATACATAAACCTTAACACTGTTGATATTTTTGGGTTCCATAATGTAAATTGTTTGGTAAAATGCATTTTACTCGTATCACAAAAAGTCGACTGTGCAGGCAAAAGTTTTTCCAATTATGAAAATATCCTATTGTATTTATTCTAACAGAAAAAAATCTCTTGTTGGTAGAATAAAATAGACCGGATTCTCATTGAACGCTTCTATATGACACCCAATGAGGTCATCTTCAATTGTCTCATTATTCCACATTATGAAGTGGAAGCCCTCGGTTTACACGAATTTGAATTATATGACGTTTTTTAAAGAATCAGCAAGCCGTGGAAATCAAATTAAATAGACAATTGTTTCATCACTTCCTATGAGACTTCACAGTTCTTTCCAGCAGCTGAAATAATACACACCATTGTTGAATATTTGATTTTATCAATGGGTTTTATTGTAATATCAAGGATCATGTAGTGCGGGCTGAGTCTTCTTCTCTCTGCCGTATTGCGCGCGCATAATTCCTCTCCCGAGGCCACGCTTCACTTCATCACGCCAATATGCGCTAACATGGCGCATCCGTTAAACGTCTCGCAAAACACATTGCGTATACAAAAAATGTATATATTAATTCAAAAACGTTTACGGAGTTACGAATAAAAACTCCCAAAAGTTTCATCGCAATCGGATGAATAGTATAGGAACACATATTGGACAAACGGACCAATGACCACAGATATTTTTTTTAATACTGCAACATTTTTGTTATTGTAATTGCAACATCGTCATTATTAGTTACATGCAATTGATATAACAAAAAAAAAACTAAATGCATTTGTGGAAATGCATTTCTGCTTTTTCTTTTCAATAAATACAGATGTTTCTTATTGAATTTTTGATACAAAACTTCTAATTGTTACATCACCAAAAGACTAGGCACGTGTTATGTTGCTCGTTTTTTGTTGTGTTCGGTGAAAGCATGCGGCACCCATCCTACCCCTTAAAACCCATCCTATTCGTTTTGCCGATGAGTTTTAAATGTTTTTACACAGTGGTTTATTTTGTTGTATGTATATTTAAAAAAAAATATATACACGTAGATGATGCAAGCACTTTAAAGATATTTTGTAATTGGTACAATGAATCATAGATGCCACTATTATTATATTCTGCGAACAGACACACATTCTTCGGTTTATATCGATTAATGTGTATTTTATAATCAATATTTATTTTAAACCTCATAACAAATATTTAACAGTTATTAAAATTGTTCATTCTGAAAAAAAGACCAAAGGCAGCTTTGATTACATCCAAGCGTTCCCAAGGAAATACAAACAACGCTTTGAATGTATGATAGACTGAAATAATAGAAAATGCTGGTGAAAGTTAAAATATCTTAGTATGGTATTTTATAAATGTCTGGTAAGGAAATAAACGTATCAGTAGTGGAATAAGATCTTAGCTGAAAAATTGCAGCAATGATAAAGCACGATATCATTGTTCAGAAATGTCATGGACAAAGCACAGACAATGCAATCCACTTAAAAGGACACACTAAATAAAAAAAAGCATTAATCTCTCAATGTCTCATTTATGCATGCGAATGCGGCCATTTTTTCTTGAAAACCAATAAAAATTATTAAAAGATTACGCGAGGTACTCATTCGTCGTATCAGCGATCCGAAAGGCTGACCGGTTGGACACACAGATCACTCCGTCTTCTTTTATGGCTTTTTGTGTGGCCTTCTATAATCTGTATGATTATGAAAGCTCATCCTAAATGAAGTCGCGAGCGCAACTAAACTTCATCCCCACTCATAAAACCTATATATACACATCTTACTATTTTATTTTATCTAGTTTTAATTTACAATATACAGGGCGTTTTGCACTTGGACCGACGATTTTTTTTTTTTGGGATTAGTGGGGTCTTTTGGTACATTTCACATATAGGTCCTATGTCCTAAGTGTCAGGGTAGTCGAAATATATTTTTTTCAACATTTTGAAATAATACTCAAAATATCACCTTTAAATCGTCATATTTTTTTTAATTTACAGTCATAATAGCACGAAATAGTCGTTCAATAAGTCGTTAAACTTAAAGAGGTACCAGTTTGCCAGGGTCAGGTTTAAGAAAATACTTTTTATGCTTATGATGTTTTTATTATAACTTTAATTAGGATTTATTTTGTGGGCATTTCTGTCGTGTAAATTAATTATTTTGAACGTCCCTAGACAAAGAAATCCACTGGTGTCAGATCTGGAGGCCGCGTGACTCATAGATTTGGGTACGTCCCCAGACAAAGAAATCCATTGGTGTCAGGTCTGAAGACCGTGCGAACCACGGAATAGAGCCGTCAAAGGAATTAATCTGCACGACAGAGGTGCCCACAAAATAAATCCTAATTATTAAAGTTGTTAAGCAGGTCTAATATTTACTCCTAGGTAACAAACACCAATCCATTGTAGATTTAATTCGTAAAAAATTCAGCTGACACATTTGCAATCTGCACGTTGTACTAAAAGCCAGTAGTAACAACGATTATATTTATTTATGATTCACTTTCGATAATATCTTTGCAAATTCATTGCTTGTTTTTCGTGTCGGACACGGACTAAAAATAAATTTCATGACGTAATTTTTGGACAAGTATATATTTGATGGACATGTCGTAACCGCAAGCTTAAATGACTATGGAAAGTTACAAGTCCAAAATAAACATTTCCCTAAGAAGTCAGTGCTTTATTGTTTGTCAATATTTGATGAGATTGCTTTTGTACTCCTTGCTGTATCTTCAAGAGTTGAAGAATTTACTCATGCTAAAAAACGCAGATAATAGCAATCTTGGGCTATTAATTATGCAGAAATGAGCAACAAAACGCATGATATAATGTTTATTGCAATATATCAATTTTTTTCAAGTCTGGACATTTTACACGATTTCTTGTGCATCGATTTATGCGCTTTTGGATGCTTGAATAATGTGACTTTTTATTTTCCACGGCACAATAACGCCAGTAAAAATAGATATAAAAATGTGCATATATGTAGCGTGCGCATCTAACAGCGACATCTTCCATCTCTCTTCAGGTGCAATGTATTATTTTAACAGCGCCATCTCTTGTGGCCCTGCGGAGACATTGCACCTGCATACCGACCGATCGCTTCTTGCGCTTGCATCGTTGCCGTTTGGGTAGTGGCGTGCAGGAGGCGGGAGTCGGAAAAGTCGTCGGACACCTTGGCTGCGGGAGGTTGTCCCTTCTGCAGCCAGATCTCTCTCTCTATCTGTAGTGTGGAATAAATAGTTATTTAGAGAAGATTCTTTCTACTCGAAGCCCGTCCATCCCATCCATTCGTCCAGCAACATCACGGGCCGTTAGAAGAACGGACCCGTGCGCTAGTGCGGCTATCCCGACGAGCACGTGGAGGCGGGGAGCCACCCGGGGACATTGTCATTGAAAGGCAGCATCTATCCAGTATTAGTCGTCTCCTAATCTTAGACCTCTTCTGCCAGCTCTTTTAGGATTATCTTATGATTTTTTCCCCCCTAAGAATCTTGCATAAGAGACCCTGGTTTTGATCCCAGGATGGTGTCAGATTCTTACTGACTAAGCCCCTCCCTTGTCTGTCTCTGTACCCTTGGTATTGTTTTTCACATTGCTTCAGGGGGACAGGTAGTCTGGCCTTAGGTAACTGGCTTTATGGAAAGCCGCTTTGCGCCTCTCTCTTTTACTGCTCTCTTTGGCGCTCAGGATTTCTTCAATTTAATCGCGCCAAAGGTCCCAGTTTTTCTTGATTGCAATCATAGTGTGGACCATGTTGTCAACGTTGAGCTCGGCTACCCCAAGTGCCTGTTTCAGCGTGTTTTTCTAGGGTGTCCAAGCCTCACAGTCAGTGATGGTGTGTTCTGCATCGTCGACTTCTGTTTGGCAGTGGTGGATGTTTCCTTGCCAATCCGCTTCAGGTACACACTGAAGCATCCATGCCCAGTGAGCACCTGAGTCAAGCAGTAGGTCGTTTCGCCGTGTTTTCAGGCCCTCCATCGGCTCACGATAGGGATAAGTCGGTGAGTCCATCTTCTCTTATTGGACTCTGATCCCATCTTTGTTGCCAGGTTTATCTCTTGGTTTCTGGGGTGTAGTGACACACCCACATCTCACATCTTGTGTATGTATGCATTCTGGGCATCCATTTCGCACATAACTTCTTCTAATTAAGTTTTTTCAATACAATATCACCAAGAAGACTTCTAGAAATCTCAGGAAATTCTTCCTAAAAATCATCAAGCACTTGTTCTTTAATTTATTTCACAAGTTCGTCAGAAATGACATATGAACTCCCACTTCTTGTCTCGTCTTGAGTATCAGTATGACCATATCTGAAGAATTTTACCCACTTCGTGACATGTTGTCGACTCATCACATCAGTAGCATAAACTTCCACAAGCTTCCGATATTTATTTGCGGCGGTGTGGTGGCGGTATTGTGCTGCAAAGTCAAAAAACGGATGACTGCGCGTATGGACGGGAGATGGCAAGAGCGCGCGACGACTTCTCCATCGAAAGAATTTACTATGACTGAACCAAATGGCCGACAAACACGCGGATCCAAACAGACTGACCGTTAGGACCTCCCCTACACGCCAGATGCGTCAATTCTCCCGGTCTCTCCCCAAATTTTTTAGATGATCCTCTTCTTGATGATCATCTGACAACCAGTTTTAATTGCGGATTAACTTTTTAAATCTTGTACAGAAGCCCTGAAGCTCCAAGCATTGATGGTGCACCATCAGCATATATGCTGTCATATTGATTCCAAGACATATCTTCTTCTTTAGAAACTTAACACGTACTTTAAACTTTTTATAGCGTAGTGTCCTATTTTGACGCTATAGAAGGGTTGAATGTATCAATCGATATATCATGAATGACTTAATAACGATGGATAGGGAAGCCATTCAAAGTGCAATTTTGTCATTGTTACAATCGACTTGTGAAACGGTTCAATGTTTTTTGGTTTAGAGCACTTTTTTCTTCTTCTTTTGATGTAATTTTTCTTAAATTCTTCCGTCAAACGCATCAAAAACGCCATATAATATTCGATATGAATACTTCTTCCTTTATCAAGGTAATCAATTAATGAAATACTGTGCGCATCCTTAAATACGGATACCAAAACTTTAGCAGCTGATTTTTGCGCTTTTGGTCGCTTTGGGTGACTTTTGCCAGTTGCTGTCCACTCAGCTGTCTGCCGATTTGACTCTGGAGTAAGTGATGGATTCATGTGTCATCACTAAAACCACTGTAACTTGTGAACTAAACGCTAGATGGTATGCAAATTTCCACACGTATTATTTGAAGGTTGGTACTTAAAATATATATCATCCAACGAACTTATTGAGTGATGTGTTATATTTACGAACAATCTATTACTACTGGTTTTACTAAATCCTCTCCAATTACCTCTCCAAACCAGGAACAAACAGCCCTGTTGCAATTTTCAGACATGGTCACTTTAATTGTCGTTCTTTTCTTTTAATGAAACTCCTTTATTTCCAATCTCATTTTATTTCTTCTTCACGTCGGTGTAGGAGGACTGCCCTAAATTATTATGCTATGGCGACGTTTATCACGTACACGAGGAAGATGATTCTATTATAATCATTTATGGACGAGATTCAACAACCACACCACTTTGCCAACGTCAATTATACTACATAATTAGATAATATGTAGCGTGACATTTTAGTGCGTCTCGCGAGTGACCAAATTCGTCAGACGGGAAGGACCATTTTCCGCATTCGTACATCTCAAAGACAATGAGTGGAATACTATTTATTTAGTGCGTAGGTGATGCAGAAAGTACTGTCATCATTGACAATTACCACATCAAGGACGATCTATGCTAAATATGTCATCTACGAAAAAAAGACAATCCATGACGGACGTTTAGAGGCATGATTATTTTTCCACTTGAAAGACTTCTTCGAATCGAAAGAGGAATTTAAATAATTATTAAAATTAAGATCCTAAGTATCAACTAGTATAGTTTCCTCTTACATTTGTAATGCTAAATTAAAATTGTAATGGAATTTATCGAAAATTGGAATGTAAATAAAATTTACAGTTATAGCCAAAACGGACGGCTTTCTTGGGTCCATTCGTCGTCGATTCATAGAAGCAGAAGAAAAGAGAAGCCGGCAGTGAGAAGATCGGGTCTTCTAGCGGCCAAGACGTTCGGTCGGATCCCAAAACTGTTTTGAGACCCGCACACCCGCTCTTGTTTATACCAAGCATTTGCGTATTGCGCTTATACGTTAATCCAGCAGTGCTATTGATACACCCAAAACAATATCAAACAAAGCATTTTTTTGCATTCCCGGCAAAATACGGAAGCGTTGCGAAAATTTAATCAATCCGAAATAGGCATAATTAAAAAAAATCATTTGAAATACAAAAGCACGATTGAAGAGCACATCGAATGTTTGTTTATATTGCGGTGTATAACATAGTGCTCGCCGTTAATTACCATAAAAAGTTATATCATAAATAAGTTGTTTGTGCGAAGATTTTTGCATCATTCGTTTGGTTTACGACCTCGATTAGTTTAAATTCATTTTGTTATTTCAAATACAGTATCATTCGTATATAAACATTTATCACAGCTGGATTTAAACAACCGGTAGAGGAAACAGGATATTATAAACGTTCGTCGTATATACACCAAATATTTGTATATCGATATTTGAAAACGAATTATCTACGCCAATGGTGGCCAACCCACGCGCGCATGCGTCAATTGATCTGATGAAGTGGTAATGTGAAGGATGCGCGCGCATGCTTTTGGATCCTAGTCCTTCAGCCCGCGCTACACGTGGCCTGAAGCAATAAACCACGTACTGCTTTTCTTTTCAAAAAATTACTACTCGCTAATAAACAATACAAAACACAAAAATGAAGATTGTATTGCATGGTGAAACAAGAGGATCAGGCGTTTTCATAATTAGGCTAAATAAGAAAACTGTATGCTAGTATTTATAAACGCATTTTTACTCAATGAAAATAATTGATGTGATTGAACGAGCTTTCACATATCAAAACGCTTCCCATATCATTAAATACACCGTGAATATTTCATAGAAGTAAGAAAATTTATGTTCCAAAAGTCATGAAATATATATATTTTTTTAAATGATTTATTACCAATACCGATACAAATTGTTAATATTCTTCAAAAAACTTCACGAGCAGCTTCACATTTTTCCATCGACTCTCCCATGCCCGGTACGCCTTTTTGAATGCACCAACGGGATCTTCCTTCAGAGCTAACGGCCGGAGCTAGGTCGGGATTTTAGGGTTGTTTCGCTAGGACGTGTGATTGTCATGATGTAGCACCCAGATAGTCCTTCATCCTCAATCTTTACAGAACATCCACAGCTATTTTGATCTGCTGATGCTCTCAGCAGACTGAACTTTAGTGCGCTGTAAAGCTAAGGGTCCCTCACACTTCACCCAACCGATTTGAGCATGCTGTGACCAATAAAAATTTTTTGTTTGCGGAGGGGAGAAATCTTCAAAAGACATATAAAGGGATTATTCTTTCAGGCGAGGGCCTATTTATTGTCAACTCATCTTTCAGCGTTCCATGCTGGGCATTCAAATGCCGCATGTGCGGCATTATCGTTGGTTGCTCCATAATAATGGCATTCCACTTTTCCAGATCTGTGTTCATTCGTATTTGTCCGCCAACCTTTTGTGAAGTTATTCCATCGGGACTGCCACACCGCCACGTTGCTTTATCTAAGATCCTTCTTTGTTGTTCGGCTGACGTCTTGTAAAGAAGACTTGTGGACTGAGAGCTCCAGATCAGCTTCCTTGATCTTCTTCGCAATTTGCGTGTCTCCGGAAATTTGGCGGTGACGAGAAGAGCCACACCATCAGCGAAGGCAACCATTTTGATTCCTTCGACCAAGGGTAAGTGGTTCATCATTGGTGGAGTATATAAAAGTTCTTTGCTTGGAAAGTCGACCCTATTGCCGACGCCAATGGTTGGTCTGTTCCGGGTTACCCAGACTATCCGCACAGAGGGGAATACTACTGCGTGTTCATTGCCACCACGAGTCCAATCTCAGTTTGAAGGGTGCTGCAGTAGATGACGGACTGCAGGGACTACTCCTTCCCCATGGTTCTCGTATTGGTTTGGTCATTTGTAGTATCTAGCCACGGAAACGAGTCGCCGTTTGAGTAGCATAAAGTCGCTCTTACCTGTGTGCGCTAGGCTATTAAGGATAATGTTTTTGACACAGATTCCATCAACTACTGTAATCAGCAGTTCCACATACCCCTTTATGGGCACGCAGTAAATGATGACCTGCGTACCCAACTTAGTTGGGCTACCCCAGCAGCGTTTGATGAGCAAACCGACAAAGCTGCTTTCGCGCACCTCTTGTCCACATCATTACGTCATGGTTTCAACTGTTTCCCACGGACGTATGGTTAACTCCCCCCTGGAGTTTTATGTGTGGTCATCGTGTAGTCTTTTTTTCCTGTGGGAGAGGAATTTTGCATAAGAAGCCCTGGTTTTGATCCCAGAGTAGTGTCAGATTTTTACTGACTAAACCCCTCTCTTGTCCTTTTTTGCCACCCTGGTGTGTAATTGGCCCTATTCTAGTGTTGGAGAGCCGCTCTGCGCCTCTTTATCTTTCACTGCCCTCTTTAGCGCTCAGAATTTCTTCAAAGTAATCACGCCAAAGGTCCCAGTTCTTCTTGCTTGCCATCATGCTGTGGACCATGTTGTCAACATTGAGCTTGGCTACCCCAAGTGCTTGTTTCAGCGTGTTTCTCTGGGGTTCCCAAGCCTCAAAGTCAGTGATGGTGTGTTCGGCATCGTCGACCTTCACTTGGCAGTGGTGGCACCCCGCGGATGCTTCCTTGCCATCGTGGAGTCTAACACCCATTCTCTGAGACACAGCCTTTGTATGCGTTTTTTATTTATTATTTTTCCTCTCTTAAGCGAAACAGATCATGCCCTATCCTTATTTTCCCTATAATTCCAATTATCATATAAACGCTTGACCACCGCTGTTCTATGTTATTGTTTATGATATGGTTCAAAATGATTCAACTTCAGATGCATGTTTTCACTTGCGAATATTGTGGTTAATATTTGGTTTGTCATTGAGGTTTGTAATAAATTTTCATGTCCGGCATTGAAGTTAATCCCACCATTGTAATACTTATCAACGTCCTATGCAATATTTATCCAGGATTAATCACACAGCCTTATTCATTGCCGTATGTTTAAATTGCATTAGATAACATGAAACTAAATTGTCGTCCTTTTATCGAAGTATTGTTTTTGCACTTAATGCCATGATCAGATGTACGCATTTTCCAACTTTTTGATTATTTTAATGACATAACTATTATTACATATGTTGCTGATGTTTTTTGTTCGAATCCTGAATTAATTGCACAGCATATATTCCAAAGGTATATGTAGTAGTGGTGAATTTCTTACGAGGCTAACCACTCAGAACTGGTATATGCAATTCAGGACAACATTAGCAATGTATATAAGAGCATTCGGTTGTCATCGAACTCTATGATTTGTGGAAAATCTAGTACAAATAAAATATTTCCAAGAAATAAGTTTCATAATATTGAACTCATTTATAAGAAAATCATGCTTCTTAGTATGCTAATCTTCGCAGAATCATCGTAGCAATATTAAACTTACGCTTAATCGTGTATTATATATTATAAATCATAAAAACTTATGCCGCCATAACGTAATCGGGGTTTTCCCCCTTTTCTTAAAACAGTATCATCCTTTACATTCGAGCTCAAACTATGATATTTCCCCTTTCTGGATCAAATATAAAAAGAGATTTTTTTCTCCTCACGATTACTAGCATTACATCTACTCTTTTGAGGTCACAAAAATATAATAATTCGTTAGATGAGATCGAGCATTCGCCTGATTTTCCGCGTTCCTCATTGCCATTGCCATTAGATGTATCGCTCTCACTTTTCATTCATTCTTAAATGGGTTTTTTGTTACTCAATTCGATTCGATTGGCGTAATTCTTATTCTGATGAATTTGATGATCGATGTATCCAAATTTACATAGATTTAAATATAAAACTAAATAAATTCTTCTTGAAAAACACCTGAGTGCGGGCAACCCTGGATAGCAAAAATTTATCTCAGAAAGTTTCGCGCGTAATGCAGTTGAAGAGGATCAATCCAATGGTTTTAATATTTATAAATTCATATTTCAATAATATATTCGCATTATGCATGAACTTAAAAATTAAGAATTATGTAATATAATTCAAATAATAAAATAATTTAGTAGTAATAACGCACTGAAGTTAAAACAAATTTGTCTACATTTGGTATAATGTAGGATGTCGAAAAGATCCTTTTGTCGGTATGTTGGGATTGCGAAGGAATTATTTATTATGAAATTCTTAGATATGACCAAACGATAACAGCACCGTTTTATTGTGATCAGCTGGAACTATTCAATGAAACAATTTGTGTAACAAGACCTAGAATAGTCGATACACATAACATCAACGTGCAGCTAAAATTACTTTAGAATAAATTAATTGAATGAAATGTAAATGTATTCATCCTTCTTATTTGGAATAGGTTGAAGTATTGCAGTGCATTGATTTGACTAAAATGATTGCATTGGAATCAGCCTGCAGTTTTAAGGATAAACAATACTCTGATGCACGCCAAGACAATATATTCGAATTATTTGAAACGAAAAAAATGCACTTAACTATGAAAATGAACAGATTAGAGGCGTTCAAAATGTGTTACTATCATAGAATGTTGAAGATTTCATAGACAAATCATATGTCTTATAGCTATTGTATAAAGATCGAAAGCGTGTTTTGAAGATCACGAATATATAAATTGGGTCTGTTTTTATGCGATTTTGAAGTTATGCGGTTTTCAAAAATAATGGAACTTATCAGCCAACATTAACATTAATTCAGCCATTAGATCAGGGCACCATTTCCACTTTCAAAAATTATTATATTAAGAACGCTTATCAACATATACTGGATAAACTAGAGAATGAGTCATTAACTGTATGTAAAGTTTGAAAATGTTTTCAATTTTGGACTGTATAAAAAAAATCATATGCGGTATTTTAGATGATTGATGATTGATGTGACGATGATGTTATTGGTTTGATTTTACATGGCAGCGAGGAAATAAAAGACGATATTGAAGTGAAAGAAACTTCTGCTCCCCTCACTGTAAAGATTGTACAAGAAGCTAGTCAATTATGCAATAAATTAGAAATTTTTGCTCTGAAGCTCTGAACGAGCTTTTAAATATAATAGTTAAATCGTCGCAAAGTTTTTTTAATGCGATTTTTGGTACATTATATCACATTGATTTGAAGTTATGCGGTTTTTAAAAATAATAAATCCTATCCCCCAGTGTTCTATATAGTTCAAGTCTTTTTTTATGCGATTTTTTATATGCGACTCTCCATGCATCTATCGCATAAAACCAGACTCAAGTGTATATTAAAAACTATGAAGATAGTCCCAGAAGTACCCGATCTAACGTATAGCTGGCGTATAGCCATCAATAGTGAACGTTCTCAGTCAATTCGCGCATTCGTTTAAAGCAATAAGATGTTGGGTGACAGTTTAAACGAGGACGAACTGCGCTGTGGTCAACCAAATAAGGTGACTACGCCAGAAACGGAGAAGAAAATTCACTAAATGATATTGGATAACCGTCGACTGTAAATGCGCGAGCTAGCAGATAAGATAGGCATTTTAGAAAATGCTGTACATCGCATATTGACTGAAATTTTAGACATGAGAAAGCTATGCGCAAGATGGATGTCGCCTTTGCGGTAATATGGTGATGTTTCAATCGATTGTTTGGCAATGTTTCACAGCAATTAAGTCGAGTATTTGTATCAAATCATAGTCTCAGATAAAACATGGATCCATCAATCCACAACCCGAGCAATTTGGCGCGAGTTACTTATGCAAATTAACGTTTGGAGGGGTTTCAGTGATCGTACAGATCATAGAAGGTCCCAGGTTCGCATTTGCTACCAAAAATGCCGCAAAAAGCCCTAAAAGAGGACTGAGTGGTCACAAGGTCTGTGTGTGTAACTGGTCCGCTTTTCGGATCGCTGATACGACAGATAAGTGATTAATGGTTCGAATATTATCAATATTCGAACCATTAGTCGCCGCCTACGCTCAGTATCTTTCTAAATACGAAAGTACTTTGATTTTGAGAAGAGATATCAGTGCAAGTATCACATATTGTGGAGAACACACAGTGTCAGGCTGCAATGAGCGCAAATAATATTTTTTTGTAGTTATTTTATGATATTTCATTACGTTTAATAAATATTATTTTGTTAGTCTGTGAGACTAATGTGTAGTGACAGTGTAACTCGAAAATATGATTAGTGATCTAGGATTTAGACTTCAAAAAATATTCTAATTATGGTCTTATGGTCGGAATAAGAATAATTTTGTTGATTTTATTATTTACAACAAACAAAAAATATGCCAAAATGCGTTGCAAAAATATCATCCAAAGTGACACATATATTTTTTGTCAATTTTTACCACAAATATTAATAGATTTTTTAAATGAATTTCCTCATGACTATTCGACAGACCCTCGCAGAGGAATATTTATGAATGGATACTATTTAAACGTTCAGTTCCATCTTAACCGTCGGCCGATCTGTGACATCCCAACCAATAAATATATGGATGTCAATTTTTGACATCACAAATATTAGAATAAACATTATTAATTTAATATTAATTGTCGACATTTAAAACGAGTAAAAATGGCCATGGAAATATACAACGAGGGAAGAAGTGCCAAAAATCAATACATTGCAGCAATCGTCAGTAAGTATATTTTTTAAATCTATTTTTATATATAAAAGTCGATAAAATGCATTAAATTGATCTATCAATTTTTTTCTAATCATCATCATCATCATTATACTAAAATGTGTTTTTGAAGATCTAGCACGTACCTAATGACATCAATTTGTGCATCATTTTTTTTGTTGATCATATAATTGTTTTATAATTGGTAAATCTGCTATTTAAAAATCAAAATATAATAATTAAACGCATTATTCAAAGTAAATTTAAAAAAATAATACCGTCTTAAATGCGCATGCGTACTTATTATATTCACCATTTATCCCTTAAGCGTTTTTATTATTATAAAATTTGCTCAGCGCAAATAGTTGACGCGTATTATTTTTAGATGAAATTCCACAATCGGTTAAATAAATATTATATTTATGAGAATAAAACACGCGAGATTACTTCAAAAAAAATTAGCTGTGCGATGTTTTGCAATTTAAATAGGATTTAAAGCGTGTTCTTTTTTTACCCTGGCAACATTATTTTTCATACATCGCTTATAATGTGACATAACCTCGCTTTTACGCAATTGTAATTATCGGATTAATCTATAAATTATCATCGTTCATCATTCGTATGATATAATAATTAGCATTGCGTATTGATTTTATATTAAATATATCGCTAGGTGATAATGAGAGATACTTTATGGATTAATTGCAAATACTTAACAGACGTTTGACAGATTGTAAAAATGTATAAACAAGCAACTTGTCCGGCAATTATTAAAATACTTAGACTGCTTAATGAGAACGACACCGATTGCCGTATTTAATTACGTTTATTTTGGTTCGCATAAATGTCATAAATCAGAAAACGTCACTTCGAAATAAAGTTTGAATAAAACTTGAGACATAAGACGAAAAATTTCGTCCATGAGCGTTTGTACTAAAATATTCCCCTTTTACCATTTAAATATCCATTTTAAAAAATAAATTCAAATAAATCAATATATTATGATAAAAATAATAATTTCATCACTTAAAATGCTAAAAAAAATTAATTGCAAAAGGGAATTCTTGTTATACATCGTGAGCTTTTACGTCAAAGCAAATAGCCTTGATTTAGTTCCTCGGATCGTGAAAGATGGATCCAAGATATGGTATTTCCCCAATCTCTTACACGGGTCTCTGCAAAAACAATGCATTTTTTACTTCAATGCATCCTTACTCGTGTACGAGACAAAAAGAAACAATTAAATCCATCTACATAGATGTGATTCTCCGGTGCAAATCTTGGACATGTGAATTCCCAAACCGCAATTTCTGTGTGTAATTATAGGATGTCAGGTAATTTAGCAGCATCAAAGCAATACTTAGCATTTGGAATGTCACGATCACAATTGGAAGATAATATATTACTTCTATTGAATTGAATTGTTTATTTTTTTCTCATTTAACCAGATTATAAAATATCACACCATTCAAATGCTGAACATTGATTGTATTAATAAAAAGATGAAAAGTCTAATTTGTCTATATTCCATATTCATAAAATGGGTCATTGAGATAAGATTTTTTAAATTTAGATATTATTAAATTAGCATACCAATCAAAATTATGATTAAACCACTATTCGTCGCAATAAAAAGGTCTTATCAGTTGTTTTCGCTAATTTTTAAATAGATAAGAGGGTATACATATTAATTACATTCATTAATTTGATTGGATATTTAAAAAGATAGGCTGTTCTCTGCCCTGATGTCGCATAATAGCGAAATGGTAACAAGAAATCGCTTATCTTGAGGCTCAAAAAAACCAAATTGATCTAGGGGCCCTCAAATTTAAATTGCGCCAAGGGCCTCTTGAGTGTTTAATCCACAATTGAATCAAAATGGTTACATTTTGAAAATATCAATCCATAGCTAATGATATCGTTGAATCGATTTCAAGAACTTGTACATGTTTAAATTATAATAATATAATCAACAGTCAAATATTTCGCAATAAATATTCTTCATTATGCAAAAATGTGAATTTTTCTTCGTGTTAAATGTGATTGATTTTCATATAGAGTGACCTTGAATGGTGTTTTTTTCCCCCCAGTCAAAAGTCATTGTCGACTATGGTTCAATAAAAAAGATTTACTGCATTTTTCATAATATGACACTATAAATTACTAGTTTTTAATTGAATATTCATTAATATTGAATCGTTCAATGATCATCATTTAAGCACACATCCAAACGAATTTCCTGATCACATTTCAGACGTCGATTTCCAGATGGATCAAAAGTTAAGCGTCATTTGATGACTTATTTTTGTTATATTTATATGTCATTCTGGGACTCAAAATTTGAAGGGGCCTCAAAAAGTTTTTGATTCGCCGCGCAATTCAAGGAATTGCTAAAAAGTATGTTTGTCCTTTGCAAATATCAACCTTCAATTGAAAAAAAATGCCATTATTTGCCCTGATGCCGCGTAAAAGCGAAATAAAACGGGGAAACGCGCATATCGAGGCAGAATTTGTCTCAAGCTAAAACACCAAATTGGTATAGGGGGCCTCAATTTTAAATTGCGCCAAGGGCCTCTCAACTGCTAAATCCGCCACCGATTATTGATGATAGTTTAGGACAGTAATTCCAAAAGTGGTCCGCACTTAGCCTAATTTAACCTTTCCCTTACGATGCTATGTGTTTAGTACGCTATATGACATCATAAAACCCCGTATTTATTATATTTCATATCGATATTCGATAATATATATATTAGGTATGGCATCCAATCGCGAGCCGTTCATTTAGCGGTCCAAAAAACGGACCGATTGAGCATACAGACCTTATGGCCACTTCGTCCTCTTTTGAGACATTTTGCGAAATTTTCGTTGATAAATGTGTATAATGTGATCACGGAAGTCCCTCCAAAGAATAATTTACATAGGTGGCTTGCGCCAGATGAAGTTGTGAGCGAGACTAGACTTCCCCCTACCTATAAAACTTACTAACTGGCCATTCAAAGTTGAGAATGAGCGTATCCTCGCGGACATGGTTATTAGATTCAGATTTTGCAACTTGCTGTGCACTTTTATTGAGTAGGTTGGTATGATCCTGAATAGCAGCATATTCTTTTGACTCGTGTGTTAAGTGATGGACCCATGTTTCATCCATAGCTATGAATCGACGCAAAACCTCAGCTTTATTGCTGTGAAACACTCGATTGAAACATCCTCATGACGCTGATTTTGTTTCGTTGTGAGCAAACGCGGCACTCATCTTGCACACAGCTTTATCATGTCTACATTTTCAGTCAATATGCAATGTAAAACATTTTTTAAAATGCCTACCATGTCTGCTAGCTCGCGTATTTTTAATCGAAGTCATCCAATAGCATTTTGTGGATTTTCTTCGGCATTTTTGGCGTGGTCACCTCACTTGGTCGATTTTCGTTTTCTTTATTTATTCCTGAATTTAAACTAAAACTGCTCTAAATATTTAAATTAAATGAATACACAAAAATAGATTAAATAAACATTTTCTTGGATCGCGAGCTGCTCATTTGTTGTATCAGTGGTCCGAAAAACGGACCGATTGAGCATACATACCTTATGGCCACTCCGTTCTTTTTTAGGGCCCTTTGTGGCATTTTCTATGATCTGTACATCTGTACGATCACAAAAGCAACGTAGCTTCCAGACACTTTCTATCATAGTATTTTTTTTTACAACAGCCGCCGTCTATACATTATGTCGGGTACTTTTGAGGCCATCCTCTACATTATAATAATATTTAATATATTGCATTTATAATAGAATTATTTAACCTTTTAAAAAATCCGGGAAGAGGGGCCGCACGTTAGATACATGCCACGGGCGCTTCATACCCTTGTTACGGCTCTGACAACATGGCCGCTATAATCTAAAAAAAGCATATATAATGATCATTGATCATCTATACATAATGATCAGTATTGTAGTGGCGGATTTAGCATTTAAGAGGCCCTTGGCGCAATTTAAGTTTGGGGCCCTCAGGGCCCATATTTTAGTCTGGGGCAAATTCCGGCATGAAAGTCTATTTGCAAAATTTATATGTATTTGTGATGCGAAACACTGTTAATTAACGAAATTTGTGAGATTAACGCAGAAGAGAAAAAAAGATCAAGTGAGTCTCTTTGAGTAAATTAATGATCTTGATTATTTTTCCCCTTACTGTGCTATAAAAAACAGCCGCGCGCTACCATGATATGTATTTGGTACACCATACGAATTTTACGTATTATTACGAACCCTCCATGATCCGATGGCGAATGGACCCGCGTGCGACGGTTCACCTTAGATTGCATACGCATAGGGCGAGGCGCAGCCAAACGGCTCCAGCCCGACAAAACAATATGAATTATTACTTTTGAAATATAGTTTGGACGGAATTTGAAATGAAACCTTGCAGATTATGCTAATAGCTATCAAAATAAAAATGATTTAAAATCATAATAATTAATTTTTGAATGTTTAAAAATTTGCAGATTTTCCTGGAGTTATAAAATTAGCATAACCGCTTATATCACAGAACATCTATTAAAAGATATTCAAATATGTTTATTATGGCGCTTTAATTATGTGGAGGATTATTATTTTTTTCCGTCATCGAGTTATTAAATTAAATTGTGCAATGGAGTGTAATCAAATTTGGCAACATTTTTTGTTCCGACGGAGCAGGAAGCTCTCGAGAATGAATTAGCGTCGGATTATCTCGACGATGGAACATTTTGTCACTGTCAATACATTAGCGCGGATTGAGTCATATGCTGAGCGATTTGAATTCAATCGAGCGTCGTTTGATTGGTCAATGCATTTTGGTCTTAAGAGCATTTTTCAATAGCCATGACACGCTTGCTAAAAAAATAAATATGACGCAATTATTATTATTAAATCGAATCTTAAAATCTTAATATCTCACATTTAAATGATTATTTAATGATTTCAGTGAACATCATGACTGTCTGCTATGGATGCGCCCTCGGTTGGGTATCACCATCACTCCCTATTTTATCCGGTCCGGATTCTCCCATGGATGTACCTTTGACAGTTGCAGAAGGATCTTTGGTGGCTTCCATAATATGCATAGGCGGTTTGATTTCGACTCCTTTTTACGGATGGATTTCCGACAGATATGGAAGAAAGACTGCGGCTTTAACATCAGCAATTCCGTATGCCGTAGGTTCATAATTAAATATATATTTAAATGTGAGGTTAAAATTGAGCCTTGCACTGTGACAGGATGTGTAAAGATGCAATTTGTCAATTGCAAATGACGCACCGCTTTATATATTGCTCAAATTATCGGCGATAAACTTGAAGTTCCACCGACATTCATTTAAATTAACCCTGACCTTTAGCGGCTACTCTTTTATGACATGTCAAATTGTCGAGAGAAATTCAAATAATTGAGTTTGAATATCTTCCAATATAAAATCGAATAACACCAACACCTATTGAATATAAAATATGTCAATTTAACGAGCAATTATAAACGTGTGCCGAAATAGAAAGTCGCTTACATCTGAATTTATTCATCATTACATCATCGGTTTAGATTAAATACATTTTAATAATGTTAATAGATCAGCTGGATTTTGAAGTTGAGCTGGACGACGGCCACGGGTCTCCTGATTGCAAGATTTGCCATTGGGTTTGGCGGCGGTGGCGCATTCTTCCTCGCGCCGACGTACTGCGTTGAAATAGCTTCGGTCAATACGCGAGGAGCGTTAGGCTCTTTGATGGTGTTTTCCATTAACATTGGCATCGTTCTTATGTATATAATGGGAGCGTTTATAAGCTTTAAATACGTTTTGATTATCATGATAATCGTGCCGATCTTATTTTTTATTCTCATGTTGAGGATGCCGGAGACGCCAGTTTTCCTCGTTAAACAAAAAAGAGATGATGTGAGTCCCGTTTTATTATTGTTTTTATTCAATCTTATTCAAACGATGTATTAATCGATTGATTTATTTGTTTGATAGGAAGCAGTAAAAGCAATAGCGTGGTTGAGAGGTGAACCTTTGAATAGCCCCGTCGTCGAGAG
Organism: Stenopsyche tienmushanensis; assembly: GCA_008973525.1. Classification (NCBI taxonomy): domain Eukaryota; kingdom Metazoa; phylum Arthropoda; class Insecta; order Trichoptera; family Stenopsychidae; genus Stenopsyche; species Stenopsyche tienmushanensis. Next base: position 69,082 of record WACJ01000261.1, on the reverse strand, counting down.
AATTTTATTGTCGCTGAAATATGACGTGGATTTAGCAAACAAATCTTCAGGTCCTACTGAAGGTATTATTACAATCATAAATTTATTCTGAAACAAAGACATCTTGATGATAATGTGATTTTTTTCTCTGCGTCGTTGACGTTGTAATTAGAAAATGTGTATTTGATTTAATGTGACAGCTTTATCCGCTATTAAATCAAGAATAATATTTATTTATCTATATATTTGTGCAATTTTTCAGACATATCAACAGAGAAGATTACGCCTAGCAATGAAAATGTGGATGATATGTCACCATGGAAATTTTTTTGTACGTTATATTTAAACGTTTATCAGCGTTACATTACACATTCTTAATTTAATGTAAGATTTATTTGTTTCAGTTACATCGGCTCCGACGTTTAAAGCCTTTTTAGTTTGTTTTGCTTTGTTAACCGTCCAGTGTTTTACTGGTATGTTTGCGGTGATAACATTCGCAAATGACATCTTCAAACAGGCTGGAAGTAGTATGTCGCCAAATACTAATACAATCATTGTAGGATTTATACAGTTGATGGGATCTATAGTTGGATCGTCTCTGATCGAGAAGCTCGGAAGAAAGGTATAAACAATCAAAATGTGAATGAAGAACCTTTCTGTTGATGAAAACTTTTATTTCCTCCCGACAATGAAATGCTACAAACCTTATTATTCATTGACGCAATTATGGCATGCGTAAAATGTCTGCCTATGCTGTTGACAAAGTGGCTCCTTGCATTCGTTGCATATAAATCGGGGTTTTCTTTGAAGCTTGTCGATCACTCGGCAAATTTTGTATGACGATTTCTGTCCTGTGCTACAAAGCGTCTCTGAAAAAAGCTTCGATGCCATTTATGAATGACGGAAAACATTCTAATTATACGTTGGTATCTTTTTCTTTTCAGTTAGTTTTAAATATGAGTGGAAATCCTCAAAAATACACCAAATGTAGCTTGATAGCGTGGGATTCTTGCCTACAAAACTCCCCATTTCTACTCCACCAGCCCTTTCGGTATCTGATTTCACATTGTTGCAATGGGGTGGTTTGTTTGCTTTATTTCTTCCTATTGCTTGTCTTTTGAATTCTCTCCATGATTTCCTTTTCAGTCTTTATATGTTTAATGAATGAACTCCATGCTTCTTAATTGTTGCGGAATTGGAGTATTGTTTGTATTATAATGCCTTTTATGAGTCACGTTTTGGAGCTCCAGTCTTGTATCTGACCGTGCTTTTCATTAGAACACAGTAGGCATTTTGTCGTTGTTTTCTAATCAAGCAATCTAACTTTCCTCTTTGCTGAAAGAAGGTCTATCAATACCGAGGAAATGTGTATTTGTGATGCTTCTAGTCACATAGTTCTATAAGTTTTGGTGATTCTCAGAGCACCCAGTCGCTGTATTCTAAGCAATTTTTGTTTATTGTGTTCGTTCTGGACATTGTCTACCCAAATGCCGTAGAATAAAATAGAATTTGTTAAGAAACCTTCTATGACTTATCTTTGGTCCACCAATGTTTCAAATTTATTTGACGTTTCTCGACTATTCTATCAGGTAGCCTTGCAGGTATACACTTGCTAGTTCATCCTTCTTCTTTCTTGGGAAATACAGCGCCGCTCAAAACTGTTTAAATTTTTTCGAAATGTTTCTTTCACTCCGTTTTTTATCACTAATTTCTATTATATTTGATTGCATTCAATCAATATTCAGTCCAATATACAATATTGTTTTATTCTTTTGCTAGATATTCAATCCAATCCAACAAATAAAAACTAATTATGACATTGGAAAAGACAGTGGCAAGACCATGTCTTCCCGTGACCAAAACGATCGATCGACCCTTTTTAGAAGACTTAACTGAACATTTTTTGAAGACTTGCTCTTGCTATCTGCACACTTTTTATACCCAGCGTCTTTAATATTTGTTCAATTATTCCGAAACTTTAACATCCATTTGCAAAAATTGGTCATCCCAAAACTAGCATTGTTTGACCAGCGCATTGCATTTTTTTAAGAGTCGCATAATTATCCAGGTTTGACTGACGTCTTGGAGAAATTCCTTGACTTGAGCTGCAATCTGCACGGTGTTATCAACTAGAATTTGGTCCGCCTTCCGACACACTTTGACGGATTCTGCGTTCTGTCAGTTTCCGCGGTCTTTCTCCTTTGTTCTTTGGACAAACATCGGACAGGCCTTTGCTACTGACTGTACTGATTGAGCTAATGCTGTCTCCCGTGCGGTCTATGATGACTTGTTAGGGCTTATTGGAACGCAGCAGGGTCCAATTCTTCATCGACTAGAGTTGAGGATGTAATTTGGAATGTTCCTTCTCTGCATAGCTGCTATGATGCGCTCTGCGTTCCTTGCGTTCTTTACATCAAATGTGATGAAAATACCTTTTTGCTTTCGCTTAACGAAGCCGTTCCGTGCGCTTCTAATGAAGTCTTCTGATGAACTTTGTTTTATTCTATTCCTGAGCATTCCCGTTAGCAGTTTCTCGAGCCCGTCTAGCATGCAGAGAAGATGGAATGATGTTGGTTAATCTATTTCCTTGTTTGGTTTCCGAAGGAGAACCAATTTCTGAGACTTAAGGGAGACATAATTTTTTCAATTTGTCTTTTTAAGAAATGTATTTATCATGCTATTCATAAATAAAAAACTTGGAAGATATGTACAGGATTCAATTGATACCTCCGTTAACCTCTCGAAGAATGTTGTGAGCTTTTAAACGTCCTATTGCTGGTGGTTGTTTGAACCGTTTGATTTCATCATGGCGCTTGTTTAAAGTCTCCAGGCATTTTTCTCCTTGTTCATGGTGACCTTCGTCATTTTTAGTATGCAGTTCATCTATGATACCGCCTATACCAATTTCTTCTCATCATAATTTGAAATATTACCTTTGGGAATAGGAACATAATCCTCATGTCGTTAACGCTGATATATTCCACGTCTCTTCTATCAACCTTCTAAGGTATTCTTCCTTAGATATCTAGGATTAGATATCTTATATTTACTTATTGACAGAAGGGTTACCATTTGTATGGTATAAACATAGACGAGGTTTAACTATTATTATTAATTATAAAATTATTCCTTTTAGGTTTTATTAATTGGATCCTGTGGCATAGTTTCACTCAGTATGTTGACCATTGGGACCTATTTCTTTATAAGAGAAATGGGAAACGATGTGTCGAATATCGGATGGATTCCGGTGTGCGCTTTATCATTTGCCGTCTCCACTTTCGCAATGGGCATCGGACCTGTTCCGTATCTATTGCCGTCTGAAACTATAATGGTGCAGGTATTTAAAGCGTTGAATTTATGGTAATATTTTTTATAATACGGAGAGTTAAATGGGAGCATATGTGTTTTTCAGGGACGCAGTGTAGCGATAACAATAATGTACATTTGGGTGTGGATCTGTTCGTTCCTGATCGGACAGTTCTTCAATTATTTCTCTGATCTTCTTGGAATTCATGTCGTGTTTTGGGGATTTTCTTTCATCGGAGCCTGCGGAGTACTTATCACGATATTCTTCCTTCCGGAGACGAAGGGACGGAGTCTCGAAACGCTGATTGCTTATTACAGCGGTGAAAAAATTAGCAAGAAGGCTATCGGCGAGGAGAATGGCGAATTACTGTGATGTTAGACTGATAAAAATATTGTTATACTGTGAGGCTCGAGTAGCTATTGTAATATTAAGTTTTTGATGTAAAATATGATATATTTTTATCGTTTGATTATTTTTGGTATCCAAATGATCAAAATAGTATAGAGATTTATATAGTTTACTTTTTATAAAGTATATTAAAAATAAAATTAAGCATATTTAATATAATATAAGTTTTCTTTATAATGAAAATTCAGTCCATCACACATTAAATTTGGTACTAGTAGCAGTGCGGCTTTTGATATGGGTTCTAATAAAGAACTTATTAAGTGATTAAAGTTAGCCAATTCTAAAATTAAAAGAGCTAGTTAAATCAGTCCTCTCCCGATATCCACTTTCATTTTATCTACAGCATTCGACATAAACTCCTCCAAGAACAAAAAAAATAGATAAGTCCATAACAAATCAAATTCCCGGTGTTATTAATTCCCCTATTCTTAACTACTACATTTATAAAAAATTCGCTTGCTCTGACCATGTGATATTTAACTAATGTTTCTTTACAGACCGACTATTTAAAGGTTATTTGAATGCCTCGGTTACATGTTACATAATGAGATTTGTTTTCCTACACTAAATGGACTAATCTATGACTTGGACTGGACTTTCTATGGACTAATGTTTTTTATTTTAATTATTATTTGGTGTAAAATTAAATCTGTAAAAATCTAATCTATTCACTTCGATATATCATCGTCTGCTTATTCTGAAACTCTGCATGCACGAGTTTGTGTGTCTGTGGCTGAGCAATCATTTCTAAGCCAATTTTGTACATAAGTCTTGGGTTTCTAGTTTTCAATAGGTGGACCATGTGGTTTTATGAGTGTTATATTGGACACATGTTTTATTAATAATCTGGATCTAGTGTCGGTTATTATTAAATTCATACGACTACGATAACGTAAATCGTTTGAGCAAAGACTCGATTTAATTTTGTCCCAAGCTTGACTCTGGCCTAGCCCTGTTATCGATATTTAGTGCTCGTAATTCGGACACAATATTTAAGCATTCATTTCTTCGTAAAGTGGATTCATTCGATGAAATAGCATTTGTTATTAATCGTTCTTTCATATTGTTTACAATGCTAGTTAAAAACAGACCTGGATCAATTAATGAAACTTCACTTTTCCAAATTCCATTCCTTCAAAAGCAATTTCTGCCTTTAACATTTTTTTTCCTTTAAGTTTTTTCATCCCTTCTCTAGACCGAATCGTCCGACGATTTTATTTGTCGGCTTTCTATCGGGTGTCTTTCCATCGTCCGTTCTTCCATCGGGCCGTGATGTTCCTGGACGAATGAATGGGAATAGACGGGCGAATAGAAAGACTCTTCTCTAAAAATCTCCCGTCTCCCACCTCTTGCGAATCACTCCCACACCGGCAAAGAAGCGATCAGTCGGTATGCAGATGCAATGTCTCCGCAGAGCCACAAGAGATGGCGCTGTTAAAATAACACATTGCACCTGAAGAGAGACGAAAGATGCCGCTGTTAAATCTGGAGAATTAAATGTACTCAGAATAACAGCGCTATGGCGTTGGAATATTAAATCGCCCATATAATATAAAGACAACAATATTTTCGACTGATTGTAAAATTTAAACAACCCATCCGATCAGTCTTCTTCGGAAAACTTCGTTTTATAATGAGTTCGTGATCGTTCTGTAGACATTTTCAGATATGGCGTCCAATCGCGAGGCGCTCATACGTCATGTCAGCGGTCCGAAAAGCGGACCGGTCGAACACACGGACCTTGTGGCCGCTCCATTCCTATTTTAGGGCTTTTTGCGGTAGTCCAATTGCGCCCGTGGCGGGCACCTGCTTTGCCACGCCTTTGTTACGGCCCTGATATTTGCAAAAAGTAGTTCCAGATTACATTAAAATATGGTTGGGGTGGATACCACTGACCAATTAGCCACATCTTACTGCTTTACGCATTAAAAATGTCAAAATTAAAATTACAATGTAGTATTACCTCTATGCACATTCATTCATTTCACACATATGAAATCAATTATTTAACTCATCCATTGCACTGGTTTATTTTGATCTTTTTTTGTTTGTTTATTTAGTAGAATTGACATCAAATATGCACAAAATACCCCTGAATGTGGAAGCTATAACGATAATATATATTTATTGATTTATTTTTTTATGGAAACCCAACAGCTTTACATATATAATTAGCCATGGATTGGAAATATTACATAGCCAATTATAGGATTTCACATGTATATATTTATGCATATGCTGAAATTTCTATTTAACCTGACACCGCAGTCATACGCTGTCTCCAGTTCTCCGTCTGCTGCACTATCATAGGCACTTGATAGCTTCACGAGGGTAAGGCAGTGAAATTGGCGGGAAAATCAAGGCAAGTCCACCCTTAAAAAATTAAAACACATGCAAAATTAAATACAATCAATGCACGACACCCAATTAACATGTAAAAAATTAAAGTATTTATTATTTACGACCACATTTGGAATGATCGCCATTCGCAAATTCATTTGGAACGCCAATACGCGTAAATACTCATCAAAGGGCTCATGGGAGTCATGTGAACCACTTTTTATCGTTTTTTTTGATAATTTATTTTACGAACTAGATGAATTTTAAGTATATTTCACATTTTTTTCAGATCGAAATTGTCGCTCGTTGCTGACTGCTACTGTACAATATCTCATCCCAGGTTTCGTTCCTGGACAAGAAAGATGCATCGATTGTTCTTCACCAATTTGGTTAAACTTACTTGACGAAGATTTGATTCATCATCATCCAATTTTTGAAGCTTTCCTGTTTCTCGGAACGTCCCTCAGGTTTCAATCGTCGAGTATTTTGGTGGCAATATTTTAATTCAAATTTTCATTTTAGGTCTTTATTTTGCTTCACTTTCTGCTACCTGAAAGTTATATCAATAAAAATATGTGACACATAACAAGTATATATTCATACTTACCAAAATATTAAATGATCTATGCATAAAATGCCTTTTTATTTAATACTAAATATGTTTATTACAGATCAATTAACTTGGATGACTGACTGAATTAATAAACGAAGCTCTAAGATCGTGTTACCTTTAATATCGAGTGCATGATGAGGTCGATATTGATGTGTTCGCTTCCCATGAAAAGGTCATCGTTTTGATGGAAGGTAATATTAATTTCATTATTTATGAATTTTCGTCTAGTGGGTCACTCGTGTGTGGTTTCCAAAAGCTAAATAGCAGTGCCGTAACTAGGCTATGAAGCGCCGCAAAAAGCCCTAAAATAGGACGAAGTGGCCATAAGATTCGTATGCTTAATCGGTCCGCTTTTCGGACCGCTGATATAACGAATGAGCGGCATACTTAAACATAACAATAACGTATAAAAGAGGGATTGAACAACTTAGCATGTATTATAAAAACGGACAGAGTCAATCAGTTTGAGTAAAATAAAAACCATGCGCAACTCTCGACCGGATTAGTATTCTGCGTTTTGCGCTCTAAGTTCAGTTGCGCCCGTGGCGGGCGCCTGCTTTGCCACGCCCTAGTTACGGCCCTGCTTTCTTTAGAACTTAGACTTATTGGAAAGAACACGGAGTTAAAGCTCCTTCTTTAGAAGTAGAAAAAGAAGAATGTATCGAGAAATAATTGTCATTAGTGCCATTCGTCCAACAATACCGATAGAAAATTTCGCGGATTAATTTTTTTTCATTAATAAAAAATATCATCTTGTAAGTCTTGTAATGAAATGTTTAATTCTAAAAAAAAAATACATAAAAACGATAAAATTTATTTTATTAGTGCTAATAAGTTTGGTAGTACAATTAGTATATAAAATATTAAAATTTAAATTTGAATTAAGTACTGTAAAGTGGCCGCAATGAGGGTCTAAAATATTCATAAAATCAATTATTCAAATAACGAATATGACATTGGATAAAAATACGTCTAGTCTTTTGGGTCTAATTTGGGGACCCGTCTAATCCGACATGCTAAAACAAGTATAGTACATATTTACAGCAAATATTGCGGAAACTTTGCATATGCCGTTTCTTCAGAAAGGGACTAGGCATACATAAAAGCAAAATTGTTTTACACGGAGATAATAAAAGCAGAAGATACTGTAGCTTACAAGGAATTATTGGAACGCTTCAATCGTCATGGAATACGTTTGATGACATATTTTTATTTTTTAAATTGTATTTATGACGTTAATTCCATAATATGAAAGCTTATATTTTCTATATATATCTCCGATAATCCGACAATGACTTGCAAAACTTTTGTCGGGTTACCGCGGGTCTGCTATATATCCATATGTGTTTTTAATTTTTTTGGGCAAAGAGGCAAAATTAGCCTCTTTTAAAATTACAAATTATTTATTTCCGTCGCTGCAGATGAACACTTATATACTATAATACTTTGATGTGATTCGTAATTATATTACGGAGGAATACAAAAATTCTGAGCCCCGCATCTATTATATTTCATATCGATATTCCCATTATTAGAGTCGAGGTGTAGTAAATACATCACCGTTAGGGAAAGGTTACTATAACAATTTGAAATACTTATATGTACTGTATATATATGTATACATAGATTAGACAGTCACTGCCCCTAGGCGTCGCCTAAGTTCGCCAATTAGTAATTACGCCACTGTTTCCATGCGTCCATATTTCGTTAGGAAAGTCTCGATTTAATAGCCTTCGTCGTGTTGGTGAGGTGTATGATTTCTGTTAGATAAAAAATTACGGATTACGTTTACTAATCCCGGGATTCTTAAGTATGTACCTAAAACTGTCCGGGATCCCGGGATTCGGGATGCCTCTGTTTTTTTCGTTTGTGTTTAGCGGCCATTGTACATATTTCAACTAAAAATATAAATAAAAATTATTTCGATATAAATGGTTTTTTTTAAAAATTCCGTATGTTTGTAAATTTACCTGCTACGACGCTGGCAAAAAAAAAATTTTGAATTTAAATTTTGTTATTATATGCATGTTAATTCCATTTGTAGTCATCTTGATTTAAATATATAGATGGTTTAGTTGCAAAGATAGCTGATATTCTTTTATGAACCTGAAACATTAATTTACATATAGATACAATTTATGCACATATTCCTTTTATATACGAGGGAAAATACATTTATTCCACCGAATGAGAATCTTCTTGATCCCGTTACTGAAAGAAAAAGGCGAGAACTAACATCTACTGTTGCGCAACGCCTAATTATTCGTTTTCTTGTAAACAAAGGCGTTTTGATAAGACTTGAGGCACAGTTCGTTGATTATACTCTTTGATTAGACTCAAACACTCGGATCTCTTTGAAAAGTGATAGCTACCGTATTTTATTGATTGATTGTGTACATTACAGACAGACGATGAATGGCTGCTAAAAGACGAAGAAAGCCGTTTCGAGCTGTCCTTCTTCTGCATGACAATAAAATACTGTTTAAATTAAAGCGAATACACGTTGCGCAACAGAGGATGCTACTTCTCGCCTTATTTCTTCAGGGACAGGATCAAAAAGCTTCCTATACAAAATGCCAAAAATACACAAAAGGGCAGACACAAACGTTATGTGTCTCTATCAATCAGATGGCACATTTTTATCAATGTTCGGTCAACGATTGGAGCGTGTGTCTTAAGCAAAATATTACAAACTCCTATTGATATTGAAAGGATTTGTTCTGAGCAATCTTTTTGTCGGTGTTGTTATTAAAAAAAAAAATCGGCGACTGCGGCAATTAAAAACATCTGTGTCAAATCACTACCAATGACGATCTCATTCTTGTATACCAAGAGCTGGCAGCATAAGGCCTGATCCACACTATGGTGCCGGTAACGGTTCGATCTCGCTCTCGGTCTCGGTCCGGTCAAATATTCTCATACAAAAAACGGGATTGGAACGATCCGATAGTGTAAACACTCTGATTGTTTCTTGTGTAAGAATATTTGATCGGACCGAGACCGGAGCGAGATCGAACCGTTACTGGCACCATAGTGTGGATCAGGCCTAAATTGAAGGACATCTAACACATGTGAATAATTTAATAGTTGTGTTCTTGCGTATTTCTGGACAATCATTATGGTAGTGTGGCAAGTTTGAACCAGTCTGGTACTATCTTAACAAGCTGGTAATAGTCTGGCAACCCAAACTTAACGGCATTCAGCCGCCAGACATAATGAGAGTCCAGAAACACACCAGAACACAACTATTACATTATTCACATGTGTTAGATGTCCTTCAATTTATGCTACCAGCTCTCAGTCTATAAGTACATATTTTTAGTTTAATTTTAAAAAGAGATTATACCCTTTTCAACGATATGCTACATGTCATACAAATCATTCAATAAGTCGATAAACTTGAAGAGGAGCTAGTTTGGCAAGGTGCTCGCCCCAGACAAAGAAATTCAGTGGTGTCAGATTCAGAGACCGTGCAATCTACGGAATAGGGGACGCTACTAGGCAAAGTAATCCAGTGGTGTCAGATCTGAAGACCGCACGAGTCACGGAATAGGGCCGCCAAAAGAATTAATTTACTCGACAAGGGTGCTCACAAAAGAAATCCTAATTGAAGGAATAAGCGCCGCTTTTGCAAAAATGTAGAATTTTCTTAACCCTATACCTATATATGCCGTAGATTGTCTATATAAAAAATATTTTAATTTACACGTGGTCACAAGTTACATGCTTATATTTTAAACAATAAAATATGTGCCTTCATACATACCTTTATAGAATGTTCTCGAAATATAAACGATTGCTGTTATAAGCAAAATTAGAAATACTATTATTCCGATAGAAAAAGAACCAAATACGCAATTTGTACTTTCGTTGGCATTACTACTTCTCTGCATTATTAATTAAACGAGCTTAAACTCGTTTAATTGAAGAAAATCACACCAGCAACGTCAATGACACCTAGGGGTTCGCGAACCTACCAGGGGTTCGCGAATCCACCAGGGGCTCGCGAATCCACCAGGGAATCGTGAATACACTAACGAAAGTCAGCGATAATATAAAATTAACAAGATATGCTCGTGAAATTATTTACAGATAAAAATATAAGATGATCTATTTTTATCAATATTATTTTTCGCTTGAAAAACGACGCAAAATTTTGGAATGTCAAGGATTAGAATGAGGTTCGAAAAAAAAACTTTTCAAAAGGGGGGGGGTTCATGAAAAATATTTTGCTCAAGAAGGGGTCCATGGACTATATGTGTCTAACCTTTCCCTAATCGAGCTAAAAAATCCACCTTATGAAATTCTGTAAAATTCTGAACCTCGTACCATTATATTTCATATCGATATACCATATCATGAGAGTCGAATTGTAGTAAATACATCATGGCGAAGAAAAGGTTAATAATAAATGAATTGAACGAAGCGAAATTTTTAGTTTATTATTAAATAAACTACCAAAAATAATATATTGCTAAAATTGTGTAGTCCTGTAGGCAGTCCCGCGGTTAAGCGGTTGGACTCGTAACTAAATCATCTTAAGTTCAAATTTATAGGATATGTGGCCGGTGACCACATTTTTAAAACACATATTCGCTGTGAAACACCATGTAAAAAAAATAAAATAATGTAATTATTGTTATGATTGTCTGTCATTTATTAAATTAATATTGTAGTATGTTCGAAATCATAAATATGCTCATTGGATTGTTTGTTAAGACTTTTGGAACGAGTTCCACTTCTAAAACAGAAGTTTGGTGGGGGTAGTTCATGGATGGCGGCCATTTTATAATGGCCTGAAGATTCTCCGATTCGCAATCACATCATCCTTAATAGTTTATGTTTAATTTTAAAGCTAATCGATGCTGAGATCATCATCGAGGTCTATGAGGCGGGATTGTCTCGCACCCGAGTGACTTCTTCGATGCGACCTTCGCATCGAACAACGCGACGGAGAACTCACAGCGACGAAAAAACGATCCACTCTATACACTTCTTATTTAAACGGGTAGTATTTTAACCTATTCCTGATTTTTTGCCCAATTGTTCATAGCATTTCTTTTTGTTTATGTGCTCTGTCCTTCAAGAATGTTGGCAACCATCTAAATTTTGTTGACTGCTGCCTGGAACAACAATTCGATGCTAGGACCGCTACACTGCCGGGGATTCTTCAGTCATGATGTGTTCCGCCGGTTCTGACTCCGATGAACTATGATCTATCCCTGTATTATCAGGCGAAAAAGATCACATTTTTGGTTTCTTATGACATGGCCATAGTTTTCCAATTTGCGCCTTTTTATAGTGTCGAGTACCTCAACTTGTTTACCTATCAAAGTCAGTAAGTCGGTAATGAGTCTCTAAACAGTCCATGGAATTCTATGTGGCCACATTTCAAACGCTTGGAGCCTTTTGCACATTGTATATGTAATATTGTCTGTAAATCCGAACATGGATGAATATATTGGACGACGACGTTCTGGCCACATTTCTTTCGGAATACATTTTTCATTCCGGCGAATAGTCCCAATAAAAGCAAGCCCTGCCTGCTGCAAGTTTTTTCATGCTATCAAAAGTTGTGAAATCGTTGTCAGTAATAACCATCCAAGTCATTATTTTGTTGGTCCATCGTCCTTATCGATACTGGGGAATGTTAGTCGATCATTCGTATGCTTTTGTAAACAAGTCATTGCTATGATTGTTAAGATAAGTGGATTGTTTCCCAGTTCTTCTTGCTTTCCATCATGCTGTGGACCATGTCGTCGACATTGAGCTCGGCTACCCCGAGTGCTTGTTTCAGCAGTTTCCTCTGGGGTGCCTAAGCTTCACAGCCAATGATGGTGTGCTCTGCGTCATCGACCTCCGCTTAGCTGTGGTGGCACGTTGTGGATGGTTCTTTCCAATCCGCTTCAGGTACGCACCGAAGCATCCATACCCAATGAGCACATGAGTCAAGCAGTAAGTCTCATCGTGTTCTCGGGCCCTCCACCATTTTTTGACCGGGATAAGTCGATGGGTCCATCTTCCCTTGCTGGACTGATCCCATCTCCGTTGCCAGGCTTCTCTCAGTTTCTGGTTATGTTCGTTGCGATTTTTAGGATCTTCGTAGTCCAAGGCTCTCTTCTTTGCCTGGAGGTCAAGCGAGGGTATTCCAGCGATCACGAGCACCGCTTATTCAGTTACAGTTCTGTATGCTGCGGTGACTCGGAGCGTTCCATGCCACTGAGCGCCGGCCAGCTTCCTTCTGTAGCTTTCGTGTCTGAGCGATTCATGCCATATCGGGACTCCATACAGAAGGATCGAGTGTATTACCTCGTTAATGTTACGTCTTCTGCACGGCTTTGGCTCTCCGATATCGGGCATGAGCCGTCCTAGCTTACTGGCCACCTTCTGCGCAGCTGCTTCAATATTTTTTCTGAAGGTCTGCTTGTTTTCCAAGAGGATCCCGAGGTGTCTCAGCGATTTACTGTATTCACACAATATGATCTGCGTCCATGTACCGATCACCGCATGGAGAATCCGAGATGTTCGCGAGGCCAAGCCCCATTAAATGGGCGCTAAAACGGCCATGTCCCGTGAGGAACTGTGATGTCCAATAATTTGGGCACACCCAAGGATATTTATTGCTCCGTTGAACGGAGCCGAAAAATAAGTAAAGATGGTGCCCAGTGGTCGTAGATGACCACCTTCGCTCCCATTCGTCTGATGCAGCCTTCTGTGCCCACTCAGCCTACTATAGTCGCGTCCTCTGAATTGAGTACTTGGTTGCCAATTTTGATTACTCGGTCGTTTTCCCATCGAAATTTGCAGGCGCTAAAAAGGCACAATAAATAAAAATAATTAAAGAAAACAAGAACTTTATACATATAAAATGAAATACCGAAAAGAAAAAAGCATTAATAAACAACAGAAAGATAAAAAAAACAGGAATCAGTATTTAAATTAATGTTAAGATGGCTAGAAGAACGACAATGCAAATGAATTTTTAATAGTAGACAAACTATCATTAAATAGATTCACATCCACACCTAAGCCATTGTAAAAGCCGCAATTTTAACTTTTATTTGCATTTAGAATTATTTATGGTTCAAACAATTAATTATTCATATCACGCAAATCCAAATTAACTTTTTGTAGAAAATTTTTTTTAAAGAGTTTTCCCGTATTAGGAATCACCTAATTGATATTAAATACAAAGATTGTTAAATTGTTGCTCATCATGCCTTCTTAGAATTTCTTAAAGGAAAAATCTGATCATTTTTAATAAAATTACGATAAAATGTAAAGGATAATTGTTGTTTTTATTTTATTATTAACTAGCGAACACCCGGCATGCATTGCTATGCCACATTTAAAGATATAAAGTGTGTGTATTTTAATTCAAATTATTAGAATGATTTTATATATTTTTAATTACACTGAAAAAACGGGTATACGATTGCGCTTATTTGAGAGGTGCGTTAAGATTTCAAATATATATTTTTCCGATATTTCGAATCTCCTGTCGGGCTCATGGACGCGGAATAACTGCCGGTGCCTTGGTAATGCTCTTTGGGAGCATCCTCCGTCCAGTGCTATGTTGGGCTATGCATTGCCGTCGCTTCGTGGTAGATTGTTTGCACTTGCAGATTATTTTGCTTGGTTATTGGTGCCTTAATTTTCGGTAAAAATTGTAGTCGTTAGTGTGTGAAAGTTCTAGGTATGCTAGTTCCGTTGTCTCGTCTGTTGAATGCGGAGTTACTTCATTTTTAGATTTCCATCGCTTTTCTTGCGATTCTGATGCCGAAATTTTCGACGGTTGCTATGGTTTTTGTACCATCAAAATTGATGTGATGATCCATCTTCATAACATAGTGCCCAGGCGGAGATCCGTTCATGGACGCAGACCATGTTCTGTGGAGATTTTCGGGCATGGCGTCCGATCGCGAGGCGTTCCTTCGTTGTGTCAGTGGCCCGAAATTCGGACCAGTCGGACACGGAAGCCTTGTGGTCATTCTCGCTTTCTACGATCTCCACCTAGAGGTCCTTTCTTGCGACCAGTAACAATAACTTTTTTCAAAGCCGCAATTAAGACTTAAAACTCTTCCCTACCCTATACAACATATATTTTTAAAATTATTTTCTTCTCTTTAATTTTTAAACAATTTATATCTATATATTAGGGTGTCCCATAAGTTTCTTTCGTTTTCATATTAAGAAAAAAAAATAAGCAATAATTTGTATTACATCAAAATTTATTAAATAATATATAATCCATTCTGTTCTATTACCTTTCACTATGTCTCCGGAAGCCTCATAATACCTTCTTGCCAAAATTTCCCAGATTTGTTGGCAAAATATTGATCAAGGTACATTTTTATATCATTTTTTTTCAAACAAACAGTCCCGGTGCGCCATCGGTCATATTTAGTTCGAATTTTAACATAGAATGTGACCTATATGGCGCCCCTGAGTCGAATGCATATACATTTTTTTTCAAAATTATAAATTTTTATTTATGAAGGCTGTATATGCATACATAATATACACTATAATTTGTTTAACGGCGCAGGTATGTATTTTCTCAAAATGTACTAGGGTAGTAAACGAGTTAATATATTTTTCAGGCAAAGATAGCACCTCTTATTATTTTTGAAATATTATTTTTTCGATTTATTTTTATCGATAATTTGATAATTTACATTCATTATTTTAGCCCCTTCAACGTTATGTTTCACTTTTAAAAGTGTCATCCGTAGTTCATAATCTTTTTGCCGCTAGTGAATACGTACATTATATCCAGTATACGAAAATAGTATATCATCATGTTCGAACAAGTTAGTTCCCGAGAAGAATCATTCTTACATTAAACGTACACAACACTGCAATCGGACATATCCGTCATTTTCCATTGAGGTTTTCTTAACTTTTACAATGCGGATATATCCGTCATACCCACTTTGCATGGACTTTGGTCTTGACGGATATATACGTCATATCCACTTAAGAGGCTAAAAATTCAATCGTGTGTGATAAATTCGAAAGCATGGTTCTACACATAATGGTACAAACAAACATGTTTTGTATTCGTTCTTTTTTTTTAAGAGGAATAAACAATAAATCTTCTTCTTTTCAAATACGTTGATGAAGTTCCAGGTTTTGGTTCAATCGAAGAGAGTGTAGTATCAATAAAATGAATATAGACTCCTATTCGTGACGATAGACTCATGGATATTTTTTTCGCAGCTACATTTTTCAAATAATTGACCTATCACAGATAAGACAAATTTACTTAGAGACATCTCCTTTCTGATTTTCAGCATATACAGTGCATATGCATTGAACATAGACAAATCAACTAGGAGCTTCTTATACCAACTCTAATGGTTTATGAGCTATAATGGTTTTTGTATGAAATGAAGACGAATCTCCTTTCTTCAATTTTTGTTGAATATTGACATTTCGAGACGATTTCTCTTTACGGCTCCGACTGCATTGGTTTTGTTTTCATGCCATTTCTGGAATGGTTTTGAGCTCGCAAACGAGTTATCGACATATAATGTATGACCGACGCCAAAATATGGGGTAATGAAAGACACAATGACTTTAGCTTCAACTCCTATATCAGAATGAGTGTATTCTGAGGTTGATCCTGTATATGCGATTATAGTTGGCACATAGAATTTCTAAAAATCAGGCGTCCTTTGAATAATATTAGACTTTCGACGATTTTAATTTTTTAACAAACAGGTTGAAAATGTTAATGAAATGTGTTCAAACATGTTTAAACGTGAACCACTCAGTTGACCTTAGCTAAAATTCATTTTTCACCATCAAAGTCATTTTTAAGTTTATGCTGAGACTTTTTCATGAGTTTATGCTATGAATTGTTTCCTAATAATATTGGATGGATACCAATAAGGATGAAAGTGATGATCAGTTGAACTGTGTTTGTTATTTTCCTTCAATTCAAGAAATTCAATATATTATACCATCACTGGTCAACAGATCCATTATTAAATTCACCAATATATTCAGAAACTATGTCCCGAAATAGATTTCATTTATTACTTCGCATGTTGCATTGTTCTAACAATAAAGGACAGTGTTCTGGTGATTATCTGCCTAAAATAAAGCCCATTTTGGACATATAAAAAATCCATATAACAAAATTTGCATCGTCGAAAGTCTAATATTATTCAAAGGACGCCTGATTTTTAGAAATTCTATGTGCCAACTATAATCGCATATACAGGATCAACCTCAGAATACACTCATTCTGATATAGGAGTTGAAGCTAAAGTCATTGTGTCTTTCATTACCCCATATTTTGGCGTCGGTCATACATTATATGTCGATAACTCGTTTGCGAGCCCAAAACCATTCCAGAAATGGCACGAAAACAAAACCAATGCAGTCGGAGCCGTAAAGAGAAATCGTCTCGAAATGTCAATATTCAACAAAAATTGAAAAAAGGAGATTCGTCTTCATTTCATACAAAAACCATTATAGCTCATAAACCATTAGAGTTGGTATAAGAAGCTCCCAGTTGATTTGTCTATGTTCAATGCATATGCACTGTATATGCTGAAAATCAGAAAGGAGATGTCACTAAGTAAATTTGTCTTATCTGTGATAGGTCAATTATTTGAAAAATGTAGCTGCGAAAAAAACATCCATGAGTCTACCGTCACGAATAGGAGTCTATATTCATTTTATTGATACTACACCCTCTTCGATTGAACCAAAACCTGGAACTTCATCAACGTATTTGAAAAAAATAAGATTTATTGTTTGTTCCTTTTAAAAAAAAAGAACGAATACAAAACATGTTTGTTTGTACCATTATTTGTAGAACCATGTTTTCAAACATTGAGACAACCCGAAATAAACAATCAATTTAAATGACATGTATATATAATAATATTAACAGAAAATAAAATTAAAAAAATATATTCATTATGTGTTGTGGCAACCCTAATCAAGAATCACTACGGCTTGTAGTATACATACATATGCAAGTCACCTTTATGTAAAACTCCATTTTTATGCTATTTTTAATATCTCTAAATTTGCTGGCGTGGCAATACGCTATGGCAGTTGCCTCAAAATGCCATAATTCGGGAGGCTTTATATCTATCGAACGTGTAGTAGAACGATTTTATCGATCTGAACCTATGAATAACTAAGTGATTTTTATTTAAATTTTATCCATATGAGTGACCCAAAAAATAATAATATTTAAAACATTCATAAAATTAATATTATAAAAAAATAAATTTCAGCATTGTGGATGTGTGTTAAATAGACGCTCCGACTCACAACAAACTACATAACAACCGATCTCAGAAGTGGGAACTTTGCATAACAAAGGATATACCAAAAAGGATATTTATTAATGATGGTTTAAGAGTAGTAGCAGGTATTTGATTTGAAGGAAAATATTATTTTTGCTAACGGCAGTAAGTCCAACCAATCTTTACTTTGCCATCCTGTAGTAGTTTTATGCCCGCCTGGATAGGCACAGTGGCAATTGCCAGTTGGGTTCCCCACGGCCCCACCTTCATGTATCGCACCCTGACCTCCTCGTCATTTATCAGGTTGCTAGCTCTGTACAAGGCCGTGGCAAGGTCGTCCTAATCTACTCCTTCTTCTATGTCGAGGATCGTGAGAGTTTCCACTTGCACCAGCTGCCTGACCTTTATGTCCGGTCCCAGTGTACCCGTTATCGGCTCAACTAGAGTGGCTGACTTTTTTAAGCTCTTCTTCTTTTTTAAGCTCCCTTTCCTCTTCTTCCTTATGGATGCAATCTTGAATCCTAGCTCGTCAGGCTTCACATCATTGCGGATGGTTTCAGGATACGTGCATCCCCCCTTTTCCCCCTCTTCAAGGCTGATGATAATGGCGTCGTTCTGAAGCCAGGGTTAGTGCGGTTTCTGTTTCCCTGTCGCCTTGGCTTTCTTTCGGGGTTTCTTTTCCCCTCTCCGTTTCGTGCTACCGACTACCGTCCACTCGTTTATAGTCGGTGTGGCAGCTGATGTTCCGGCAGGCTGTGCGAGAGTCAGTATATTTGTCTGAGGTAGTGACGGTGTAGCTTTTGGTATAGGCTGCTTCGTCTGCGGTGGTGACGGCTTTACCTTGGAGCTCCTGGCTATCTCGTTCCTAAGTTCGAGAACGACCTTCTCGGCATTAGCCAGGCTCCTCAGTACTTTCGGCGGCACCGCTTCTTGTTAATATACATATCATACTTACCAACATATTAAATGATCTATGCATAAAATGCCCTTTTATTTAATACTAAATATGTTTATTACAGAGAAATTAACTTGGACGACTCACTGAATTAATAAACGAAGCTCTAAGGTCATGTTTCCTTTAATATCGAGTGCATGACGTGGTCATAATTGATGTGTTCGCTTCCCACGAAGAAGTCTTCGTTTTGATAGAAGGTAATGTTACTTTTATTATTTATGAATTTTCGTCTAGCGGATAGCTTAGCTAAATATCTTTCTATAGAAGATGGCAAAAAATGTCTCGGTACTTTTTGGAGAGAATGGTAAAAGTTTCTTCTTTATGAGGTAAAGACAATCTAATTAATATATATTATACGAGAGCCCCGGCCACCGACAACGTCTGCCGCTATTTCCGCCTATCCTGGGCCTTTTCCCTCCAATTGAACCAGGCTCAGACGTGCGTCTTCCAGTCTATTCAAGGGTAGACGGGGTCTTCCGACGAGTCTACTGCCACTCGGTCACAGGGACTCGGTCGGCAGGTTCCAAATAATTAGATTTTTGCGATATACCGACTTGGAGTACATACATATTATAAACATCAAGTACTAAAGTAGTAAAAGTTTTATACATTTAAGCTAAAAAATCGCATTCCACTTCCACTATATTATATTCAATTCACATATGCGTAAAACGATTCTGAGGCTTACAAATTATTATACAATGTATTCTTATGTAGGTCAGGTCAGGTAGAAGACTCCAAAACATATTGAGATGTTTAAATTGTAAAATAAACAATAATATGTATAAAAATATGTATTTACAAGTATAAATATAAATTATTCGCGACATACTACCAGCTTGGCGGCATCTCCAGCTCGCCAGCGCCTGGTACTCCTTTAGATCAGCGGTTCTTAAACTGGGGTCCGCGAAGACATTGCTGGGGGTCCGCGAGAATATAAACAAAACATTTATCTATACTTGAAAAATATATTTTCTGTCTGCCAAGAAAAAAATATTTACGAAGGGGTCCGCGAAAAAAAAATTTGCTCAAGAGGGGGTCCGCGGTCTACATAAGTTTAAGAAGCGCTGCTTTAGATCATCACAGCTCAAAATAAATACTTCACGAACCATAGTTCTCTGACGGCCTTACTCTTACAAATTCAACATTACCAATGACTTGCTTCAATATAATAATGACACCTTTGCACGAAGCTTACAAAAATCAAACAAAAGCGACGAAAGTAACAGCTTTTTATGCTTAAACTAACAGGAGATTCGTTGTCTCCTCCAAAGGTGCTTCGCCTCCGGTTTCAGCAGCTATCGTACGGTCGGTCGGACGTGAGCGTCTCCATGACGCCTCAACTTCCTCGTAGGTGATGGAACGACGGTCCTGGCGATCCTCCCAATTGAACCGCATAATCTTTCGATAAATACGCCGGTGCCGGCGTGTCGATATTCCGCGCCTCATAATACCTGCTGATCTCAAACAAAATGGCCGCCCATGCCGGTCGTATCCCAACCTAACCTTTTTTTTCCCTGTAGGAGCGGAATCTTCCAAAGATACCCAGTTTATGTTGCCATTACCCAGGTAGTGTGGGATTGATAAGACTGATAAGTTCCATAAGAGAAAGTTACCAATCGTCACTAAAGTTACAACCTACCCACTAAACCGCTCCCTTTGGTCTTCTCTGTCCCCCTGGTATTGTTTTTCACATTGCTTCAGGAGGACAGGTAGTCTAGCCATTTGATGGCCCTATTCTATTATTGGGTAGGCGCTCTGCGTCTCTCTCTTTCACTGACTTCTTTGGTGTTCAGAATCTCTTCTATGTAGTCGCGCCAAAGGTCTCAGTTCTTCTTGCTTCCCATCATGCTGTGGATCATGTTGTCGATGTTTAGCTCGGTAACTCCGAGTGCTTGTTTCAGCAGTTTTCTCTGGAGTGCCCAAGCCTCACAGCTTATGATGGTGTGTTCTGCGTCATCCACCTCCGTTTGGCAGTGGTGGCAATTGGCAGATGTTTTCTTGCCAATCCACTTCAGGTACGCTCCAAAACATCCGTGTCCGGTGAGCGCCTGGGTTAAGCGGTAGGTCTTTTCGCTGTATTTTCTGGCCTTTCACTAACTTACGATCGGTATAAGTCGGTGGGTCCATCTTCCTTTTGTGGACTGATTTCATCTCTGTTGCCAGGCTTCCCTCAGTTTTTGTTCATGTGTGTTCCGATTTTTGGAATCTTCATAGTCCAGGATGTCCAGCGGGGGGATTCCAGCGATCACGAGCACCGCTTCTTCTGATACTGTTCTATATACTGTGGTGATTCGGAGCGCTATTTGCCGTTGGACCCTGGTCATTTTTCTCCTATAGCTCTTGTGGCGGAGTGACTCATGCTATATCGAGGGCTCCGTACAGAAGTATTGAATAAACAACCTAACTTGGCTCGCCGCCATGATGCGTCGGCTTCTTCTTATTCTCCTTGTCGGCCTTATAGTGTCGTCGCTGTCGAAGATTCCTCTCTTCTGACACCGTTGTAGCAGCGCGGCGGCGCTACCGACTTCGCGAGCCCCCATGCTATCGCCTTCGCCGTTAATAGCCTTTATTAATCATGAAATTGCACAAAAATATACGTAATTACAGTTTTAACACTCTTCTATAACGTGTGGTTATGTCGTAAATAAGATATAGGTTCAATTATATCGCTATATCACAATGTACAAGAGATAGGAATGATTGGCATGACTCAGAGTATTCCTCTTATTACGCTTCAAAAATACTGATAGTCCAATATAAATACATAACTTATCGATACATCTTAAAATAAATATAAAAATAGGATTCAGAAGTAGCACGTCGTCTCAAATTGACAGATTTTCAGCTTCTGTTTTTTCTTTCTTGTATATAGCAGCCATTATACACATTCCAACTAAAAAGAAAAAAATATTATTTCGACAAAAATTTGTTATATATAACAATTACCGTATATTTTCTAAATTTACCTGTTAAAGCGCCGGCAAAAAATTTTGGAATTATACGCATGTTAATTTCACTTGCAGAAAATTAATCATAATTCAAGCAACCACGAAAATTATACTAATTTTAATTTAAAGAGCTACCAATCCAATGAATATAGTTGCAAAGAATCTGAAAAATTAATTTACACATGGATACAGTTATACATATTCGTTTTAACATCATACAATTAAAATACAAGCCAGAATCATTAGAAATACTTACTAGAAATACAATGGACGCTACTTCTTGCCTGCTTTCTTCAGTGATGGGATTTAACCTTTTAAATGCCAACGATGCGCCGGTGCGTCGGACATGTTCGTGCCCCGTACGCCAGCGACTCGCCCGTCTGCAACTACGTTTCATCACAGAAAAACACATATTTTTTAACACTTAAATTTTCCTATGCTAAGAACACATATTGATGAATCCAAAAATGCCTTCACATTTTTAAAAAACTCGGTATTTCCATTTCATTTTTAAATGAATTCAACAGAGGTCATCAGGACTGCCTACTGAATGAACTTTGCTACGTAACTGATTCTATTGCGAGAAGTATGTACATATTTGGGAACGGGAGAGCATCGTCACTTAAATTTGCCTTATCTGTTTATATGACTGATAATACCACAATACCGGGGAATACCATTTATCTCCTAAAACATCAATCCTTCGTAAATTGTCTTCTGACAGGAATCGTTTTATACTCTACTTAAAAATTGTCATCTTTAAGTTTGTGCTGAAACTTTTTCATGATTTTGTCTTGAGACTATTTTGTGATTTCGTGCTGTGAATTGTTTCTTGATTCCATAAAAATGGAATTCAAAGCTTTTTCGGATGAAGGTGAATACTCTGATAATGAAAGTTTTAGTGAATTACCTTTTGGGGAGGACATATTTTCTTTAGATGGTGAGGATAATGTTACATTGTTCCAACAATGAAGAACATGTTTAGTTTAATTTTAGAAGTTTACATAAAATAAACATCTTTAAAAAAAAATGCAAGTGCATATTATCCTCATAGCAAAATTTGCATCGACGAAAGTCTATTATTATTTAAAGGACGCCTAATTTTTAAACAATATATACCGTCAAAAGTCAGTCGTTTTGGTATAAAACTATTTGTAATATGCGACTGCAAAACAGGGTATGTGTTAGATATAATCATATATACAGGATCAACCACAGAATTTACTTCTCGATGAAATCTGGACGCTTAGAAACAGTGGCGTAATTAATAATTGGCGAACTTAGGCGACGCATAGGAGCAGTGACTGTCTAATCTATGTATACATATATAGGGTACAAGTATGCTTTTCAAATTGTTATAGTAACCTTTCCCTACCGGTGGTGTATTTACTACACCTCGACGAATAATCGATATGAAATATAATAGATGCGGGCTTCAGAATTTGTGTATTTCTTCGTAATATAATTACAAATCACATCAAAGTGTTAAAGTATATAAGTATTCATCTGCAGCGACGGAAATAAATAATTTGTCGAGAAATCGGAAATTTTGCGATTTTTAGTCCGTGTCTCAGCAGAAAAGAATTTTATCAGCCACATTGGTGGTGTTATACGAAAATGAGGGCTCACGCGATCATCAACTCGAACTAGCATTTAAATATCTGATGACGATACCTCCAACGAGTGTGGAAGCTGAGCGTGCATTTTCAGCAGCAAGTTGTCTGACTTCCAAAATCAGATCCAGACTAAATGATGAAACACTAATGTTTAATGTTAATATTACTTCGGGCATATTTTCAAAATAATATTTGAATTTTTTAGTGTTTTATTTATCTATTTTTGAATTGTATTTTTATCTTTTCTTAAATAAATAAAATTCTTTGGCCTTCAAGTGATTTTTTATATTGAACAAATGGACTGATTAGTAATTTTTGATCAAATTCATCAAGGTAATTTCTTAAAATATTGAAATTAGACTTGATTTCATTAGACAATCCCGGGACCAGTCCCGGGATTGTCTAATGAAATCCCGAAATCCCGGGATCTCGAAATCCCGACATCCCGGCCGCATTCCATTCCCATTATTCTATTTAGAAAGCAGGGCTGAAGGTCCACTGTCTCCTCCGTGGGAACATACACACACACCAAGGATAATGCCCTTTGCCTCTTAGGCCTGATCCACACTATGGTGCCGGTAACGGTTCGATCTCGCTCTCGGTCTCGGCCCGGTCAAATATTCTCATACAAAAAACGGGATTGGAACGATCCGATAGTGTGAACACTCTGATTGTTTCTTGTGTAAGAATATTTGATCGGACCGAGACCGGAGCGAGATCGAACCGTTACTGGCACCATAGTGTGGATCAGGCAGTATACGTAGCGTACATATTAAAATTTAAAACGGATGACAAGGTCCTCTTATCCAACGCCCTATCTCCGAGCCGCCCCGTCACCATTGCAGCAACCCCTAGGAGCATCGATCCACAACCGATGAGTCGATGCTCCTGGATCGCTCGGAAGCGGGACAGCTCGCGTATCGTCGCGTCGAAACCTGCCTTTGTAATATTTTTAATCCATGGCTAACTATATATATGTTGGGTTCTCATAAAGAAATAAATAAATACCTTTATAAAATGTTTCTTGAATATACAGGAATGCCATAACAAGCACAATTAAAATTATAATTATTCCGAGAGTAAAAAAGCCAAATGAGCACTTTCCACTTTCGTTGCCATCCCTACATCCCAGCATTATTAATTAAATGAGATTAAACTCGTCTAATTGAAGTATGTTCATTAAACAAATAAAGCAAGTGTAAAATGTAAGGTTAAGTAGCGTTCGCGAACCCCCGGTGTTCGCGAATCCACTACCGAAAGTTAGCGATAATATAAAATTAAAAAGATATGCTCGTGAAATTATTTAAAGAAAAAAATATTATCTAAGATGATCTATTTTAATCAATATTATATTTCGTTTGAAAAATTAAGTCTCCAGAACGACGCAAAATGTTAATATTGGAGTTAAGGATTAGAATGAGTTTCGAAAAAAAAATTCTTCAAAAGAGGGGGGTCCGCGAAAAATATTTTGCTCAAGAAGAGGTTCACGGACTACATGTGTTTAATCTTTCCCCAATCGAGCTAAAAATGCACCATATGAAATTCTGTAAAATTCTGGAGCTCGTATCCATTTTTAAAACACACATTCATTGTGAAACACCATGTAAAAAAATATATAACAATGTTTATTTACTTTGAGTAATTATAGTTTCGATTTGCTGTCATTTATTAAATTAATGTTGTGGCATGTTCGTAATCGTAAATATGCTCATTGTAATGTTTGTTAAGACCGATTTTGCAATGGCCGCCACCCAACTCCAATGACCAGTGTGTGACTGGCTTTGGTGTTGTGTCTGGATTGTTTGTGAATGTTATATGGTATCTGTGTATTTTTAGGGGGTATCTACGAATTTCTGAATCGAACGCGCTGACATTGACCGATTCTCTTCGCACACGGATATATAAAAACTTGGCGAACCAACGTAAACACATCATAATCTTTGGAGATCAATCCAACTACGATCATAAGCTTCTGCGTCTACGTTACAATATTATTAGATAACATTAAAAAATAAATCGGATTTCCGTGATGGGGGCGAAGTTAGATACATATATCATGAAAGAAAAAATGTGCCAGTGTTAACTTGCCCTAAAAGAGGATGGAGTAGCCAAAAGGTTTGTGTTTTTGAGCAGTCCGTTTTTCGGACCGCTGACATAACAAATGAGCGCCTCGCGATTGGACGCCATACCTGAAAATGTCTACAGAACGATCACGAACTCATTATAAAACGAAGTTGTCCGAAGAAGACTGATCGGGTGGGTTGTTTAAATTTTACAATCAGTCGAAAATATTGTCATATCAATTTTATTGCGAGCTTATGCCGGCTAGGTTGACCCAATGTTTAAGCGATAACGAAGCAAAGAGAGATTAGACCATTTAGTATATACTATAAAAACGGACAGAGTCAATCAGTGTTGATTCATGTAAAGTAGAATGGCCAAATAAAATAAAAACCATGTGCAACTCTTGACTGGGTCGGTATAATGCGTTTTTGCGCCCCAAGCCCAGTTGCGCCCGTGGCGGGCGCCTGTTTTGCCACGCCCTTGTTACGGCCCTGGGTTTAACCGATGGTGATTAAGAAACTGGATTTGTTTATTGGGGTATTCTGGTCTTGTGTTTGCGTTCCTTCTAAAGTCTTTGATCTCTCCGTTTATAGAATCACTATTTTCAAGTTTATACGCTAGTTCTTTCTCAGTTACCTACAGTGATTCGTCAATATCCTGTTTATTACATTCCTTAGCCCTGTTGTTTCGATTATGTTGATAATTTGACCAACGATAGTGTTTTAATTTTTGTTAATCCTCGGATAGCTTCTTCTATACTCCATTCATAGATTTATAAAACAGCAAAATTAAATATTTATTTTTCCTATCTGTTATATAAAAATGCGCAAAAAGAAGCAAAAATAAGTTTTTCATTGTTTTTTCCCCCTTTTTTTAAATGATTTTAAAGTTAAAAGATTGAACTGTATTTGTATAATATGTATATATGCAATAAAATACGCAAGATACTGGTTGCTTTATGCTACGTATAGGCACATATACAGCAGAGACAGGACGGCGCATGCGCGTAGCGTCTCTATGATGTATGTCTATGGTGATGAAGAGACTACACACGACTCCCCCTCTCTTTCTGATAACTTGGAGCAGATCACTTGGAGTATCACTTTTTGTGACGCTCGAGCCAATTTGCCCTACCGCACCTATGAGCCTTAATTTTTTATGATTCCTTAATTTAAGGACTGAATTAATGAAGTTTTTTAAAAAAACCATTTTATCCACAAATACCGTTTTTTTGGCTTTGAACTAGGGAATCCAATCCCGGGATCCAGGGATTAGTTAGTACGTAATCCCGAAATATTCGGGATTGAAATTTTTATCTAACATAAATCGTACACCTCACCAGCACGATGAAGGTTACTAAATCGAAACATTCCCGTCGAAATCTGGACGCATGGAAACAGTGGCGTAACTACTAATGGGCAATAACTGTCTAATCTATGTATATATATATATATATACAGTACATATATATTTTTCAAATTTTTATATTAACCGTTCCCTACCGGTGATGTATTTACTACACCTCGACTCTAATAATGGGAATATCGCTATGAAATATAATAGACAAGGGCTTCAGAATTTTTGTAATCCTCCGTAATAAAATTACGAATCACATCAAAGTATTATAGCATAAAAGTATTCATCTGCGGCGACGGAAATAAATAATTTGTCGGAAATTCGGGAATTTTGTGAGTTTTAGTCCGTGTCTCAGCAGAAAGGAATTTTATCAGTCACATTGATGGTGTTATACGAAAATGGGGACTCACGCGGTTATCAACTCGAACCAATATTTAAGCATCTGATGACGAAGTGTGGAGGTTGAGCGTGCATTTTCAGCAGCAGATTGCCTGGCTTCCAAAATCAGATCCAGATTAAATGATGAAACGCTGGATGTTTAATGTTACTTCGGATATATTTTCAAAATAATATTTTTTAGTGTGTTATTTATCTATTTTTGAATTGTATTTTTGTCTTTTCTTAAATAAATAAAAAAAAATATATTAAACAAATGGACTTATTAGTAATTTTTAATCAAATTTATCAATGTAATTTCTTAAACTATTGAAAATCCCGGTCCCGGGATTCCGGGACTAGTTGAATCAGCGTTAATCGATCCAGCACTAAACGTGGTCCTGCCGGATATATAAAGTAATATTTAAGATAGTTAATTTTAGTATAGAAATAATTGTAAATGTATCATTTTTCTTATTATCTTCTAAATTATTTATCATGGTATATATCATGTATTTGAAAACATGGAAATTAATGTGCACAATGGCTAAAACGCTTTAGATAACAACCATATGAAGCGTAGAAGCTTTGTATGCGGAGAAAATATTATATTAATGCATATAGGATAGTAGATTAGCATGCTTGACTCATTGATGATAGCAAAACTCTTTATTTTTTATTTAATAATTAAAAAAAAAAAACAATCGTATCAAGCATTGCTGGTAGATCATTTTCTACGTATGGCATATTTGGGATAAAATTCTACAATCAAAATCCTTATTTGATAGTAGACTGAGAGCTAGCAGTATACATTGAAGGTCATCTAACATGTGAATAATTTAATTGTTGTGTTCTGGCGTGTTTCTGGACAATCATTATGGCAGTGTTGCAAGTTTGAACCAGTCTGGTACTATCTTAACAACAATAGTCTGGCAACCCAAACCCAATGGCACTCAGTCGCCAGACTGTCATAATGATAATCCTGCTAGCAATTTATGCTGCCAGCTCTTGGTATATAAGATTTTGTGACTTTTGAGAATATTTTTTGCTATTGATAACTTTTGTTTTTTATAATAATACCATTTTACTTAACAAAAAATTGAGTACAGAGTAAAACAATATATTTTCTCAGCTAGAATTATTTTATTCATTATGACAAATTTTGATTCACTGTTGAACAGGATGTGTCCCAAAAGTCATGAAATATATTATTTTGCCACACTTCTATTGGTTGCAGCGTATTCGAACCAATTAGGTAAGGTGGGTGAGACTCTTAGCTTTACAGTACACCAAAATTTAGCCTGCTGCGAGCATCAGTAGAATCAGTATAGCAGATTTAGTACACTCTTGTTTCGAGACCTATATTTTGTTTCAAACAATATCATCGATGTAATATTTATCTATTGACAAAATTAAACTACAATAGAAGATTTTGAAACATGGTGACAAAGTGGGCCTTCAGAAGCAATTTTTTTTAGTCTGAAAATCCGTCTTCAGTAACTTATTAACTATTGACTAAACCTGAACAAATCAATGCACCGATTTGATAGATATAAACCATTAGTCGATTTTGAACGATTTGATAGTTCAACGGTATCTAATGCAAGGAAAAGAAGTTTGACAATGATAATAGCATTCTACTGAACACCTTCCAATAGCGTGACTCAAATAATTACACTGATACGAGATTTTTTTATATTATACACGATGATGCAGTAAAAATATTAAGAGTGATACATCAAAATTTCTTAAGTCGTACTTATGAAACCACTGCAAGGCCAATAATATGATATAGAAGCAGGATTGTGCGATAAAATCAATGATTTGCCAAAAAACAATATACTGTGTTAGCAAATTGACGCTACACAATATTAAAATTGGAAAGCTGGAAACTGACCGTCGATGACAAAAATATGCTCGTCTTAAACAGGAGCTTTATTTAATCCGAAGAGGGATCCACTACGAAACTATAAACGATTCTGCGGAAAGAGCATATCTTCTCGCGGCCAAGATTATTGGTCGACTTTTTCGAAATTCGCGTAGGGACTAAGAAGAGGCGATTTGCATTCATTTTTAAGCGGCAATTAGCCAAACGCAGGATTGTGGAGATTTTTTAAAATTCAATATATAAGTGAGTCCCAAATGTCATAAAATATGCCCGGTACATCTTAAAGGCCTCGATGGGAAACTCCTATAGAGCTGTGGCCACGTACCTTTGGATAGCGATAATTTTGTCAAAACGACATTCTTTTCCCATGTGATCCAAAACGGCAGAGTGGCTGCGGTAACGTTATCACGTTGTTTTTCCAAGAATTCACTGACGTGTAAAGACGTGTGGTTGTGCGCATTATTATAATACCCAGATAATTATTTTTCATCAATTTTTCCAGAACATCCACATAGTAGGCAGCGTTGACGATCTGCCCTTGAGGTACAAACTCTTTGAGGTCAACACCCTTGATGTCGAAAACACATTTTTTTGGTTTTGGGGGCTTGCATGGGCAATTCGACAGCCTTTTTAATCAAATTTTGTGCAAAATTTGATCGTTCAACGTCGTTTGAAAGCATCCGTGATGTGATGCACTAAATCTGCTAACCTGATTCTATTGATGCTCAAAGCAAACTGAACTTTGGTGCGCTGTAAAGAGAGGAGTCTCCCCTCCCCCTCTTGCCAGCAGGCTGACGTTGAGAGCCTACGTGCGGTCGGTTGTGCTCCAGTTGTCATCGGAGCCCTATCTTGGCGGCAGGCGCTCTGCCCCGAAGCGAAGAGTGAAGAGTCGGAATCAGCTGGGGACGTCAGGAGAGCTGGCCGGCAAGAAGAGCTACCCCGGAGTGTGGGTATTTATTGGAATTGGGATTTTCCAGGAATTCTGTTGGAGTTTACCCCGACGCTTTTCCGGGTACATTTTGTCTCTGAGAGAATTTTTAGAAGTTTTCCGGGACAATTTTCTCGAACGACTATTTCGGATCTTTTGGGGAATTTTGCTGGGAACCACCCTACCACCCCACTACACGAATATGGAGAGACTTTTAGGTCATTAACATAACTATGGGCTCAACATCAGCGACCAGAGCATGAGAGACTGAGCTAAGAAAGTTTGATATAGAACTGGGGATATCCTATATAGAACCTATTCAAATTTGCGAAAACAATGTCGAATCTCTGAAAGGGCCTCGTCACCATTATCGGAAACACGAAAGATCTAAACGATCTCATACGAAGGATCAACGTTATCGCAGACGACCAGAAAGAAAAGTTGGAAAGTTGAAAAGTGGCCACGAAGAAGGAGATTCGGCAGCTGCGTAAAGAACTACACGAAGATTAAGCTGCTCAGCCGACAGAAAGAGACGTAGAGGGAGACGGAGAGGAACCGGAGAGGGCACCTTTGGCCTCGGTCCCCATTGGCTCATCGACCCCCACTCCGAAACCGTCGAGGAACGAGAAAATAGACCCCAGAAAAGGACAGAAACAATAGTTATTGAGCCCAATAGCAGGTCAGAGAAGTCCCCATATGCAGGAGTATTAAAAAAATGCAGATCAGGGCAGACGCAGAGGGCGTTGCCGCGACCTGGTCTATCAGGAAGATTGCTTGGGGGAACTGGTCCTGAAACATGACCCTGGCGCGCAAGCGTTACGCATTTTCTTGGATGAGGCAGTGGTACTAGATTTTCGCGACCGCCACTAAACACCGAGAATAACTATCATCATTAGGGACATATACGAGGGGGATGAAGGGCTCGAATTGATAGCCGAGGTCCTGAACAGGGCTCTTGGCGACGAGAGACCGTGAGAGTGCTGTTCGCCAAACCGGCCTACGACGGCACCTTCACGTGCACCGCGTTGATTCCTTGGAGCGAAGGTCCTTACCCATCCTACGCAAAGGACAGGTAAGGATCGGCACTGTCATATGCTGCATACGGGACCGAGTGGAGGTCAGACGCTGCTTCTACTGTCTCTGCTTCGGTCACCTGGCGACTACTTGTAAAAAAGAAGATAGAAGCAAAGCGTACCTGAAGCCCGATGTAAACCGTGCAAGGGCGCAGGGAAGGACGACCGGCACTGATGCGGAAGCGCTCAGTGCAGCGACTTTGCAGAAGCCATTAAGAAGCGGAGTAGCCACTAGGTCACGCAGCTTGAGTAGAGGTGGCCCCCTTCGGGCAGACAAGAGAAATGAAGGGAGGGCTTAAGAGCCTGAGCATCATGCATTAGCATCATGCCCAGGGGCCAGCAATGCACGACGAAGGAGGCCAAGGGAGGGGTTTAGTCAGTAAAAATCGGATACTACCCATTATGGGTGTTTTATGAAGATTCCCCTCTCAAAGAAAAAATAATCCCTCCCCCCCCTCATCCAATCGTTCCGAACACGTTGCGACCAGTAGGGGTTTGGCCAAAAATATATTTCATGACTTTTGGGACACATCTGTATTACCAAGATTCAATTGAATAGCATTCCTTATCGTCATTATATTTGCAGAGAAACGTTTGTTTGAATTTGGATTTTGTTTATCGATCAATATTAAGCTTAAGAATCGTTTGAATTTACATGCAGATAACAAGGAGACTCTGCGTGTTCATCAATAGATGGAGCTCAAAAAAAAGTAATAACCACTTACATATCTAACAGAAAATGCCTCACTATCAGGCCGAAGAAACGTTGGAAATGGATTTTCACCAACAAATCCTTTTAAATCTGAAGATTCTATGTAAACAAAAGCTACAAAGTATATACATTCCTGTACAAATTTAGTAAATCAAATATCAAGTAATACAACATGCCAAATCATCCTCATATTTCATTGCGAATATAATTTTTCGATCGTTCAGTTTGAGGTAAACTTCCAGAAGAGACTGTTGCATTTAAACGATAAACAAAAGTATTGCATAATAAATTTATAAGTTTTCATATTCAATGCAAGATTATTCACAATGACTTGTTCTGAGCAAATAGGCAGTGTGAGAAATCAATACATTGCTTCTGTCATCAGTAAGTAGTCTTGACCAATATTTGGTATTGGTTTACCATCTCTCAATAGTGTAATATTGTTAAATCCTTCGCATTTAGATTATATTTCGAATGTTTTATGATTGCAGTAAATCTGATAAACTTTTGTCATGGATGCGCCATCGGTTGGATATCTCCATCTTTTCCAATTTTATTAGGGCAAGATTCCCCATTGGATGAACCGTTGACCATCGTCAAAGCATCTTCAATAGCGTCCATCATATGCATAGGTGGATTGATTGCCACCCCTTTTTATGGTTGGGCTTCTGATAAATTCGGCAAAAAGAAAGCCACTCTTTTTGCGGCAATTCCATACTGTGTAAGCATTAACAATTCTCATTCTGTTATTTTTATATTGGCTCAGAGCAGTTCGACGCGATCCGTAGACGATGGTCTCGACCAACGAATCGGCTACGATTCAAAACAATGCAAAAACCCTCTTGGGTATGCCACTCACCAAAGACCAATAACTCACCAAAGTTTCATTGCAATCGGATGAATGGTATAGGAATATATAATCTGCAAGCAAACAAATTTATAAATATAGATATAGATCAAAACAACTGCATTCCTGCTAATAGTTCATGTTTAAATTATGCTTTTAGGTTTGTTGGATTTTAAAAATATCCTGGAAAACAGCCAACGGTCTTTTAGTAGCGAGATTCTTGGCTGGAGTTGGGGGGGCAGGAGCGTTCCTACTTACGCCAGCATATTCAGTCGAGATAGCTTCAATTGACGTACGTGGTACATTGGGATCATTTTTAGTCTTCTTTTTCAACGGGGGTATTGTATTTGCTTACACCATGGGAACGTTCTTGGGATACGATTCAATTTTATTGCTAATGTTGTCCCTGCCTGTCCTGTTCTTCATCCTCATGTACACGATGCCAGAATCTCCCCTTTTTCTTGTAAAACAAAACAGAATACAGGTGAGTACGTACATTAAGCATGAAGTGAATATTTTCAGCATGCTGATGTTTTAAATTTTGTTACATTTTATCCAGGAAGCTTCACAATCAATAGCATGGCTGAGAAGAGAGCCAATAAATAGTCCCATTGTAGAAAATGCTATTTTATTGTTGAAAAAGGATGTTGCCTTAGCAGAGACTTCATTAAAATTCGATTTTATGGATGATCCATCTGAAAAGATCGTCGATCTAAAAGTCTTATCACCTTGGGAACTTTTATGTAAGAACGGTTTTTCGGTACAATATACAATCTGGATGTAAATTGTTTATTAATTTATATCGATTTCAGTCAAGTCTTCTTCAACGTTCAAAGCATTCTCGGTCTGCATGGGAACTATGCTTGTTCAACTTTTCACTGGGAATTTTGCAATCATAAGTTTTGCTAATGATATATTTCGTCAAGCTGGGAGCAATCAATCCCCAAACAATAATGCTATCATAGTAGGAGTCCTACAATTGGTCGGATCTATAACAGCATCGTCTTTAATCGAAAAAGTCGGAAGAAGGGTAAATTTTATGCATTTTTCAATAATTAAATATTATTTTATATATTTTAATAAGGAGACTAAATTTTTAAATGTAAATAAAACATGCTGTGTGTGAAATATCCACTCAATTTTTTTGCCCTGCCCTCCAATCATGCCTATATATAACTATGCCATTAAACTGCTGGTGCAGAATCATTCTTGTGCGTGTACCATTGTGGGTCAGGTGGTGATGCTCAGGATGTGTGAGTCGTAGTTTTTCCCGTATTCCAAATCTTTCTCTCTCTCTCGTCATCAATAAAGAAATCAGTAAGATGAGATTGTTCCTGCTCAACGTACATTGGTGTCAGAAACGGCAGGTCGTTATAATGCTGAGTCGCTCTGAAGATAGGCGTCCTTTTGCTTGCAACAATTTTGCTCGATCAATTTATCTAAATATGACCCTTGAGATGATATTTTTGGCGATATTCCCTCAATAACATGGCTGTTATAACCTAAAAATTTGTGTTATATATTTTAGGTCTTATATTTGAGCTCTTGTTGCGTGGTGACGATATGCATTATGACTCAAGGAACCTATTTCTATTTGAAAAATCAAGACGTCGATTTGTCAAACGTTAATTGGATTCCTGTGACGGCTTTATCGATTGCAGTTTTTACATATTCGATTGGTTTGGGACCGATTCCTTATATTTTGCCGTCGGAAATCCTAATAGTTCAAGTAAGCTACGTTTTGATCGTCGATTCAATCAATTTAATTGTGTACGATGATAAAAATTAGCAATTTATTTCAGGTGCGACGTCTGGCTACCAACATTTTATATTCATGCGCGTGGATATTTTCATTTTTGATAGCTCAATTTTATTTGTATTTTGTCAATATGCTGGGAATACATAACGTATTTTGGGGCTTTTCATTTGTAGGCGTTTTAGGAATCATCATGACGATATTTTGCCTGCCAGAAACAAAAGGAAAATCGCTCGAATCTATTATTGACTATTATAAACGAACAAATAAAAGGGGAAATCCGTTGCTGGATCAACACAAAAAATAATCGTCCACATAATTATTTTTAATTTAATTGTTTAAGATATATTTATAACAATGTGACTCAATAAAATGAGATTTTTACTTTTTTACGTATTAATTATTCTGTGCGTTGTCCGTATAGTGTAACTTTGCTCCGC
The DNA here is from genome assembly GCA_008973525.1 of Stenopsyche tienmushanensis. Taxonomy (NCBI): domain Eukaryota; kingdom Metazoa; phylum Arthropoda; class Insecta; order Trichoptera; family Stenopsychidae; genus Stenopsyche; species Stenopsyche tienmushanensis. The sequence continues at coordinate 34,201 of WACJ01000261.1, read as the reverse complement.
GCGCATATTTATCTTTCAGTGGGTTGGCAGCACTGCCAGCGCGCACGCTTTGAACGTGTGTTAAACGTCAGTGACATTGGTTTGCGTCCTCAATTGAACGTCGGAAATTGGCGGTATATCAACTATTTCAATTCTTATAACCCATCAAATCATCATCTGAAGATTCCGCGTATCGGCATTTGACAGCAACGAAAGCTGAATTGCGTCAAAATGATTCAATTCATTTGATGTTCGTACAAAACTCAAGCACTAGCGCAACTAACAAAATCATCACTGAAATATGTCACATTTTACATAGACTTATCATTATTGTCGTAGACGATCATATCGACATTTGATGTGATCTTAGTGCGCATGTATTTGATTTAAATTGACTTCTTATTGTGGCGTTAAAGATAGCAATACTGATTCACCGTCTTTCCCTACGCGCGTGCGTTTAACCCTTTTAGACGCGACTTTTTTCATTTAGAAAATAAAATATTCTTTAAAAAAAAAAAACTATAATCTGGAACAATAAGCACGCAGAAAAATATAATGTGCATGTTTTATAATTTCTATGTTCATTTTGCAGAAAAATATAGTGTGTACATTGCAATGTACATATAGGCTGGAATGGTGTATAATAATGTTCAAATTGCCAAACCGGCTTATAAAAGCAATATATTACAATTACGAAAGTTTTTCATATTACAAAGATGTATTTTACTAGGAAAAAACACTGTTTTTCAAATTAAATTAATATGATGACTTTAATGGATGGCTTCCTTATTATTGTCAAAATACTGAATTTCTTCCGCTCGGCGTTTTTCATCTCGTCACATAGTTTGTTAAGCGGGAGGAAGATTTTGAAGCGTACTTAAATTCCACCTATATTGTTTTTTTTTCTTGTTGAAAGGGAATCTTGCATTATAGATACTTTGCTCGCCATCATGTTGTTGATCATGTTCTTGACTTTGAGCTCAATTATCCAGAGTGCTTGTTCCAGGGCGTCCCTTTGGGGCATCCAAGTGATCGGTGATGGTGTGCTTCACATCGTCAATCTCCACCTGACAGTGGTGGTACGGTGTGGTTGTCTTTTTCTTCTTTCTTCTTTATGCGCCTTGCACTCCAAGTGCGTCAGCAACCAACAGTACTGAATGCCGTACCACTGTCGCAAGTTTTTCACCCACGACGTTTTCCTAGCTCCACGGCTGCGACGACCCTCGATCTTCCCTGGATTGATTACTGTAGAATTGCTTATTTCTTGTTGCGCATAACATGCCCGAAGTACTCTAACTTAAGAATGCTGAAACCTCTAAAGAATGATGAACACATATCAGCTTAGTTATCTCGATTGGAAGTTCTTTTGCGCATAGTATTTTTCATTTTTATGAATGCTGCTCACGTGCTCTATTCTGCAGCGAATTTCTATTGTTTTCATTTAAGTAGCATTCAAAATATTTGTAATTCTGCACTTTTTCCACAATATCGTCTTCTATTCGGATCATTCAATTGATGCTGTTTGGGGTTTTGTTGAAAACTAGCCACTTCACTATTTGCTTACCCGTTTTAGATAGGCTACGAAACAGCCATGTCCTGTTAGGACTTGTGTCAAGCGGAAGATAATCTCTTCGTGCTTCTGGATCGTATCAGTATAAATCGATGGATCCATCTTCATTTGCTGGACTGATCCCATTTACGTTGCCAGGTTTCCTTCGGTTTCTGCTCTTGCGATGATCTTCAATATCCAAGGTCCTCTTTTTTGCCAAGAGGTCGACCGGGGGAATTACGGCGATCACGAGCACTGCGTCCTCAGATACAGTTCTGTATGCAGTGGCCCCTGCTGTTGGACCCTCGCCAACTTCTTTGTGTTCGTCTCAAATCTCAACGATTCGTGCCATGTCGGGATTCCGTACAGAAAAATTGAGTGTGTGATTTCGTTGATAATTCTCCTTCTGCACAGCTTCAGCCTTCCAACATTGGTCAAAATTCGTCCAATTTCACTAGCGGCGTTCTGCGCGACTGCTGCAGTGTGCTTGTCATAGACCAGCTTGACGACCCCAAGGTATCGTATACTTTTTGGAATACGGGATCTCATGGCTGTCGACGACAAGCTGATATATTCACAGTTTTCTTATCCTACTGTAGATCATCACCTCTTTCTTCTCCACCGCTAACTAAAGTGATTCTTTCGCATTTATTTGCTGACTCTGCGGAGGGCTTAATTTTCGTTCATCTTTCAGTCCCATAGGTGGCAAGCTGTCATCAGCGAAAGCGACAATTTCTGCTCCGGTTGGCTTCTTCATATTAAGAAGGCTATCGTAGAGTATATTTCCATAGGGTTGGTACAGATCCTTGTGGACGCCCATCGTTTCATGTCTTTTCTCCATTCCTCTTTCGTATTACCTTCTAGCTTGCACTGTTAAAAGCATTCTTTATATTTAGCGCTATCATTACAACATCCTTACATGCGTTGACCTACTCATTCCACGCTCCAAACGTGAATATACCTGATCTGAACTCTGATCTCTCGGACAGTTTGTTCTCCATTAATTCTCGTTTGTTCTCTATAACATAAAAATATTCATAATTTGCATAAAATTTCAAATGGAACAAGTACATTAACATGTCATACTAACTAATAGAACGTATGTTCATTTCAATGTACACAAATTTTAATTTCGAATTACAGTGCAATACATTATATTTTGCAGCGGTATCTTGAGATTATCCAACAAAAGGAGTCATTCGTATCAAAATAATGCAAAGTAATTGATTTTTTTTACAACAAAATAAAAACAAATTGACATACCGGGATCCATGTGCTCGGTCATGGACTAATTGTGATATATCTTAATTCTCATACCTTTGATGACAGTACTGACAATACCAATTGAATGAACAAGATGTACACCACGATATACAAAAGGTTTCAAATAAAATAACACGTAAACTATTCCACAAAAACATTTTGAATTTTTGTACATTGTAATGTGCATAGGGATTTAAAGGGCTAAGTTGACTTTTTATCGTCGTTTTTCCATAAGATGAATTTTTACAGATGCTGATAAATCCATGTGGAACAAATTGAGCATTAAATGCAATGAGTTAAATGAAATTTTTGAATTAATATAGGTTTAAATCATGTTTTAGAGAGTGGATCTTAGCAGCGGGCTAGAAACCAAATGACACGTCAACTCATTGACTTACTAATCCAGTAATAGGCGACCTTGGGGAGCAATTGGATATGAAAAATTAAATTGAATTTGCAGTAATTGAGCATCGTAGAACTTCTTGTTTGGCAAAGGACGCTTTGTTACCCGCGGGAACTAAATTTTTTGCATAATAAAAGCCCAGATTATATTGCAGTTAGTAATCTCCCTCGTTATCTAGCTACATTGTTAAATCACGCAAGCCTTATGACTTATTAGTTGTCATTGATAACTGAGGCGCTGGCACGAACAAGTTGTCTCCGGCAAACGATCTGATGCCTTATCTACATTATTATCAAACGTTCTGAACTGTCACGAGATTTTCGCACTTGTCTAGTATGTCGCTAAAATGAAATGTGTTAAACGTTGCGAAAACCGGAGTGAAAAGAGTGCTTGAGCGATTGAGATACAAGCTGCAAAAACCACACAAAGAAAATGCCGGAAGATGGACGCTCAGAAGAAGGATCCAGCGTGAAAAATCAGTACTTGGCTGCTGTCGTAGGTATTTATTAGGATTTATTCATAAAAATATTCATACATTCCATCCCAAGCTAATCTTATCGCTTCAGGATAGCTTTTATGCATTTTTCGTTCGTTCACCTCGCTATGTATTCTGCCCACAATCATCTCAAACAATGTATTTTACTTAAGTATATTTGATTCATTTTATGATCTTAAACTTGAAAATATATTTTTTTCATTAGAATAACGTATATATATATATATATATATATATATTTGACTCAAAGAATGATCTATGAACTTGTTTTGTTATTCCTTTTATCTGGATTTCGCATTGGATTAAAAAATAGATAATATTTACTTCTTTACAACCTTCATGGAATGTCTCAATTTCTTCAGTTCTTCTTATATAAATTCAACAGAGGAGCTGTCCATTGAATGATCGTTTGCTACGTTTTTATAAGTTGATGACTATCCGGAATAAGAAATTCCCAGTAGTCCCAGAAAGACCGTCAGAGAGGGTTAAATCTGGCGAATAGGGTGCACGAAGAAGCAAATCGAACTTCAATTGTCTTGATGAAACAACACTTTTTTAAGTCAAATGCGCCCGTTTTTTCTCGATTTCATCATTGTAATGTTGCGATAAGCTCGCATAATGTTTGCCGTTGATTGTTTTTCCTTTTTGAAGATAAACAATGAAAATTATCCCACGTGCATCCCAAAAAAAAAAACTTTGCCTGCAGATAGTAGTCTTCGCCTTCTTTGCAGCCGATTCTATCCTTTCAGTTCATTGTTATGACTGTTTATGCAGAGATCCGTTCATAGACGCAGACCATATTTCGTGGACGCAAAACGCTTATTCGTCAGGTCAGCGATCCGAAAGATGGACCGGTTGAGCACACACCTTATGATCTCCTATTTTAGGACTTTTTGTGGTATTTTCAGTGATAAATGCGTACCCGGGGCCTTTTATGATCTGTACGATTCCAAGAGGCTAATTTACATAGATGGCTCATGCCAATAGAGATCCCGAGCGAAGTTAGATCATCCATAAAAAATTCTAAAATCGCTGGCATTTAAAAGGTTAAGGCTTTTATTTGGGCTGAGATAATTAAAAACACATCTCACAGTATAAATAAGATCATATTATTTTTAGCCAATTAGGTAATTAGCACGATAAATACATAAAATGCATTTTGAATGCATCAAATTTATTTCAATGTAAGCATCCTTGGAAATAGTTTATTTGATCGTTGTAATCGCTATTTACTTTGATATGTAATATTTATTCATTGAGTTTGTTTGTCGTGCATTATGTCAACCGTTTATAAATGTTCTTTCAACCGGCTCAACATTTGAAGTAGCCAGATTTTTAGCTAATGTCATCTAAATATAATTTCAGCTAATATCATTGCCTTTGGATTTGGATGTTCGATCGGATGGCCGTCTCCGAATTTGCCCCATTTAACCGGACCGGACACGGTTCTGGAATGGCCGTTGACAGCGTCGGAGGCCTCGTGGATAGCGTCGATCTTGTGCGTCGGTGGCTTCCTGGGCACTTGGAGCTTCGGTTGGGTTTCGGACATTTATGGAAGAAGGACCCTAGCAATGGTCGCGGCTATTCCTCTTTTTGTAAGTAGCCACAAGTCTGCTCATTAGCAATTTGTGAGTTTTGAGTGAGAATATTGAACGTTTGTGTTTGTTGCAGTTGAGCTGGGTTTTGAAGCTTGCCTGGAAGTCAGCGAACGGCCTTTTGGTTGCAAGATTTCTTGCTGGACTTGGCGGTACTGGTTCATATATATTGGCGCCGATATATTCTATCGAAATTGCATCTAGGACGACTCGGGGTGCACTGGGATCGCTCATGGTTTTCTTCTTCAATTCGGGGGTTGTATTTATGTATATCATAGGAGCATATCTGAGCTATGATACGACTTTGATCATCATGATGATTATTCCTATAATGTCTTTCGTGCTGATGTATAGAATGCCTGAGACGCCAATATTTCTTCTCAGGCAGAACAGAGAAAAGGTAAATATCCCTTAAACAAATACAGTCAACACTTTTATAGCGTCAAGAACATGCTATAGAAAAAAACGACGTAAACGACGCAAAATACGCTATAGGAGGGTTGACTTACACACTTTTTAATTGTGTCTTAAATTAAATTAAATTTTAGGAAGCTACTGAAGCAATAGCTTGGTTAAGAGGAGAGAATTTAAACAGTCCTGTTGTAAAGAATGTCTTATCATCCATAAAATATGACATCGCCCTGGCTAAATCATGTTGTCCCGTCAAATCAGTAGAAGGTTGATAGCATGCAGAAGATAATGCATCCGAATTTAAATTGGAAATTTTATGAAAATATATGTTTTTAGATAAGTTTACAGAGAAGACAATGGAAAGCAATGGGAATATGGATTCGGATGACATCTCACCATCGAAACTTTTATGTAATTTGCTTTCTTGTTATGTAATTTATCATGCATGCATTTCCACAACGTTTATTGAAAAATTGATTTCAGTTAAATCTGTACCCACGAGGAGAGCATTCTTCGTCTGTATATCACTGGTGGGTGTCCAACTCTTCACTGGAAATTTCGCCATCATGACTTATTCCAATGATATATTTTTGCAAGCTGGAAGCAATTTATCAGCAAATGTGAACACCATTATAGTCGGAGTTCTGAAATTGATCGGATCAGTAGTGGCTTCCTCGTTAATCGAAAAAACTGGCAGAAGGGTATTGTTGATAAGCTCTTGTGCTGCTCAAGCAATAAGCATGTTGGGTATAGGAATATATTTCTATATGAAAAACCAAGACATGAACGTTTCAGATATTATGTGGATACCAGTGACTTCTTTATCAGTTGCAGTATTCACATATTCTGTTGGGATAGGTCCCGTTCCTTATCTGTTACCATCTGAAACATTGATTGTACAGGTTAGTATCAAACAATACAAGATCATCCAAATGTAACACCTAGATTTAATATTTTATCGAGCTTTCAAGACATCAGATACAATTGTGGCCATAAAAAGTCACTCAACATACGAAGCTCATCCAGAAAATAATCTTACGATATGTCAATATGATCGAAATTCATAGGACACCTCACAAACAAATTAAACTATATTTCAACGCAATTTCCGTGGAGATCGCAATATTTCTGTGGTCGGGGCATCAGTTTTTGTATGCCAGTATCATTTTTTTCGTAATTCTGGGCTTCTATCTCACACATAAATTCTTATAACCAAGATTTTCCGATACAATATCATCGAGGAGACTTTGATAAGTATCAGTAAACTCTTCGTGGAAGTCGTCAAGCTCTACAGGGTGGTTATTTCGCATTTCTTCTTCAATTTTTTATTACATGAGGTTTCACAGAATGGATTCAAGTATAGATCATTGTAGGACGCCCGACATAATGTGTTTTGGATTCTGGGCTGCAGTGACACACTTACGTCACTAAGTCCAGAAAAGCTTCTCCCTTCTGTGTAAAACGATCCAATTCCAGCATTCTGGGTACCTATCTCGCACACAACTTTTAGTAATCAAGTTTTTCCAACACAATATCACCGAGGAGACTTCGAGAAATGTCAGGAATTACTTCGTGAAGGTCGTTAAGCACCATATGGCGATTCTTTCAGCCTTGTTCTTCATTTTTATGTACAAATTTGTCAGAAATTACGACCCACGATGACCTTTCCGTCGGAAGAATTTGCAGTGACTGAGCAAAAAGGCTGACAAACACGCGGGACCAAACTGACTTTATTGGCCTCAGAAGCACTTGTAATCTTACTTTCTAGATGTAGATTGATATCGCTCAGTATTCACAGTAACAAAATTTCCAGCGCCATTCAGGCATCACACTTGGATGATCCTTAATGATCATTAACACAATGCTTATTGATAAATCAATTGATTTAATTACAGGTGCGCGGTGTAGCAACGTCCATAATTTATCTGATGGGTTGGGTTGCTTCCTTTTTGATGGCGCAATTCTATACGTCTTTCGTTGATTTATTAGGCATTCATGTCTTATTCTGGAGCTTTGCTGCTGTTGGAGCTCTGGGAGTCATCATAACGGTATTCTTCCTTCCTGAAACGAAGGGAATGCCCCTTGAAACGATAATTTCATACTATAAAGGGGAAGACATCAAGGATCGTTCGGTGAATGCTAGGAACGAACAGAAAGAATTAATATAGGATATTGGAATATAATTTAAGAATTTGTATCAATGATTCGATGACATCTCAATTAATAAACATCGAATTGATAACAATTTAAGACATCTCTGAATCGATTGGAAGATGAATTTTCAGTCTGATATGTTAATGAAAAATATTATTTTTATATTTAAATTATTGGAGAAAAATCGTAGTATTCTAACATAACTTGTACGTTTGATATTATATATTAATAATTATATTAATATACTGTTGGATTTATTTTAAATGCGTTCCTTTCCACTTTTCCTCTAAATTCTATTCCCAATTGAGAGCCACTGGTATTTGCACAGATGAAGCTGTCCATGGATGGTTTGTTCTTATTGAAGACTATCCTGTACAAATTATTCATATCCCAGGTTAACTATGTAATTGCGGTTATCGTGTCCTTGGATACATTGATAAAATAAGGATAAATTTAGTCCAAATCCTTATCAAATTTACGAAGCCCGGTGAGGTAATTGACGGTTATTTTAATTTGTTTGAGTATTGTTTCAACATTTGCTGTGATTTAGTGATCGAGCTAACTCGCTTATTACATGTGTGTTACCAAGGAAACGCAAATGACAGAGACAATTAAATATAGGTATATTGAATTCGGTATTTACAAGGGCCATCTAGAAAATAAGATCAGTTTGTTTAATCCCTCGTGTTTGTCGGCCATTTTGTTCAGTCGCAGTAAATTCCTCCGATGGAGAGATCGTCGCGCGCTCCTGCCATCTCTTGTTCGTGTGAGATCCGCGCGGTCATCCGTTTTTTGAGTTTACAGAACAATACCGTTACGATATGTACTAATACAAGACTTGCTCTGTGGAACGTCATACATCAATGGTTGCATTCGCTGATTCATTATGACCAAATCTATGGACTGGTTAACAGAGGTAGGACTAGAATTTGCTGTACACAAAACTGAAGTTTTCTTCTTCACAAGTCACATAAAACTTCCCCCCCACCCTGCATCTGAAGATCGATATACACGAGATCAAATTTGCAAGATTGATCCGATATCTTGGGGTACAAATAGATGACAAGCTCCGCTTCACAGTGTAGACGTCCCGGGTTGCTGAAGGTCTATATATATTGGGACATGGATTGGGGCTCTCCACTTACCCTTGTCTATCATAAAGTTTGAACATGTAGACTTACAACGACATCCGCATACCCAGGCACGAAATAGTTTGTGCAAAAACTAACTGTCCCCGAGAGGATCGACTTCTGCTCAATCGAGCGACCGGTGCGCATTTATTGTGCGAAATGAGGATTTAGGATAAATGAGTAGTGAACTAAGTAATCCACAACGGGTGAGCAGGAGGATCGGAAAGCACCATTTATCGTTATTAGAATCATAGGGATCCTGCAATTTTGTATATTTGAGTAATTAAAACAGGGATTTATGACACGGTACAGGAGCACCTCACTCTCGGAAGCAATAACCATAAAATATGTTCTGCATGGCATTCCGGATTGTCGACAATGCCTAAACTTGTTGGACCTCCAGGCAAAGAAGAATGCCTTGGACTTTGAAGATCCCAAAAACCACAACGAGCATGACCAAAAACTGAAGGAAGCCTGGCAGCAGAGATGGGATCAATCCAGCAAAGGAAGATGGATCACGGTTGTAAACCGGTGGAGTGCCCAAAAACATGGTGAAACAACCTATCGATTGATTCAGGTGCTTACTGGACATGGATGCTTCGGTGCCTACCTGAAGTGGATTGGCAAGGAAACATCCGTGACATGCCACCATTGTCAAGCGGAGGTCGACGATGCAGAACACACTATCAATGACTGTGAGCCTTGGACACCCCCGAGAAATTCGCTGAAATAAGCGCTCGGGGTATAAATAGTAGTAAGCATCATGGCAAGCAAGAAGAACTGGAACCTTTCTTCCCGAAGCAATGTGGAAAACAATATCAGGGGAGCAAAATAGGACAAGGGAGGGGTTTAGTCAGTAAGAATCTGACACTACCCTGGGATCAAACCCAGGGTGTCTTATGCGAGATTTCTCTCCCACATGAAAAAAAGCCTTGCTATGTACGCAGCGAAATGTGCCGTCAGGAGTTGCAAAGTCCGATGATTGAGGATGATCCATCTGTAAGACAAGCGACAATATCCAAAAATGTACGCAGGTGATCGTCGCGCTCCCAAGTTGTGATATTGTTCGTGTTTCTGTACCATTTCTTAGTGGTTGAGGAGCCTACTAAGATTTCAAGTGCTTCTTCTGCAAGGAGGGCGGAGTCACTAATCCTGATAGTTTGGTTTGACTTTAACAAATGTTTAAACTAAAGATCTGTCCAGACTAATGCCCAACATCAAGGGATCCAAAGCCCAAAGCCGGAAGTTCTACAACGACGGAGTCCACTCGAACAAGTTGGAAAGGAGACAAGTCTTGATTGTCCTTATTGTGGAGCAACCATCAATGATACTTCACACACGATCTTTGACAGCATGGTGTGGGATGCTGAAAGGGATGCCCTACGAGAAGAATTGGCCATAACGCCAGACAGTATGGCACCCTCAATGGTTAAGGACATCAGAGCATATGTTATCTGCATCATGCAATCCGGGTATCCTGCATATCGGTTGATATCGACCCAATGTTGGCCAAGTGTTAAGAATTGAACCCAATGGGTGCACACCTGCCTGCATTCTAGTAGGTAAAAAACCCCACACTACCACCGCACATTATACAGTCTATGATACTGGCATACAGAAGCTGGTGTCCCGACTACAGATATTTCTCAATCTTTGGTTTGATTTTGAATCAGATGTAAGATGCCAAACTATTCTAACGTCAATTGAATAATCTTGGACAAACATAGCGAAAATATGATAAAAATAGACCAATTACCTTGACGGTCATAATCGTAATAATTCATCGTCATTCATTTGAATGTTAAAGTCTTTTACGATGTACCTTTGCGACATTTGCAAACAGTCTGCCTAATTAGTTTCCTTCAAACACAATTAATGGCGGTGACTCTTATCACAAGAGCAATAATGATTATTATCACGCTTATCGCTCTTATCGGAGGATCGACCGGAGGGTTTCGATATTTCAGATCTGAAATGGATGCGATCGTTTTTAATAGATAGACCCTCGTCAAATATGATTATCATTTTTCGCATTACATTATTCACTTTAGTCAAAGCCATCGAGACTTCCGGCTCTGTACAATTGCAACTATCCGAAATAGATCATCCCAGGATGGAAATGCAGAATAAAAAAATAGATGAAGGATCCAGCGTCAGGAACCAATATTTGGCGGGACTTATAAGTGAGTTATTTTTCTAAACAAAAAAAAACCCCAACCATTACGACGTTCGATACATATGATCTCTTTGTCATAATTGGAGATATTTTTTAATACTGTCGCTTATCATAGGTCACCAACCCATTATGTAAATCAATACATACATATTAAAAAAATTAATTAGTTCCGTCTTTGCGCGAGTCTCTTATCTAAATTACATTTATGCCATGGACTAAATACATGGCAAAATAATTGATTGAAAGCTCCCGTTTTGATTCGAATTTCATGCTTCCAGTGAACATCGTGTGCTTCTCTCTAGGATGCTCAATAGGTTGGACATCTCCAATTTTGCCGCTTTTATCCGAACCAAACGACATTATTGGTGCACCGTTGACGATAGGCGAAGCTTCGACGATTGCTTCCATCATGTGCGCCGGTGGTCTCTTGGCTTCTCCGATTTTTGGATGGGCCTCTGATAAATTCGGAAGAAGAAAGTCATGTCTTATTGCGAACGGTCCTCTTCTTGTCAGTATAAAAGCACCTTAACGTTTACGACGAAGCTTTACTAGCATGTATTAATTGAGATTCAATTTTAGCTGAGTTGGGTTCTACCGTTGGTTTGGAGATCGGCTACTGGAATAATGGTGGCGAGATTTATTACTGGAGTTGGAGGAGCTGGTGCATATTTGATAACTCCCACTTACTGCATGGAGATTGCGTCCACCACCACTCGGGGAGCTTTGGGATCGTTCATGATCCTCTTCTTCAATACTGGAATTTTGTTCATGTACATCATGGGAGCATTTTTAAGCTACGATACCATTTTGTATGTGAATATAATCTTCCCTGTCGCATTTATGTTTTTGATGTACAAAATGCCAGAGACGCCCGTCTTCCTTCTTAGGAATAATAAAGAAAAGGTTAGTAATACAATAGATTGGCGAAACTAAAAATAATTCTATTATATCTCATCCATTTGAGAATGTTGTTGATGTTGTGTCAATTGGTTATATGTTGTAATATTGTCAACCCTCCTAAGGGAAATGTTAAGTATTACCCGGTGAGTCAAAAACCTTTTGAGGCCCCCTAAAATGTATGAGCCCCGTCTTGGATTTTGAGGCACATGGTGTGCAATGCCAGATCACTGCCACTGTTAGATCTTTGCAGTGAAAATACGAGCCTTCGAATTGCTATATTTTTCAGCCCCAAGCGATTCCTTTTTTTAGTTGTTTTTAATATTCTACCAACGCTTCTTCCGCGCTTTCTACATACCGCGTAAAAATATCAGCTAGAATTCGAATGTATTACCTTACGCATTGTATTTAAATCAGTATCCGATTTAGTACACAAGAGGCCCTAGACTCTAGGGCCTCTTGTGTACCATGTACGTCTAGGGCCCTTTTTTCCTGTGGGAGGGGAATCTTCCCAAGACACCCATAGTGGGTAGTGTCAGATTTCTTCTGACTAAACCCCTCCCGTGGACATCCCTCATCGTGCACGGTTGGCCACCAGGCAATATGCTAGTGCACGACGTTCAGGCCTTCTTAAGCCCTCCCTTCGTTTCAAGTGGAGTGGCCTAGTGGCCCCTGTATCGAAGCGCTGAGGGAGACCGGAGCCTCCACTGCCCTTCCCAAATCCTTTCGACTCGTCGTTTCTCTGAGCAGCTTGATCTGCTCCTGTGCTTCATGTAGCTCCTTTCACAGCCCTCGGATCTCCTTTTTCTGAACTACACGTCTAGGACCTAGACGCACTGGAAAGTTAATGGCTTTTTTGGACCGAAAATATCCTTAATGCTACGGAATTTGGAACCAATTCTATACTTTAAGAATCAATATCGCATAGTAGAAGGAACAGTCTTGGTCTTTGAAATACTTATTTAAAACCTAATTATCCCTGGGAGGCTTCCAAACGTATATGCAATTGCGAATTTAATACTTGAGAGGTCCTTGGCGCAATTTATGTTTGGACTCATTTGGGACAAATTTTGGCATTCCGCTCTCGATAGGCGCAGTTTCCTATTACGATTTCACTATAACGCGGCATGTGGTAAAATTCTTGGATCCCTTGAATTACGCGGTAGATTAACTTTTTGAGCCCTCCGGAGTTTTTGTGGCCATTGAGGAATAATTTTATGAATTTTATTATGTAGAACGGTTAAGATTGCGCAAGGAACAGGCACACATACATTTACACATAAAGTTTGATCGAAATATAAATAAATATGATGGATTGACATTGATCTATTGTAAGTATGCAAGATTTTTAAATGATTGATTTATTGCCGCATTATTAAATGGCAGACAAGTTATTAATAGGTAATTAATTAAAATGATCTATAAACAAGTGTCTTGTATGATTTTTAATAAAGTAAGTTGATGCATTTGCAACTAAATATACATACATTATGTTATTATGGGTTGTAATGATTTTATTTGGCAGAGTAAATAGAATAAATTCATCCTCAAACAAACATTTACAATTGCTCATTGCTTTTTCTCAATTTGTCAGGATGAGTGGCTTAAGACATAAAATAGACAGTAGTAGACAAACATACAATTTCTTTATGCAATAAAGCGATCGTATGATGCTTCGATTCTTCTAGAATCATCATCCGATCGGTGGCACGAGTAAGATTTCTAGTGGCGTAGTTAACCGAGTTTTGCCATTTTTTATGTAAAAATTAACTTTTTAACGTCTTTATTCATCAACATAGTCGCCTTCAAGAGTGATACATTCATTCCAACGTTGCTTTAACATTTCAAAACCTTTTTTGTAGAACGATTTATCTTTGACCTCAAAATGACGCTTCAGTTCTTCATTGGAGACAAATCCCTGGACTAACATAGTAAATTGGGGAAACAAAGTGAATTTTTTTTATAATATTCACTACTGATGGTTCTTCCTTTTCAAGACAATCTATGAATAAATAATAGTTGGATCTATGTTTCATCTATTGACAAATATAGCATGAAAAAAATATTTTTATCGCGCTACAAACAGCGCCCTGAATTGCGCCCGCGTTGTTTTTTTTAACGAGTGTGAGCAAAATGCGGTATTCATTTCGAGCAAATCCTCATGGATAAATGTTGATGCAAAATGGTAATAATTCTGCCTTCTGATATCTTGCAAATGTCAGCTATTTCATGTAACTTCAATTTGCGATGGATTTGTCAATAGTGGCGCCAAATATATGTGTTAACATCTCAGCTCCCACATCACCCACCAATGCGTTTTCATATGAAATACAATTTAAATATGCACTAAAAATGTATTTAGTACTTTAATCCTTGTCATACTTTGATATATTTGTGTTTGAAATATGACATTTTTGGTGTCAAAAAATTTTCCGATCGAATAATAAATTATTTTGTTATTTATTAGGCTTCTAAAAATTATCCAAATCAAACGTTAAATGCATTTCGATAACGAAATGCATTTCCATTGCATAATAGCAGACTAGACAAATGTTTCAAGTTCATATGATGATATGTGGCTTTCGTTTCGATTGTTTGATATACGATTCTTTTACAATGTTTTTAAAATTTTGTTTGTGATCCTATCGCATTTTAATTTATGGTGTTTTTATAATAAATCTGAGTAATTGAGCTATTTTAAGAATTTTTATGGGTGGACTCTCATTAAGGAATTTGCCATCGTCATTTGTGTCAGATGCAGGGTCTTTCAATAGAGACGCTCAAATTTGTTAGGATATAGCGGCCATATTGTTAAAGCAATATCTATAAATTTTATCAGGAATTATTTAATAGTATATGGCAAATTATTATGGAAAGTTATAGCGTTGAAAAATGTGTCCAAATGTTTAAATTTCATTTTTGAAGTCAGTACTCCGTTCGAGAAACGTTCCGCACAAAATGTGATTTTTAACCTCGCCACAATCGCCCTGCTGAGTCAATTTTTCGACGTTTGGTGGCCAAATTTAAGCCAATTAGTTCGATAAATAAACCGTAGCGTAAACCTTACTTGTTCCAAAAGAAACTGGCATTGCCACAAAAGTCAACGGCGAGCGCTACAAATCTAAGCTTATTGCTATTTTATAAATGGATTTATTACCAACCATTTCCACGAAGCTTTTGTAGCATTTATCTGCTTTATAATTGTGCTCATTAACAACAACCTCGGTAGATTTTATAGTTGCTAATCCAGCCACTAAATCAGGATGCTACTTGGAGACAATATGCTGTTACTTAGTCACCTTATCTATTACCATTTTATTGCACCTTATTTGCGTAAAATAATGACACGGTTTTTGGTTATCCATAATAGCTCTTTATGTAGATAAGATTTTATGGCATTAAAAATGATAAAATTTAATCAATTACATTTAAATTGTGGTTCTTCTTCAAGGAAGAGTATCCTTTGCTTATATACACATCGTTCATTATGCAAGCTTTAATTCAGGGATTTAATTGGAAAAAGAGTGAAAAAAATTAAGTGAGATCAATGATTTCCTCAAACAAAATATTGAAAGACAAGTGGATTTTTTGTTCGCGGGGGGAGGGGGGGTCTACACAAGACACCACCATGTCCGGTGATATTGTCGGATCTTTATCCACTAAATTCCCCCGCACGTTATATATGTGGTTCACGTATTCTTCTAGCGACGAAGAGAAGTAGTCATGTCCACAGATCTTTTACGGAGCTGTCCCATTTTGACTAGCACACCGCCAAGGTGTGTTTTCTCACATTTTGTACGGCCTGTCTTTCTTCTGCGAGCAGGTCTATTGGCGGTGTGGCGGTCAGTACCTAGCCCTTTGAGTTTTTAATGCATCCACCCACATTGGAGCTACATATATAGCAGCATGTATAGCAGCATCGAATTGACAATCTCACTGTACAATTTCCTTCGTATAGTTTTCGGTCCTCTGATATTGGGTATCAGCCTGACTAGACTCTCAGAAATATCTTCGCTGACGCCTTTTCTGTTGTGCTTCGTGAATCGGAGTTTGTCATTGATTTGCATCCCCAAGTAGCCTGTAGAATTTGATTTTACGCGCATGCTTGCCACGTGCATCATCACATGCATGCTTGCCTCGATGTTTCCTCGTCATGCCTGTTTAACGGTATCGATTACCTGTGGCATGGCATTGATAGTCAAGTGCCCTGGGTGAAACCCAAACTGTTGGGAGAAGAGATTTCTTTTCTCTGTCGTCCAGGTACTATTGAAACCACTGCATTATTAGTCTCTCCAATGGTTTCACCAGCCTATCCAGCAAGCAGAAAGGTTGGTACACTTAGGAATAAGTACAAGCTCTTATTTATTCCAAAGAGCATGAAAGCCCCCCTCTGTCAAGCAGATGTTGTAGACGGTTACAAGGAAGGCAATATCGGCAGTAGTAAAAACCATGGTAGTGTAAGATTCCTACCCACTAAAATTCCCACACTTTTTTCTCCACTACCCCATTTGGAATCGACTTTCGCATTTTTTTAAGATAGTGAGTTTATTTTTTTACGAACCGGCGTTCATTCTTCTGGTTTGTTCTACTTTTTATTTTTTTCGCATGACCTCATCAGCGAAATTCGCCCACGCTTCCAAATTTTCATTCGTTTTGAGCATTGTGGAGACCATATTGGATAAAATTGGGGTTTCCCCAATAATTCTCGCTTATCATCTGTCCACGCCTTACATTTGAAGAGGGCACTGTGTCAATGCGATCCTCGCCACAGTGGTGGCACTTTGTCGAGTCCTCCTTGCCAATTTTAAATAGGTAAGTATCGAAGCACCCATGTTCCGTCAGCATCTGTGTTTACGAAAGGTGGTTTGGTATCGCTGGGATCAATTGATGTGTCCACCTTCTCTTGGCTCCGGTGTCCCAGCGATTCTGCCATAGTTGGCAGATTAGTAACAGATTCTTCTTAGGCTTCCTCTTTTCCTGCGTTTTTCTTATATCTGCACTTCTTTTCCACGACGAAGATATTCATGGAAAGTTTGCCTGCTAGAATTTGTACTGCGTTTAGTGAGATCGTTCTATAGCCTGATATTCGAATTGCGCTTATTATTCTTAGCAGTATATATCTGTTTCTGTCTTACTGTGCCATAATTTTGGCTTTAATTACCCACGTCGTCGGCAAAGGCGATGAGTTTTGTATCTTCGGGAAGGTCAATTTTTAAAAGGTATATCATACATCATGTTCCATAGGGTTGGTTCAAGTATTGAGCCATGAGTTCATTGGTATCAGATCGGTTTCAGTGATGCCAACTCCTGGGCCTACGGTTGTCACCGCCAGTCTTGGAAATTGTATGTATTGTTTAGGTGCGGATCTAACTATGTAATCTGAAGTTTTCGCCATACAATATCAATATTTGACCTGTAGACAACCTAGATTTGAAAAAACAAATTCCTTGCGTTGTTCTCAAATACAAAATTGTAGATAAACAGTCATTTGATGTTGATTAACAGCAAACATCAATCAAAGATATTTGAATAAGCATAATCTCAGTTAAATATTGTTACAGCTAAACATCTTTACAGCCATGACATATGCAGAAATATAATAGAAGAACGGTACTTAACGTAACAACTCAACAATGACATCATCTTACTTTATATAGCATATAAATTAAAATATATCTGCATTGGTTTCAGGAAGCTGCAGAAGCAATAGGATGGCTGAGAGGAGAATTATTTGACAGTCCAGTTGTCAATAATGTAATTTTATCTTTGAAGCATGACATTGCCTTGGCCAATAAATTTGGCGTTGGAGGTTCCATGAACGGTACATCTTATTTACTTTAATCGTCTTTATTCAAGTCAATGTTTATACATTTGCTGTATTCTTATCTGATTATGTGTCAGATTGCTTTATAAAATATTTAGTATTATGCAAATAGCAGTCACATAATTAACGTTGAAGGAATGACTGACAAAAAATTTTCTATAATACATTTTCTTTGTTAGATCTTGCGAATGCCAAAGGAAGCAATGAAAAAATATCTAGCAAAGAGATAATCGAAGACGCAGAAGAAACTGCGCCCTGGAAACTCTTGGGTACCTATGCACATATTATATTTAAATACGAGTATAATATGTTTATTTCTGAATTGATGATGATATTTTTCCTTGACAAATATAGTATATTCTGTTCCAACAAGAAATGCGTTCGTCGTGTGCTTCTTGTTACTCTCTACGCAAGTATTCACTGGAAATTTTGCTATACTCACATTTGCCAATGATATCTTCAAACAAGCAGGAAGTAATTGGTCACCGGATGCAAATTCTATTCTTGTTGGTGTTATACAATTGGTCGGATCTCTTTTGGCAACTACTTTGATAGAAAAAATTGGAAGAAAGGTAAATATTCACTAAAGTCACAAAATAGGTCGTATTCTTTATTTAATGTGGAAAAAAATGAAAAATACTACTAAAAATAGCTAATATATTTAACACTCATCAGTGGGCGGTAGGCACTAGGTAGGTTAACTACTACTGGTTTAGATCCCTTGGTATGTAATATTTATTAGCAGGGTCGTAACTAGGGCGTGGCAAAACAGGCGCCTGCCACGGGCGCAATTGGGCTTGGGGCGCAAAACGCAGAATACCGACCTGATTGAGAGTTGCATGCGGTTTTTATATTAACATTAACGCATTGATGGCAGTATTATGCAGTCATTTTTGGAAAATTCCATGGGATACACCTGCGTCTTCCTCTGTAGATACTATGTACTTGCTTATTGGGCCAGATACATCTGCATATCTTCTTCGCAGCACTTCAAATCTCTCTCTATCTTATCCAAATATAATACAAGAAAAATAGTCGTCTAAATCATGCAAATATTAGTTTTATCTTTTTATGTTGGGAGGGGGGGGGGCGCAATTTAGATTCTTGCCACGTGTGCATCATACCCTAGTTATGGCTCTGTTTATTAGTATACATTTTAATGTGCATTGGGTTGATTATATGAAAAATAATGTAACGGAGCAAATTTTTGAAACAATTGTGTTTAATAATTTTAACAAAATGAAAGGAGATGAAACAATCAAGACTGATGAGGGATCGTTTGTGTTTTAATTAGGGCCTTATAATTATATCTTAATATTGCTCAAAGAATTGTAACGTGAAGCGAGTCTTTTCCCGCTCTCATGCGTTCTCCAATATGGCTGCAGTCCCACGCGGGTTCGTTCTGATTTCGGGTTGCGGTGATGTTATGTGATAGGACGGAGGTGGTCGGGTGTTGATATTTAGAAATACTTTCTTAACTAATTCTTTTTATTTAAGAGATTACAGCTATCAACCCACGGAAAGAACATCTTCTCGTAGCCTAACTTAACCAATGTTTCATAGAATATGTCATCAGCATTGTTTTTCTCAGCCGCTGAAACTTTTGTTTGGGGTGATCAGCACTTCTCGCTCTACTTCAACTCTACGCCCGTGGATATCAATCGAACCTCTGGGGTAATGATGTAAAGTAGAGATATGCAAAAGTAGCCTCGTTGGTTTATAAAGTGGAGTTTAGAACTGTATAAAACTGCCGACAGCGGAAGTAGCAGGATTTTATGCAAACGGTGACACCATTATCTTGACAACAGCCTAGTGCACACGAGGGAGAACGGCAATGGCTCGAAGGGTTAGGTGTGTCTCCGTAGTTAGGTATTACGAATGATCGAACCAATGCGAGTATTAAAGGGAAGGAGGAACCCCTACAATTCGTTATCTGCTGCAGCTTAACATATTCCCTTCTCTTCCGTTGCCCCATCGTACAACGTTAGCCTTAAATTGGTTTTCCTTATGGTGCCTCGTCTCTTCTGGAGAGTGCGAAATGAAAGGGGTGTGTACCCAGAACTCTGCACGTAAAGCGGCTGGGGATCAAAATACAAATGGAAGGCATTCTATGTGGTTAGTCCAGGGATACCCGAGTCAGACTGCACAGCAATGTACCAGGCAAGATGTTGTTTGTCCAATCGCACCATTATAGTCTGGAGAGCTGGGATCTGATATAAGCTGAGGGAGTGAATCAAGATCAGTCTTTTTTTGTGGGAGGGAAATCTTGCATGAGACATTCTTGGGGCTAACGACCCTAGGGTAGTGTCAGATTCTTACTGACTAAATCCCTCCCTTGTCCTTCTCGGTCTCCCTGGTATTGTTTATCATATTGCTTCAGGGGGAGGACAGGTAGTCTTCTTATATCAAGTCTATATCAAGTCTTCCTGCCTTCGATATAGCCCTAATCTAGTATTGGAGAGCTGCTTTGCGTCTTTTTCTCTCACTGTCCTCTTTGGTGGTCATCACTTCCTCTACAAATTCCCGCCAAAAGTCCCAGTTCTCCTTGCTCACCATCATACTGTGGACCATGTCTTTGACTTTGAGCTTAGCTACCTCGAGTGCTTATTCGAGTCGAAAAACGATGGTTCGTGCATCAAAATTAAACATATCTAAGTGATTTCTGTAGTAAATTATAATTTTTGACTTATCAAACGCTTTCGGTAAAGTATGAGATTTAGGAGGCTTTAGGATAATCTCATAAATCTTTAGGCATTTGTATTTAGATTGATTCATTTTTAAGCCTAGCACAGATATTTCATATAGTTTTTTTAACCAGCAAATGACGCAATTTTACAGTTTATAATAGTTTCACTATTCACCAACAGAGTTCACTAAACACTTTATTGTTTTGTTCTATATAATATCACCTATTAACCCAGATATGCCCATGAGATAATATGGTGCATTAATTATTATAGTAAGATCCCAAGGACAACAAATTACGCACAACTGATGTAATATTATTTTTAATTGTGTTAATGAGTAACATATGATGAGTTCGTTGACCAATTGGTATATGTAAAGTTAACACAGCTTACTTATCTCCAATAACATAAACATACGTTGTGTACTATATATCGGCAACAGGGGCATATTTGGGTATACATGCGGGAAAAATGCGTTAAAAAATGAGACTTTTAACGTCTAGAAAAAGTTGATTTCATGTTATTTTTAATTGAAAGTCAAGAGATTAAGCTGTGATTGTATAATATATAATAAAATAGGCAAGCCTATATTGGTTGCTATATGATACGTATACACATAGTAGCGTGTATATGTTGTATGCTATGGAGACAGAGAGATTGCAAATGATTTTCATGGAGTTTCATTTTTCGTGACGCTTAAGCCAATTTGCCCTGCCTCGCACATACAAGTTTTAATTCAAAAATTGAATATTAATTGTAGATACGTGTTCTTTTAGGTTTTATTAATAGGCTCGTGTTTCTCTCAAGCTATAAGTATGTTGGCCCTGGGTACATATTTCTATATGCAATATCAACAAATGGATGTATCTAGCATTGGATGGATTCCAGTTACGGCCGTTTCTTTTGCTGTTTTTACATATTCAATCGGAATCGGACCAATTCCCTATATTTTGCCTACTGAAATGTTGATGGTCCAGGTAAAAATCTTATGTATTTTCTTATTGTAAATTAAAGTATTTTCTTCGAGGATAACAATGAATGTATTGGTTTTCAGGCACGTGGTATAGCGATTGGAATTATTTTTTTGTGGGCATGGCTTACTTCATATATCCTCGCCCAGTTCTTTATGTTCTTCGTTGAATTATTTGGAACCCATTCCATATTTTATGGATTCAGTGTAGTGGGCGTTTTTGGATTGTTGATTTCGATATTCTGCCTTCCAGAAACAAAGGAGAAGCCTCTAGAAACGATCATAGCTTATTATAGCAGAAAGACTAATATTGATATGGAACCCAAAGATACAAAAGAGCTCAAAGGTCTAATATAGGTTAAATGATATTGTTATTGAATAAGAATAATTAGAAAGAATAAATTAAACATTTTTATAAATTATATATATGCGTGTTTCTCAGTAAACTGGGCAAGTCATCCTATAACAATATTATACTTATAATCAAATTCTGGTTCAGAAATTTTATAAATCACACAAATTTTAAGAACATTTAAGTACTTTGTGTCTTTATCGCTTAAATAAGTAAAGAAAAAATAGCATAAAAAAGTATGGTTAAATAAAAAAATATGGTTTTTCAAAAACATTTACAGGTGAATAAAATTTATAAAATAAACGTTTTAAAAATACGGACGGATGGATGGAAGTGGAGGGGCGTCGAACAAAAAGACTTTCCTCTCTAGATAACTTTTTATTCAGCATGAGATAGAGAGATCTGGCTACGAGAAGGACATCTTCCCGCAGCCAAGGACAACCGACGACTCTGCTCGACTTCCGTCTCTCGCGCATCACCACTCAACCTGCAATCGTGCACGCGAAAGAAGCGATCGGTCTGTAATTGCAGGTGCAATGTCCCCGCAGGACCACAAGAGATGGCGCTGTTAAAATAGCACATTGTGATTAAAAAGAGACGGAAGATGTCGCTGTTAATCTGGCGAATTAAATCTGTTCAAACTAACAGCGCTATTGCATGGGGATGGTAAATCATCCACGTTAAAGATTATTAATTAGTAAAAATGTGGTTATACTTCAGGGAGGAAAAAAAATTTTTTTTGCAAAATGGTGATTATGTTTTATATACATAGATTTAATATTTTTAAATATAATTAAAATTAAATTTTGTACATAAGTTTAGTAGGGGCGATATAGAGTTATATATAAAAGTGACATCTATAATATTTTTTATGAATTTATTTTTATCCAAGAATACAACCTTAATTTAAGATTTGACACCAATGAAAAAAAATTAATTGATATATAAATTATGATTGGATTTTATTGTTGTAAAAAATAGAGCATTGTTCCATTTAAAATCCACTCTCGTTGACGATTAATAAACTTTGATCCGCAATGTGGTTCGGATAGTATCAGTCATACGATGCATCATCGATTGATAGTGCTGTTGATAGCGAGCAAAAGAGTTAAAACAAATAATTATCTTTCAATTACATTAGGTCACATGATAAGTATCCAGTCTGTTTAATGTTTTTTTATTATTGCAAAATAATTCTATGGTCAGTCTGCAGAGTTATTTTATGGTAAGAGGTCATCGTGTATTGTCTGAAATAAATCTACATGGATTAGTGTGCAAAAACATGCTGGAAAAGCAATTGGGCAAACTGTGTATATTTTAAAGGCGAGCCAAGTAGCACGTCCTGGCCATGTGTTTCGCGCGTGGTGTACACAGGTAATATTTTAGACTTGTTCAAAGTTCGATGGTCATTTCTTATACCATGATTTGGGATGTCTTCAGACTCCTTGTACGGTAATCTCGACATATCTCGCTTGTATCAACTGAAGAACTGGCTTAACATTATTCAAAATGCTTGTATACTCGCTTATTGTTAATTAATCCCACTTGTTATGTGAACTTTTTAACCCCTTTGGCGAACAAATGTACACGCAATCTACTTATGTTATAGATTTAGTGGCAAATTCGTTGAACATGTTGAATGATCATTCGTTCTTCTAATTGTTCTGGATGTTTGCTGCTTGGGAAGGTTGTGTACAATTGGTTCCATCGCGTGCTTACTCATCATCGTCAGTAAAGATCTTTGATTTATCGAGTTTCTTGTGAACAGAATTGGATTATAGTGGTATTTATGACAAAATCAATTTTAATAATCTTGTTTTCCAGATCAATTATGACTTATTTGAGAAACAATACACTTTTAATACTTGTTTTGAATAATATAAGTTGTTTCCCATTAGTAATGTCGTTTTTGTCAATATCAATGCATGTCTTTCAAAATAATCTTCTTTAATAAGGACGTGTTTAAAGTTTCTCGTGTAAGTCGAAAAATCGATCCTTGCAACCCTTAACGACAATAGGAAAGACATGTCCATTTGAACAACATTTGTGGATTTGTATGTTTTTTTATTAAATTTATGGTGATATATTGGATACCAGGAAATACAGAACGAATCGAGGACAATTCGTTGCTGACCATCAAATGATCAGAAATGTTCGGCACATTTTGATTTATTACTCAAAGGATCTTAAAAACGAGATTAAAAAATATAATGTTTGGGACCCACACGCATTGCCCAACGCATTACCAGATTCAACCTTAGCTTCCAATGCGATTCCAGCAGTTCAACATCAGCTTGGAGGGGACTGCAGTAGATGACGGACTACAGGGTCTCCTCCTTCCTGCTTTGAAGATACTCCGATTCACAGAGCACATTTAGAAGGCGGCCCGGATTGCTTAAGATCTAGACCAGGCTGATACTCAATATTGGAGGACCTAAAACTCAATAGAGCTGCTGACCCAAGATCTCTCCTAGGCCGACAAACGGGAACAAAAAAGGATGGTTTTACCTTTACCACTGTGCCTGCACCGTAATTGGTAGACCAATTATCGGGACATTCGCTTGCAAAACAAAGGAACGCACACAGCGCTGAAGCTATGAAATCTGGGAATGATGTAGGGAATAATCTCCTACTCCACCGAGGCTGCTGCATTCAATGCTGGGAAAAGGATTGGAGGATTCACTGCCAGCACTGGTCGGATCGCGTGAAATTAATAAGAATCTAATTTATACCAGGTGCTAGCAAACTGTTCAGTGGATTCTACATTTACACAAGTTGAAGGAACAGCTACGGAATTATTCACAGTAGAATCCTCCTTCTGCACATTTAGTGCCGAGACTACTACAAAACTTAGAAAATGCACCGTATGCGCGGGGACCAGCTACTAAGTCTACGTGTCTAACAGATCTGACACTACGTAGAAGAACTTCCCGATGATCTGCTGTCATGTCCGTATATTTACATGGACACTCCGAAAGGCTACTGAGTCCTAGTCGAAGGATATGCTACTTAAATCGTCCGTGTCCGAACCACTCAGCGACACGCTAGATGATATTTAATACTACTAAAGAACTTAAAAAATTGCCTTTCATTCAAGTCATTCATCCATCTTGATAGTCATCATCCAGATCATCCAGAAGGGATATATTAAACGTGTTGTTGCCTATAAAAATGTTGGCCCGATTTTTAAACTAGATCCCCTAAAAGGGAGCATACCCAACTGTACTGCAGGTCCAAAGCAAAGAAGACGTCGAATGATTAAATTTATGCCGCAATGCCCAGCCCAGCCAGAGTAGTCCAGCCAGGGTGTACCCAAGTACCTGCGGGAAAGCAAACCGAACTTATAAATGTGTGGGAATGTGAGGGATCGCATCATGGCAGAGCAGCAGGTACGATGGAATAACTCTACACATAATGATGGACTCACCGCCTGGTCTCAGACATCGGGTGATGAATTAGGAGAAAACAAAGTCAGTTCTGCTTTTACCTGACCCAAGTCCTTAAAGGACATGGATGTTTCGGCAACTATCTTCAAAAAAAAAAATGGAAAAGAGTCAAATCCGGAATACAATCATTGTGGAGCAACCATCGATGAAGTTCATCACACGATCTTTGACTGTACCGAGTGTGATTCTAAAAGGGATGCCCTAAACCGCCAGGGTAAAGGGTAACCACCAGCGGCTACCTAAGCAGCGTTTGATGAGCAAGCCGATGAGATTGCTCTCTTCCACTTCAACTATACATTATTAGTCCAGGAGTTCAATTGCTACCCATGGGCGTAGGACTGTCTCTCTCTCCCCGCCTGGGGGTTTATGGGTGAGTAAAACGCTCACCCAGTATACTGTCAACAGTTGGATATAATTAATGTAGTATTGTTTGATAAAAAGGCTAACTTTTGTGAAATTCTGCAATGCTAAAGAAAAAGGTGCCCAGTATACCGAACGAATTATACTATGATGAGTTTCTGTCGTTCATTGCAGCCGACTCGTGGGTCGGGACCATTGTAGATAGCCGACTTCTTTGCGTCAGAAGGAATTGAATGCTACAGGAACATTTTTTAGTAGATCAGAATGTCAATTTTACAGAAGATATTATTTTGAATAAGAAATGTTAATTCGAGTTAAAAAAAATATTTTTAAATTTCATTGAAAAAAAGCGACATAACTTATATCAACACCAAACATAATTTTATTTACGATTGATACTAAATGAAGCATAATTGTTTAATTTATATTCAATAACATCCCTGATTAGTTCAAATTATTGTTATTTTTATCATATGTTTTTAAAAAACATGTATGTTCATATTTAATGTTGAAAATTAAATGATTTAACGTTTCAGAGATAACCGCAATTACTTTTAAGCGGACCCTCGAATATTAAAAGTTATCAGATCTGAAATATAAACGTTCAGTTAAGAACCGTCAGCAGCTTCTATCACACCAACAATGTACAATTCATTGATTAACAGTACAAAATTAACAAATAATTAAATTCGGCCTCAGAACTAAACAATAGCTTACATAACTGATATAAAAAACGTCTTATCTCAAATCTGAATAAAGTTGTTTAGATATTTATAAGAAATGTCCAAAAACGACATGTGTGCTGAAAAATCCAATCTGAGGAATCAATTTTTGGCATCGTTTGTCAGTAAGTATTTCATTATATTTGTATTATTATTATGCATACGGTCATATTCAAATTGATGTTCATATTCGGATTCAAATTTAAATGGATTCGCACCAAAAAAATATTTAAAACCAAAATCAATGAATCAAAAAAACGATAAATGCGGGAAAATTATTTATGCTCATTTAAGGATGATTTTTTATCGTTCGATCGATTTATTTTTATAAATATATCCAAGCTTAATAATATTAACATAGAAGTAGCGCCATATATTGTAAATATGTGCGAGTTTGTGAGTTGTAAGTTCAAAGGATCTTCGCCGTCTGTTTTATCTTTTTTCACCGACTGACCTTCAATGTTGAATTGTATATTAGATCAACTCTAAAACACATGCTGTGAGATCATTATCAACATGTATATACATTTGAAATCATATATCGAGCCACATTCCCACCCATTTCGATCAATCAGCTATTTTCTTCCCATTCATAATAATGTTTCTTGGACTTTTGCAATCATACTTCTTGAAAATATTAGTTGTTATTGATTGTTTTATGTTGTTGTTATAAAGATATATTGCTTGATGTTTGTTAAGTTTCATTTTTACATCGAATTTATCTTTAAAATGATAAAATTTAGCGCTAAATGCGGGAAAATAGTTTAAATTTAACAGCATTTGAATTGTTTATTAAATGCTCCTTATTCTTATAATCTCCGATACACATTCTTTTAAAGATTTAATATGAGTTTTAATTGCATAATTTTGTTGCTAGAGGCATTTCATCTTCTTACTCAATGTAGGCAAATATGTTTTTTTTAGCAAACGGCAAATAAAATCACACCAAAAAAAATCATATGTATCAACTTGTCAAGATTAGAAAGAAGGATTACGTATTTATTTATTCAGTTTTATACACATTGTCGCGGTATTTGAAAAGGCGTTAGAAAAATGTATTCAAAAACTACTATCAATAAAAGCAAGCCATAAATCAAAATTTGTGATTTATGGTCGGAATTTTTCAGTCTGATTTCAGAAAGCCCCTGAGTATTTAAGAACATTGCAGAGGTTAAACGACGATAAGCGAGAGATATTTATATCGCACGTTTGCAATAGTCTGAAGGATGAATGAGTATATGTTTATAGATTAAAAAGAATAGATATCGTATGATAATTTTCATCGGAGATTTTGAGATATCTATCGGCTTAGATACTATAATTTAATCGATTAATCGAAGTAATTCGCTTTATCTAGTAAGAGCATGCTGCTGTGGGATGTTTTGTGATAAAAAAAACGCATGGCCTGTATGAATGGCAGCGATGCTTCGTTGGACGGGTCGAGCAGAGCCTGCGACGATCAAATCAATGTGGTAGTAAATGGAATTTATATTTTTTAGTAAACATAATGCAGATATGTCATGGGTTCGCTGTTGGTTGGACATCTCCAATGCTGCCTATATTATCGGGCCCTGACACCCCGTTGGATCTTCCTCTGACCATGGCTCAGGCGTCTTCTATAGCGTCGGTTGCTTGTATCGGTGGACTCCTGGGAACTCCCGTCTATGGCTGGATATGTGACAAATACGGTAGAAAACCAGCAGTACTCTTCTCTGCCATACCATATGCAGTAAGTTTGAATAATTTATATTTATACCATTCTTAGCTATGAATTTTGTCGCACGGCACTCGATCTCAAGATCTAGCAAGAGTGCGTCGGCCAGCACCGGTAGACTCTTGCTGGACATGACACGGAACGCTTTGGTAACGTGAAAGAATGAGGGATGACCATTTCCCCCTCAGCAAGATCCTGCAGATCATCAAAAGAGGACGAACTCTTACGCTCCAGTCGCTAGCCGAGATTCTTGCCATTCTATTGAAGACGTCTGTGGCGTCGCCACTACATGGCGGGCGTAAATCGTTAAACTGCGTCTCTCGTCTAAAGTGATACCCACATATGAGGCTGATTCTATGAATTTGATCTTGTTGCCATCCATGCAGATGATTGGTAGTACAACAGGCGCCCCTTAGAAGAAGACCCTGTGACTTGAATACCGAGAACGTAAGTTTGTCCAAACGACTTCAGCCGCTGATCATTTTCAGGGCGTCATTAGCTCCTTTGGATTCAATCAGGGTCTTCGAGATGGCCTTTACCAGCAGGGTGAGATCGTTTAAGTACGCAAATACCTCGCACCCCACCGACAGCTCCAGGTCGACAATGTCGATCAGCAGGACCGGTCCGAGAGCCGAGCCCTGTGGACAACCCATATTTGCCATCTGACGCCTGGGCGACAATGGATCTGTTCTCGAGATATGACCTAATGCGTTATCTTCCAACAGTTCCATTAACTCTCCAAATTATAGTAACATTCTTGAGTCTATTAAAATTATCGTAAGATTGTATTACAAATGGTGGATTAACTGGGGTTGTGAGCGATTTTTATTTTTCAAAAATATGTAATATAAAATTTATAAAAATGTATTATTGATACAAAAGTTGCTGCTATGGAAGCTGATATACGTATCAAGATATTTTTACCATAATGAGATGTCATAAAAAATTAAGCAAATATTTCCATGCTTGAAAAGCAAATTTAAAAGCTTCTCTACCATGCTAAAATAAAAATAAAATATAGCATCAGCAGTGCAAATCAAAGATTTGAATATGTCATGTAAGCTAAAAAGAGATTTTGTTATTGAAATTTCGCTTACTCTTTACAAATATTAAAGGTTTCGCTCATATACAAGAAAAATGATATCAGATTCAGATTTGAATATGAAAATAAATGTAGGCGAGTTTGAGGTAAACATGGATGTAACCGAAAATGATGATCATCAAACATAAGTTCTTCGAATGATACGTTGATTTAATTCAAAATTTATTGTAATTAATTGATGCGTTTGTCGAAAAATTGTGTGTATTTGTAACTGCATTTAAGTGTTAGAGCGCTAGAGTGGTTACCCTGTTCTTGAACAGATAAGAACAGAATAAATGTCTCCCTCGATCAAATGCGCAGTATCTTCCTTCTAGCAGCGGCAACATCATCGTTCAGAAGTTGGTGCCTTTTTTCGCAGCTCAGCTCCTTTCTGCGTGGTCGATGGTGTGCATGGTCTTGTTGGTTAGAGTTCGGTAGATCCCCTGTCATGCTAACCTTTTGCAACATGTCCACCGGCGTGTGTTGGACCAGATGAAATCGATACATGATCAACCTTGTCGCCACAGGGTTAGATGCCGGCGGATTCTCAGCCATCTCAACGTGTGTCACTAAATGGCGCCGTGTGCATCCCAGCAAAATTGGAGGAAGGGCAAAACAGCTTTGCTCACGCTTCAGCATATCTTTTATTTCCCATCCCCAGCTCAGCATCTTAATAATCTACCATATCTATCACCAGTGTAACGTGAAAGACAGGCAAGACATCTTCCCTCAGCTAAGGTTATACATCTACTCTAGTGTAATGTGAAACGTGGATACTCTTGGGGGGAAAAGTCACAGGGGAGTCAATGGAGTCAATTAAACAGATTAACGTTCTTGGCATCTAAGTTGCAGGGTCTCCTCCTCAAGGGGTGCCTCGCGGTTATAAAAAGCTGTGGATGATATCGCAAATTGCGACAAGCGACTGGGGCATTAATGGACGCTCTTTTCTGGTGGTTTACAAGGGCATCTTCGTAAACGTCGCGGCATATGCAGCAGGAGCGTGGGTATATCGTTTGAGCATCAAGCTGATAGAGCATATCCTGCTGAGCGACCAGCGCTCGCCTCTTATCCTAACGACTAAGGCGTATAGAACAGCATGTGCCAATTGTACAGAATTTATAATCGATTATTTTCGACAGATTTGTTGGATATTGAAGCTGAGTTGTAAGACTGCCAATGGAATCATCGCCGCAAGGTTTCTATCAGGTTTTGGAGGAGCCGGTTCATACTTTGTTGCTGGTATATATTCGGTCGAAGCTGCTTCAACCGAAGCACGTGGAATTCTTGCAACTCTGACACCGTTTTTCTTGAGCGGCGGAATACTTTTCATGTACATCATGGGAGCTTATATGAGCTATGATACCATTTTGTACTTCATGATTCCGATTCCAATCATATTCTTCTTCTTGATGCTTCGAATACCGGAAACGCCAGTGTTTCTGCTGAGACAAAAAAAGGACGAGGTATGTAATGCAATCATTTTTTTGCAAACGATTAATGACAGTTTAATAGCATTATTTAATACGGAAACAATTTAGGAAGCAGCCAAAGCTATAGCTTGGCTGAGAAGTGTACCATACGAGAGCACTGCCGTTAAGACAGTAATGTCTTCATTGCAAAAAGAGATAGAATTAGCAAATAGGTCTCCTTCTTCAGAAGCTGAAGACGGTACATTTAAACAACAAGTATAATTTAGATCTTATCACCAAACGTGTTAATAATGTGTATATTTCAGAAAATATGAAGGCAGAAATCGAGGATGCCAGAAATTGCTCAAAAATTCCACCATGGAAATTTCTTTGTAAGTTCTGAGAACATTGTTACTTTATTTGCTAAGTATTTTAATAAAATGATTTTCTATATTTATAGTTACATCCAAGCCAACATTCAGAGCATTTATAGTGTGCTTTGCATTGATGACTGCTCAGTGTTTCACTGGAATGTATGCCGTCATCACCTATGCCAATGAAATATTTCAACAAGCTGGAAGCAGTATGTCGCCTAATAGTAACGCAATTGTTGTAGGGGTCCTCCAATTGATTGGATGTGTTGTTGCTTCTTCTACTGTTGAAAAATTCGGACGCAAGGTATGACACATCATCATCTATTTCTGCGCAGTCCACTCCATTCTAAAGTTATTTGATTCTTAAACCCATTTTAGATCCTATTGATTGGTTCATGTGGAGTGGTGTCCATGAGTATGATCACTCTTGGGACCTATTTCTTTTTTAAAGCGAGTGGCTTTGATGTTTCAAACGTGAGCTGGATTCCAGTGACGGCTGCATCATTGGCTGTGGCCACATACGCCATGGGCTTTTCTCCAGTACCTTATCTATTGCCTTCAGAAACGATTATGGTCCAGGTATTTGCTTTCAAAATTAAGTATTTAACATTGTTCCTTGATATGCATGCATTTATTTTTTTCTTCCAGGCACGCAGTTTTGCAATAAGTATAATCATCTCTTGGGTTTGGATTGCTTCGTTCATAGTAGCAAAGTTCTACAGCTATGCCGTCGATTTTTTTGGCATATACGGGGTGTTTTGGGGATTCGGTGCCGTTGCGTTTTCCGGCGTTCTTATTACAATCTTCTTCTTACCTGAAACTAAGGGCAAATCGCTCGAAAGCGTTGTTGCGTTCTTCAACGGACAAAAAAAGAACCATCGCAATATCGATGCAGTCTACAGTTGATGTAATTGAATATCGAAATAAGTGATTAAAATATTAGTCTGGTAGTTATAATCTGGTATATATTAATGTGATTAAAAATACGATAGCAGATGGCGCTGAAAGACGCGTGCACGAGGAGACGTGGAATCTCGTCATGGCGTCGATAAAATGAACAAATATAAAATAATCAATAGATTTAAAATCCATATTATATATATTTAAAAAACGCCTATTTAAACTTTGTGAATGACAAATTTTAAATGAATTCGTTGTTATTATATTGATAGTTTAGCAAATATTCGAACCATTTTGTATTGAAATATAGAAATAATGATGAATAACTCTTTTTTTTCTGTCGTTAAACCAACTGTCATAATGATTGTAACATGGACAAGATTTGATTTTAAAAATCATTTGTAAAAAATCATATTCAAAATCTTAATAATGTTGCATACATTTAAGCTCATAAGATTACTAAGTGACTAATAAAGTATTCCACTGATCATTAAAAAGCAGGGCTTAGAACCAGAACTGAACCGAAAACCAGTAAAACTGTTACTTTTGCCACATTAATTAAACAAAAATACTTGGATCCAATGGCGATTTGATTACATGAGTGTTTTTATGATAATATAAAATTAAATGATAATTTGCAACGTAGAACCCCACGCCAGTTAACTCACATCCCCTCTATGGCAACAGTATTTTTATTCGAATGCCATTGCCGATATTTAGCCGTAGATCACACTTCTGACACCAGTGTAACATTGACCCCTAGCCTAATTCTCGGGGCTTGGTTATTTTCGTTACTAGTCAAGTGAATTTGAGCTGGAAATTATTGCTGATAATTAAAAAGTTAAGCAATTTAATCAGATTTTTTTAATAAAATTATTATAATATTTTAGAGATAAAAATATACGCGGTTTAGATGAAATTGAAAAACATCCTCTTTAAATTTGTGGAAGATGTGAGAATTGCTTGTTAATAATTATGATAGATATGATAATATTTCATGAAGATGCAGTTCAACACGTGTTTTAAACAACATGTTTAAAAGCAGATGTGCTGAGTTCTGCATCACTAATTGGTTGTTAACACAATAAGTGGTGGCAAAATATTTGCTTGGTATTATTTGAAACAAAACGCAATTGCGTGGTTTATTGCTTCAGGCCACGTGTAGCGCGGGCTGAATATGCGACAACATAGCGCATCTACTAAACAAATTGCGCACACAAACAATACTGATCTTATAACATTCATGAAGGTGCGCAGAACAACTTCTCAAAGTGTCATCGCAATTGGATGAACGGTATAGGAATGTATCTGGAACAAACATACTGAAAAAGATTCATTTTTATATATATATATAGATAAGAATTTAATCATGGAAGAAAGAATTACTAACAAAAAACAATTTATTTGATATTTATTATTACATATTTAATTTTTAAGAATAGCATTTATACAATGAAAGTCAAAAGCATTTGGAACAATATCAAAATCTCATTATAACATGTGTTCAATTAAGAACATGTCACGTTACTAAATTTAGATCTGACCTAAATGACATAATCTATTTAAGGACTTAAATATTACTTGCTTTATAATATATAATAGATGATTGATAAACCATACAATAATTAAACGCGGGTTAAAAATATATCTATAAAAATATAGCCACCGACCAAACATTAATTTTAACGTTAATGTATTTTTATGATTATAAGTTTACTTAATTTTAAGATTTATTTTATTAAATTATCTACAAAATAAATATTAATATTTTAAATAAATAATAACTTTACTGGCAATAATGCAATAAGTCGGTTGTCTCCGTCGTTAACAAATTTGAAGACATTTCCCAACGGATTAACCATTAGCAAAGCTGTATTTCATTACTGACTTTGTTAAAATGCATACATTTTATAAAATATATGAAAGTAATAAAGTTTTTCTTAAAAGAATGGGATGGAATATAAATATTTTAACATGTTTAGTATCGATTATGGTACGGCATTATTTTAGTTCGCTAAAAACGTTGTACGTTAGAATGAATATTTGTTGACGTGGTACAATAGCTTAAGATTTTCATACAGGTATTGTTTCCAATATCAAATATAATCTTTGTAAAAAGAAAAAATATGTATAACTAATTTATATTCTACTTTAATTATATTAAATAAATAATTGTAAATTGTTGAATTTGCATTTTTTTTCATAGGAAGAAGTTCTATAATCACCATTTTGAAGACATTTTGTGTGGATAAACAGAACAAAATTTATAAATGAATGCAAAAAGGCTGAATTATACACCGTTTGTTGTT